>JAOWBC010001714.1:11312206-11330693 GCA_028566105.1 Hypoplectrus providencianus
TATACTTTTTATTACACAAATTGTCTTAATAATCAAAACCCATGCCCTCTTTATGGTAAAGAGGGACATTTTTTTAAGATACAGTTTTACTTGCAGTTATTGTATTTAATGTAATTTGCATTGTATTATGGGTATTCTTAGTTGCAACAGTGCAATTCCAAAGGGACATACAGGAGAGAGATCCTCAGTATATTCTCTATCAGTGGTAGTTGTCGAGGGGCAGGGGTGAAAAAACCCACATCAGCCGGGTACAGTGGGGCACTAGCTCACAGAGAGTTTTCAAGCATGTCTGTATGTCATGCCAGCACATTTTCTCCATTAAAGTGTACCTCACTGCATCCGTTTCCTTCACTTGAAAGGCACCCCAGAGGGCATTTTATCATGTTTTATCTACCACAGGGCATCTTTTTTGAACACGAGGGCAGCAATAGACATATGGGTTGTTGGTTTTTTTTAAAAGAAAAGATCGAGAATCTCTGATTAAGGCAACCAAATTCACATTTCACAAAGTCACATTGTTAGTATTCATTTATAACTTACTTACAATGGAATGGAATATGAAGTCGAAATAATGAAATAAAAACTCAAACTTTCGACTTTTTACCGAATAAGCATGACATTTTATCTAATAATTCGGACTCTCTTATCGCATCATTTCGACTTTTTATCTCATAATTATGCTTTCTTATCTCGTAACTTCGACTTAATAATGGCAAAAAAAGATTTTTATAATTTTATATATATATCGGAAATGGGCTTCCATACCAATGCATGTTGTCAATTATGCTAAAGGTGGTTTATTGAACAATGAAATTTGTGAAGGTCAGAAAGAACTCAGAGGGCAGCAGTGTTGTTCTCGTGTTGTTTTTGATTTTCTACCGCAGTTAACACTTGTGCAACAACTTGAAGAGAGCACCAATCGCACACTGTGGCGAGCACATGTTCCCACGTCACGGACAACACCCCCGTCCGGCCCTCTGACGTAAATGGCGAGCAGCTACTCAGGTCACCCCGCAGCTCCGCCCTGCGTTGACAGCTGAGCTTCACCGAGCCGGTTCAGAGGTTCAATGAGAAGCAGCGCACCAGGATCCTAACAGCGGGGCTCCTTTCTTTGTCTTTGGTACACATTTAACAAGAGATATAGTACGACTATGGTGGCTGCTTGAAAAACAAAAGGATGGCACAGAAAGACACGCTGCTGAATCTCTTCGCCGGGGGGTAAGTCACGTTAATGCTAACTGCTTCTAACCGGAGTAACGTTAAACCGTGTAAAGTAATGCTGCAATGATATACAAAGAGTCAAAGCCGCCTCAGGATGATTTTTTTTATGAGATTCATATTTTTGAAAAGCCCTCTATAAAACCCGATGGAATTTACTAGAAATTATAACTCATTCTGGCATAATAGAGCAGCTAGCTTGCATGCTAAAATGTACAAAAATACGAGCTAGCTCATGTTAGCATAGCGACATTACCGATAGGCATCGATTTCTTTCTGTTAATCGTCCTATTGTGATGAAATTGACTACATGTGGATGTTGACTAACGTCTAATAGCTGTAACCCTTTTGGTAAGGATGGTTTCAGCATTCTAGACGGCAACATCTTTTATTTCCAATGATCAGAGAGCGATACATTCCTGCGGAAGTTTGCTAACGCTTGCTAGCCATCGATAGCAAGATAAAGCAGGATACCGCTGATTGTTTTACTATTGTTTGTACCTTGTATTTTTATTGTGAGTAACAACGTGATATGTTGGATGAGACTTATGGTAAAGACCATGGTTGTAGTTTGTAACTAGATATGGTGAGTTGGCAGCAAACCGAGTGTCTGGATGTGGCGCAGTCACGTTTTATGCAGCCTGTACCGGTTACACGATGTCCTTCCTTGTTATGTAACATTGAAGCTGTTCGACGCCGACAGTCGTAGCGCCTTGCCAGAGACGCTAGCGGCTCATCAACACATGGTGCAAAATGGCTATTTATAAACTCCGAAAATTAATATTCAGTTGAGTGATATAACGACAGGTTCAGAGGCTTTGAAGTGAACGTTAAGATCACGTGTAAACAGCATTGGCTTGTTAAAAATGACGCCATTTTACCCTTGAGATGTTATTATGAAACTTATATGCAGTTTTTAGTTTCACCCATGCTCAAACCATGCACTAAAAGAAACGCTGTTTACCTTTCCACGCAGAGTTTGGAATCCGTTTAACCAGTTTTACAGCTTCGGACGATTTCCAACCAATACCATGATGTATTCATGAAATCAATCATAAAACACATTTTTTTAATTAACAAGCGCACTGGTCATATTTAGAGGAGCAACACTCTAGCGCCTGCTCCCCCACATTTCTTATCTCTGTGGTCATTGGTCATGGTCACAGCACATTATGTCAAGATGGTTGCATTTGTTTGTTTGTCAAATTGGGTTATGTAATGTGGAACATGTAGTATGGGGTATAATGTCTGTTCTCTGTGATTAAGTAATAAAACACTCAGATAGTAAGAATAACTGATCAATGATCGGTGAATGGATAACCTGGTCAGGTACAGCTTTTGCTGATTATATTTGACTCTGTCCCTCAGACACGGACAGTACAGAGGCTTAGTCTAATCTGTTCCAGACGTTTAAGCTTGTGACAGACAAGGTTATAGACATGGATAATTTAGGGTGTACCAATGTGTACTGTACATAACTAAATTGTTTTTTTAATGTTGAACCAGGAAACTCACTATTTTAAGACAGTCTCTGTATGGCACATAACTCCCAAGTGCAATTAGAGCATCTGAGCCGTGAAACCCTGTGGACCAGATGTGTTGTGTTAACACTGAGTTTCCACTTCAGAGCCAGAGACTTTCTTTGACCATAATTGTTCATTGGACTCCGTCAGTCACTCCTCAGCTGTGTTAAGTTGGAAAGCGCTTCTCTCAAATCAAAGCTAATAGAGGAACCTTGCAAAAAATAAAACCACTCTATTTAGATCGTTAGTTCATAGCATGTACAACCCTAAATCCAGAAAAGGCTGGGATCCTGTGTAAAATGTAAATAGAAAACAAAAAGTGTCAGATTTGGAGGATATATTTAAGACAACAACAATAACAAAACAATATCCTCAGGTTTAGGATAAAATATTCTGCCTTTGTACATATTTAAATGAAATGTATATCACAAAGAATTATTCCATGTTTTAATATACATTTTCAACAATGTCCAACCAATTGACAGATCAGGGTGGTTTTGTACTGTGAAGTTTCCTGCTGTTTTCGAAGATTTTAAACATCTCAAGGCCCTTATTCCTTATTTTTGTGTTAATTTGCAGATGCAGTGGTACAGTGGGAGCCATTGTAACTTGCCCTCTGGAAGTGTTGAAGACACGGTTGCAGTCCTCTGGTCTCACCCTCAGACCCGTCTTCCAGGTCCAGCTTGGCACCCTAAGTGGCACCGGGGTGATCCGACCTGGGACTGTTACACCGGGACTTCTGCAGGTCCTACGGTAAGCTGTCTGTACATGTTGTTAGGCAGACAGTGCTGCAGCATGCCATGTGGGTTGTCCCTTGAGGGGTTTTTTTCTACTTACAAACAAAGGGACGAAGTGTTCCCTCGTCACAGATCTTGCATTTGTTGTTTACCAGGACTACCCTGTAGATAATTATTGGCATAAGGACTCCTTTATTTGTTGGTTAACAAAGTCCCTCAGAGTTTTAAACGGCAAAGACCCTGATGCCTAAGGTATGATGTAAGAAATTTGTCAAATTATATAATGCCAAACTATTTTTGTCTTGAATAGTGTATAAAGTTATGTGCGGTTTTTTGCAACTTAGTCCATGGAAATACTAAATACAGCCTATCCTTTGCTGTCTGCTTTCGTGGTCTAATAACTCAGACCTTTAATCATCTTACATAAAAGTGAGGATTAAGTACACAGCATCCCGCCCTCATTGACTGTCTTTAGCCAGCTGTTTGGGGGGAGACACAGCATCCCTTTCCTCCAGGCTCTAGGATACACATGTTCTTTTTTTAGCAGTGTCAATGAAAGTAGTCGTCTCATGACTCTGCTTAGGTGGGGAAAGACTAGACGCAGGCCCCAGAGGGCCAAGAGGAAGGAGGGAGTCCAGCCAGGGTGCTGCAGTGTCAGTGTTGTGTTACACTGTGGCCACAAACTTAACCGGTCTGAACTGGTCAGGTGTAGCTTAAGATCTGGGCTGTCACTGCTTTGACCTAAAAAATGTCACTGTCGTGTTTCTAAACACATCGTTATTTTAGAAGGGGCATCTGGTGTCCGGGTGTGAGGGGCCGAATGTGTGGACATTTTTTGAGAGATCGGTTTTGTATTCTAGAAAGCAACTTGCAGTTTTACCTTCCCTCTCTATGGCCACATACCAACTTGACTGTCATCTGGAGACTAAAGTTCACAACCTGAGAGTTTTAAAAAAACATGTGGGGATGTGGCAGACGTGACAGGGCAAGCTTTACAGAGGGTGCTGGGTTACATGTATTAACATATTTAAAATCAGCTCCAGCCAACATCCCTGTCATAATGAATGATTGCAGGAGATACCATACTCATTCCAAAAATAGAGCCAGAGGGATAATCCTCGACAGGATCTTGCTGCAAGATATTTAGAGACAGTTTTACCTGTACATAAATAAAATCTGTTAAATGTAACAGTGGTTTAAATGGTTTACTCTTGTTTCAGGTCAATTCTAGAAAAAGAGGGACCAAGATCACTTTTCCGTGGTCTGGGGCCGAACCTTGTTGGTGTGGCCCCCTCAAGGTACAGTAAAATCCTCGTCTAAACTAACCTATACTCCATCTCCATCCCTATTCTTACCCAATACAGTTTTGCTTAAACTGGCAATTACAAAGAAAATAAATAATCGTGATCTGTAAATACAATCAAAGTTCATGCAAACAGCTGGTAAAATAAAAGCTGCATAAATCCTAAAACAGTTATAAAGTGCTGGTAAATGCTTCATGAGTGCACATTTTGGGTTTAATTATCTTAAAAGTGCTCTTTTCTCTCACTTTTTATTGAAAACAACCTCCGGTACAGCAAGTTAATAGTGACAGGAGATAGAAAAATATCTTTAAAAAAGTAATATCAATATTCATGATTATAAAAAAAGTTATAAATGTAATGAAATAAGAGTATGTTCTAAATGAAGTCTCGACACAATAAAAAAAAAATATAGCAGCATATCGTCAGTTTATTCCTCTTCTTTTCCTCCTCTTCCTTTTTTGAAAGTACTTGAATTTGACTTTTAAAAGCTGTATCTGCCCATTGGTTCACAGATTAGTGAAGACATGCAATGAAGAGTTTTTTTGTATATTCAAAAACAATAAACAAATGGCAGCTAAGGAGGACACAGAGTGAAACAGATGAGCAGTTTCTAAGTCAGTTGTTTTCATCTCTAAGAGTACTTGGGTACAGAGTGTATTATTCCACACCCACTAAAAGCCGAAAACACATAAAGGGCTTTGTTTATATCTTTGTCTTTAATGGCCTAAAGCTAAACGGGCAGTACAAACGGAAGCTGTTGTCATAGCACCTACTTCCTTTTTTGAGTCAGCTGTTTAATTTGTGTAGACTCCAGTGTCTGTCAACAGCCTTTGGACTCTTTGAACAAGTTCTTCTTAAGAGGAAGAACAAATAACCGGTTGAGCTTTTACTGTAAGACACAAACTGTGATAACAATGGCGGGATAATAATTGATTTAGAATGAGACAAAACAAAGGAGTCTTATCTAATTACAGTCTGCGATGTTTCATTTCCACCTTTGTTTTATGTTGAGTGTCAAAAAAAGTCAACATATCAGGGTTGGTTATCTTGAAATTAAACTCAAGAGTGGCAAGAGAAAAAAAATCAGTAGTCTTGATATTTTGACACAATATGTTGATTTAGACTTTGAGACTCTCAAACAGAAAAAAGGTCATCGGTTACACACATTTTCCCCGTGGTTAATGAGTAGCTGCAGCATGATCCTTTGCCCAGTAATTCCACCATCCCTCCATTCCACTGGCCAACTTGGACAGGCTCACATTCAGAGCAGCTCTGTGGGCATCTGTGGCACTGCCCAATGCTTATTCAGCCCATTCTGGTTCAGTGACAGTTTGTTCCAGAAGCCAAGCACAGAGGGCAGGCACTGGGACAGACTGCTCTGGACTCACTCAGTCAAAGGCCAACACAAGTCCAAATGTAATCGGTTACATAATTTCCCAGCTGTTATAAAAACCAAATTAACATATTGAAAACATTAATATTTAATCGCTGTGTCTATGTCTTTACAGCTGTTTGTGATGAGTTCTTACCAGTTTGTTCTCTGTGTTTCAGAGCCATTTACTTTGCTGCATACTCAAAATCTAAAGAGGCATTCAATGGGCTGTTCGTGCCTAACAGTGGAGTGGTGCACATGTCGTCTGCTGGTGTTGCAGGTGAGCAGCATGTTTGCTTTTGATACAGAAATGTAAAGCAGATGTAGGTAATGTTATTACAGAATAACTCAATACCCACATGAACCAGTTTTTGGTCAATATACGTTATAGACTTCAAAGAAGGTTACGTTCCTTATGCGATGACATGTACATCAAACTTCAGTCATTTGATAACTTTTTCGAAGGAGTTTGAGGTCCAGATGACATTTCGGCCAATCTCTTACCTGCATTTAAGCACAGCCAAACATGTTTGACCAATACTGCTGAGACTACAAACAAAATCCAAACAGAACCCAGAACACTTCCCATACCAAAATCCTTTCCTGTTGTCTACAGATTTTATTTCCAGAGATCTGATGACAAAGGTTATGTAACACTGCAATCTAAAAGAGCCTGTGTCCTTTTTCCTCTTTCCTCAGCTTTTGTTACTAACTCCCTGATGAACCCCATCTGGATGGTCAAGACCAGGATGCAGCTGGAGAAAAAGTGTGTACCCTTTATGTATTTCACCTTTAAAGTTAAGAGCAACATGCCACTACGTGCGAGTATACACAGTAGTGTTCCCTGCGAGATCTTTGTAAAACAATCTGACTTATTTGAGGGGCTTTGCCGGTAGGAAGGTAATCTATAAAATGTGACCTTTAGCAGAAACCTTTAACAGAGTGCGCCTTCATGGCGGTGTCCTTGGGTAATGCACTTTTGGGAGACTGAGCGTGTGACCCAGCTCCATAAATACACATTGCTGCTGACGCACTGTCCTGCGAGCTGAAGAAGAGTCTATATTTACATTACCAAGTACAGGGCAGTAGTATCATGTGAGGACTCAGATGCAAGTCGGTCCACTCTGGCTTCAAAAAAACACCTGTCCTGCAGGATGAAATAAGGCATTATGCAACACTGGGGTATTACAAACTTCCTCATAGGGTGAAAGTTTGACTTGTGGCTGACACGTTAAACAGAACATTCACATTTTCCAAGGGTTAGATTATTTACCAAGTTTTAAACTTCTAGCAATTGTGTTGTCAGGACTTGTTCATTGTTTAGACTGTAAGATGTACAATAACATAAGATGGATGATCAACCACAGTAAAGATGCTTGTTTATTCAGTGGAATTATAAATAAGCACCTACATAAAGATATTCAGAAAAAAATGTGATAATTCATTGTTTAGGTAAGTTTTTATGTTTTTTGTTTAGTATAAGTATAAATTAAGTATAAGTATAAATTTAATTACATCACCTTAGACTCTCATTACATCACCTTAGGCTCTCTTGATGTTTTATAGACAAAACAAATCATTCACAAAAGTTGGCAGGTTCGTCAGTAAGGAAAATAATTGTTAGTATGACCCAATGCACCAGTTGGGATTTGTTACTAATGAGCCCGATCCTTTTTCGTCTTTTCAGAGCCAGAGGAGAGAAGAAGATGAATGCACTGCAGTGTGCCCGCTATGTTTACCAAACAGAAGGGATCCGGGGCTTCTACAGAGGCCTGACTGCATCTTATGCAGGCATCTCTGAGACCATGATCTGCTTCCTCATCTACGAGACACTGAAGAAACAGCTCGCCAAGAGCCAGTACGCGTCCCCGAACGGTGAACCGGAGAAAGGAGCGTCAGACTTCCTGAGTCTGATGATGGCAGCTGCTTTCTCAAAGGGCTGTGCGTCCTGCATAGCATACCCACACGGTAAACACTTTGTACATTGTTTGGTCTTGTAACAGAACACCTCATGTCAGAGAAAAGTATTTATTTAAATAACCAATGGGCTATTTTTTGTCTCCACAGAGGTCATTCGGACAAGGCTGCGCGAGGAAGGCAGCAAGTACAAGTATTTCTTCCAGACGGGGAGGTTAATAGCAGTGGAGGAAGGCTATGCAGCTTTTTATAGAGGACTCATTCCACAGCTAATTAGACAAATCCCTAACACGGCGATCGTCCTCTCCACGTACGAACTCATTATCCATCTACTGGGGGAGTCCAAGTGATGAAGATGCTTGAAAGTTGGGATCTTCCTGACAAACGATGAATGCCCCAGGACAGGCTTGGCAAGAGACTTGTGAAAATGAAGCACATACATTTTGTTAATGTGGTGCTCCAGAGACTTTTCTGTTGGACCTGAAGCAGCTTGTACTGTTATCCAAAGAGCTAAACACATTATTTTATTGAAAGCTTGTCTTTAGGAGTTTATCTATAATAACTGAAGAGGACATGGTACTGATTAAGACTCCAAACCTGTGAAAAAGGTCATCTTCTTAGAGGACTAGTGTTAAGTTAAATTAATTTATGTTTTGTTATTTTATGACTGTGTTTGTTTTCTTTTATCAGTGGTAAATGTACCCAAACACACGTGACTGCACAGGTTGACTCTTAGTTAATGAAGGGAAGTAATTCAGAAGAAGTGCTAGCGATAGTGCTGTTCCTTGCAATGTTAATGACCACACTGATCATTTCTAAGATTTTGTGTTTCACAAATACAATGTTCTGGTTTTGAAGTTGGAATTTCAGAGAATTGTATCATATTTTTCATTAATGTAATATATAAACATATATTATATACAGACCTATCTGTATGTTTTCTTTATTGTAAAAACCAGTGGCTCAAGAAATGCATCAAGAAACTTTATCAGGCTGGGGTTGACCTAAAGGAAGTACTCAGCTAATAAAAGCACAAGAGCAGTCTAGGGGGTGAGCAGGTTTTCATTCTGAAGTCTAAATGTTCTGTTGAAATAGTTTTATCCTAATTGTCCACAAAAAAAGTGTCTTCTGTCAGAGTTTATGAGGTTCTTACAAAATGAAAATTTGGCATGCTTAATTATAGCATTGTGTTTTAAAGGTCAAGATAGAAAATGCATGTATTTGAATATTCTCCTTGTGTGTTATACCGATCACAGCTACACATCCTCCACTGAACGTAGCAAGTAATAAATAATCATCATCCAAAGATACAAACACATTTAATATATCTGGTCAAATTTAAATAATCTAGAGATTTTGATCATAGGATCCTTAAAGTGCTTGAAAATTGCTTGAATTGTACTTTTAAAAATCTGCAAGAACTCTGATTTTAAGTCAATCCTACTTCGGTACAAGCTACCAGTAGTCTGTTCCATCCCCTGACTGCAACGTTTTACTACATTTTTCAGTAATGCTTCACATACGGTCAAAGATATGGTAGGACTTGGACTTTTTCAAGTTTTATTGTTTTACAACATTGAGTATTAGTAGAGCTCAGCGTTTATGAAGTTGAGCAAGATTAAATATATATATGGACCCATTGAGGTAAATGAGTTACAAAAATTATTTTGATGCATAATCATCATCCTCTTAAAGTCAGAACAGAACTGAAACCTGCAGTATCTACTACAGCCATAAACCATGTGTTTAACAGGTCTGTATTTATTTAACGCATGAGACAATTTGTCCCCATTTTTTCAAGGGACCAGTCTGCATAGTTAGATCTGGACAACAAGTACCGGGAATCGTTTTTCTACTCTGCCAGGAGACCAAAACTTACTGGTTGCCAAATGAAAACACATAAACTGTTCTCTTGGAAAATTGAGGGAAAACAGAATAAACAGTAAGGCAGTCCAACCACTCAAAATATAAAACAGCAATGATGAGAAACTATTTATATATTAACCTTAATGCACTGTTTTGTTTTGTTTTTTGAGCCAACATGTTTTGTGTTAGGTTTTCTCTAAAAGCCCTACGCCTCAGCAAGGAAATATGATTTTTTTTTCTTTCTTTCCCCTTCGGTCCTGGCTGCCCAAATAATAGACAGAGGCCTAGATTCTGATTCAGCCATTTCAGAACTATTTAACACTGATGCTTTGGAGCCAACTTGATTGAAGGTAAAATAAATATTCTCCAAAGTCTGAGTTCTCTTTTAGGGTAAGGCAGTTTTGGGGGACTTATCTTATTTTCATCCACTGCTTTCAGAAGCTCTCACTGCCAGGGTGTGCCACAGAGGAAGTGCCTCTGTTCCGAATGACTCATGGTTCAACATGGACATAAATGAGGTACTTAAAATGCACATTTGGTAAAAATAAAAAATAAAAATGTAACAAATGAATGCCTAGTCATCCATGACAGGAAAATGGAATGAATAAAAATTGGCTTCAATGCCTTTATCGGGTTAGTCACTTGTGAAATAATTTCCCAACAAAGACACTGGTCAGCAAATATGTCTCCTTCCTTGTGTGGTTTTGTGTTGATTCATCCATGCAGTGCCTTCCAGGAGGGAAGAACAGACTCATGACTCAGTGGCGTGAGAAAGTGGGAATATTGCAACAGAAGAAGAAGACAGTGTTGGTGTTAAATCTCTGAATGGTGTGATATTTGTGTCTACAATAATTACAGAGGTGCTGGTATCCTGTTGCCACCTTTTCTTCCCACACTCTGAAATGTATACAACAGAGTAAGAACTCGCCAAGTTGTAAAATATTTTCTGCTGCTTTTTCTTTTCCTCATGAGTAAAGGTAACCAGGTTATCTGTCTTTTTAGTGTATAATTGCCTCTTTATGCCTCTATGGACATTGCTTCCTGGCTGAGCCACAGTGACAGTAACAGGAACAGGACTTCAAGTACATATATACTGTGTTCACCTTACTTGAGTATTTCCATTTTATGAGCAATGTAAACAGCATTTTAATATTGGCTATTTAACAAAGGTAGTTGGTGAAAATGTACTGAATGACAATCTTTGAGGGCATGTGTGTAAATGTGTGTTACAGTATAGGATAGAAGTTGTTGTTTTTTTGAAAGGGGAAATGTGGTTTAGTTTTAAAAAATGATGTGATTTATGACCTTGGGGGGGATTTCTGGCTACGCCTCTGTGTCAGTAACCGTCAGTCAGGAGAAAGCTAATGGGATAAAGTGCAGCTCTGCGGCGGTGGTGACCTCTGTCTGCCGCAGGGAGAACGGCTCACAGTGGGACAAACACCCTGACCGCTGACGTGAGTATGGCGGCCTGATGGTACGTAGTTTTCGTTACCTGCAGGTCTCATGGACATCCTGTTGTGTTGACAGCCACCCGGGACTCCTCCCTTCCCCTGGTTTATCTCGGGACATTAATCACAGTTTTCCACTGTGTTAGCACCGCTCAGCTCTGGATAATGTCTTCACCTCCGCGCTGTTAGTGTCGGTTGGTAGAAAGTGCTTAGCCGTTAGCTCAAAGTTCAGTTAGCCGCCTTGAGCCGTTAGCACACAAGCTAGCTAATGTCTTGTGCGGTCACTAGCTTTCAACAGCTGTCCGCATCATCACCACGACAACGGGCATCCTTCCCCCCCGGCCGTGTGATGGAAGGGTGAGGGGAACGATGCTGAGACTCCTCCGCATCCTGCTAACAGGTGAGCCCGGGCTGCTAATCATGTTAGCTTCCCTGTCTGCTAACTTTGAGGCAGGGCAGCTAGCCTAGGAAGCTTTATGTAGTTATGCAATGGGATAGCTTATCCAGCGTTGACTTAAAGTTGTCATAAAGTGCTTTGGTTACTTAACGTTACGCTAAAGGGAAAGAGAAGTGTAACTCCCGAAACATTATTGAAATTATTAGCATATTATTCCCCGAACTATCTTACAATTTAAATCACTGCACTTAGCTTTGCTAACATTAGTTATGAAGCTGAAAAATTACCATTTAAATATAGACCTAGTTTACTGGATCTGCCTAACTTAAATTAAAGCTTAAACTAAACCAGGCCCGTAGTCAACGTTACATACGTACAGTCTGAAGATACATGTAGCAGTTTTTATTTTGTATCGAACGAACAAACACATAGGAGGCAATCAATTGCAATTCTTGGCTTGGTTTGTGTTAGGTATACCTAATAAACTTGAAATTGAGTGTAAAAAGCAGCTCTTGTTGCCATTTTGATACATGTAAATCTGTTTATGCTAGGATATAATTCATGGTGTGTAATTTCCTCACAGGCCTGTTTGGTGCTCTGTGGGATGGAGTTACTGCTTTTGGTAAGACTGAGAATGATCTAAACCTGCTTCCATAGCTTTTAACACACTTTATGTCTTAAAGTATTTTTTCTTCTGATGCACAGGTGGTGTCCGGCTAGTGGATGGGGAGAACAAGTGTTCTGGCAGAGTTGAGGTACTCCGCCATGACCAGTGGGGGACTGTTTGTGACCATGGCTGGGACTTCCGTGAGGCGGATGTTGTGTGTCTGGAGCTGGGCTGTGGCTTAGCTGAATCTGCCCTTCACGGTTCAGCATTTGGTGCAGGCAGTGGAGAGATCTGGCTGCGGCATGTCCAGTGCACCGGACATGAGTCAAGTTTGACACGATGTGCTGTTGTCCTCCACAGCAACGCCTACTGCACCCATGAGAATGATGCAGGGGTGAAATGCTCAGGTGAAAATCCACTTTGTTGAAGCATTTATTTGCCAAAGAGCATTCGGTGATTTCTGAACTCTGCAGAATTCCACTCAATCTTCAAAAAGAATACTTTCTCACCTTGTTCAGATTTCATTCACATTGAGTGATTAACCTGTTTTTACTCACAGGTACCCTTTTAACTCCCACCCTCACCCTGCTATCACCTCACACTGTGTTCTCGCCTGGCGAGGCTGTTCGCTTCGGCTGCAGTGTTCTGCTTGGTCACCACCTCAGTGACTTCCACCTGTACAAGCATGGAGTGTCCACACCGCTAGTTACACAAAGGGCAGACCAGACCCAGACCAGAGTGGAGCTGACACTGTCTGACATAGAGACTTTCCACCAGGGCAGCTACAGTTGTCGGTACAGGATCAAAACTGGCTTTCCTTCTCAGCTGCTCAGCTCTCCACCGAGTAACTCCATCAATATCACTGTTGGTGAGTACCACATTTTCTAATTCACATTAAGTCTGTTGCACCAGATCTCATTGCTGCCTAGCTAAACTCAGTATGTATATGTCAATTTAGATTCGGATTCTCACTAACACTAACATTCAAGTGTTATTTTTTTTTTCTAGATAACCTTAGATAACTTTTTTAATGTTCCTTTGATTAACTGCAGTGGAACTCCTGACTCCACAACACTGGTACAACACGTCCACTGAGGCCCCGGCTGGTTCCGTCATTAAAGGCCACAATTTTAATATCACCTGCTCCACGCCGCAGCAGTACCCTGGAGGTTCCTTCCAGCTGCGTCTGATACGCTCCAATGGCACAGTGCGCCAGTCCCTTCCTGCTCTCACCTCTTCCGTCACATTCACTTTTCCCAACGCACAGAGCTCCAACGAGGGCTACTACTACTGCCTGTATCGGGTCCAGTTGGGTGGACGCACCTTTGTCTCCAGAGAAAGCCAGCCCCTGCCTATAGCCATCAGAGGTGACACTAATGATATCATAGAAACAGAATACAGCTCAATAGGTAATAAAAAGTAGCATATAGATTGTGATGTGTTAAAATCCTGAGTGGCTAAGAGAAACAGGATACCAAAATACTCCTAATAGCTCATTAGATTCTATGTGGATATTCCTGACTTACACAGCAGTGGATGTAAACCTAGCCTGTGTGAAACTTACAGATAACTCCTCTCACCCTCAGACCCAGATCCACTGCTGAGTCCAATGGTGATCAGCTGGCTTGTGTCCGGACTCACATTCGTTGTGGCTGTTATCATTATAGTCATTGTGGCCAAGGTGCTGTGTAACAAGGAGAAGAAGCCCACTGAACTGGAGCGAGAGACTAGAACCTGTAAGTTCCTTTCCCTTCAGGGTTTCGATTTGTTTCAGTTTGTTTTTATAACACAGCAATGAATGTGCTTACTTTTTACAGGTGTGGACAACACTTACGTTGCCTTATCAATTAACAAGCTATGATGGGGCATGCAGGCAATGGATCACTAAAGGTATTGACAGCCCTGATTATTGATATTGTGCTTTTAAAATAGTATTTACCCTTGGAAGTTTTCATGTTCTGTTATTATACAGCAGTAAAGCAAAGGTAATTTAATATTTTCTTGTAACCATTGGCTGACTTATGCTTTTCCTTTCTTAAGATGAGTTCTGGCAGTGCAAGTTTGTCTTCTTCATGTGAGTATTTTTTATAAAACAGAAAACCAGAACACTGGCAATGCCAAAATGTATCCAAAAATATAGCAAAAATATCAAAAATTATCTGTTGTTTCCAGATTCTGCAAACATATGCTTATCTGAGGGCTCAATAATTAAAACATCATTTTTATTTATTTAATTAAATTTATTTTGTCAATAAATTAAGATCATTCTGTTTGTATTTGGTTTTTGTTATAAGGAAAAAATAATTATAAGAAAAGCCACAATCAATCTAATTACATTCAATATTGTGAAATAATTACAAAGAATAAAACATGAAAACTTCTGAGGTGATTTTTTTTTTATAGGCAGTGTAATATATATATTTTAACAATCATCTAATTCCGTATTCTTAATTTTACCACACAAGTAAATTAAAGTGAAGCCTTTTTTGTTTCTTCTTTCAAGCAGAATCACAACTGGGTGTCCAGTCAGAGAGCTCACACTGCGTCCATCATGGATTCAGTCGGCAGGAAATGTAAAGTAGAACCAAATTGCTCGGTCAGTCATCCACACACCATCGGACAATTCCACTACAGGTTGGATGAGGCACAGTTTTTTAAGGACTCTTAACACGGACTACATTAAACCACACCTCAGACTGGTTTTGCGTCTGGGAGACAATGAGTATGATTAGCGTTTAAGCCTTGTATTATGTATAGATATGACCTAACAGCCACAGAAGACAAAGTAGAAACACTTTCCACTTCAAAGTCAGATTTACTCAGTCTGGCTACTGCCATGACGCCAGATGTATGGAGTGGAAAACTGCAGATAAAAGCTAAACTGGGGAAACTGTGACATGGATCCCTCAGGTCTGTAAATGTGGTTTAAAAAATATTGTTTTGTATTTATTACCAGGTAACACTTATGACAGGCTCCACTAGCGTATTATGTACTTGCTTCTTCAGATCAATGAGATGTTTTGTATTTTATGTCTAACCCTACTATGCATTCACATCATTTACATTATGTACATAACTGCACTTCAAGTTGGTGAATAGAAACTGTAGATTATTAAATGCTGCTGTTGTTGGAGCTTCTGCGTAATGTGTTTTGTTTGACAGTCTGCGGATACTATTGCATGAATCGTAGGTTTATTTGCAGCATCAGATTAATATACTTAAGGGTAAAGAGCTTTTACCAAAATGCATATTTAAATTCATTTATTTTATAACCTTTGGCATTTAGATATTGAAAATGTATTGGTCCTTAAAAAATTACTCTTCAAATGTTCATAAACAAGCTCTTTAATATTGACAGCAATACAAAACATATCACATCAAAACTGACGGATGTCAATGCTTTGTTCTACAAATGTATGATATGAAAACTGAAACAAAGGAAAACATGGCATTGTAGCCTGTATAAACCATTTAAAACGTTTACTAACTTTCCCCCCCAACTACTTAATAAACACTGAAAAAAAACAAGCAATAATAATTATATATCAGTTATTCCTAGAAAACCTCTGAGGCACTTACTTTACAGCTGGTCTGGAAACAATCCCAGCTGTACTTTTTTAAAAATTATTTATTGTAACTGACAAAAGGAAGCATTGATGTACCCCAAGATTTTCTAAACTATAAGGACTTAGTCTCCTTATGAGTAACATACACAGAGCCGGTGACAACCTTAGTAGAAAGAACTGCAAGACAAAAAAAATGAACATTTTGGGACATTAAATAGATCTGCTACAGTATTTTGAATACTGAACTACAGAATAATTTATACAGTCTAACAGAAGTTCAGGAGTTTTTTTTTTTCAGCTTAAATACATGGACTCATTCTGTCCAGTGTCTTTTCTCGTGATAAGTAAAAACTTTAAACCATGTTCTAAGAAGTATGACAACAGACTTGTTGTGTTCAATGATAAAAAATGATATTTTTGGCTGTTGCTGTCAAAAATTGTATGATGTGGATAAACACTAGTGTCCACACTTCATTGTGAATGTCTGAGGCATACAGGTAACGAGACTCCACAGTAAAATGATACTGACAGGCAGTTTTTGATGCTTTGTGTACCAAATGAAACCCAGTCCACATAAAACTGTCTCATCCTAAACAGGAAACTAATTATGATTATGAGCTGATCTTCAGTTGCTCAATGTATGGCACAATATGACTTATTCAGCACTGCAAGTCAAACACCAGCAGGAGGACTGTGATGTGCATAACTATCTCTAGAACTACTCAGGTAAGAGGAAGGAGGATTTTGTGTATTTTTGAGTGGTATATCTTTTTAAAATGTGGCATCTTTTACTATTCTTGTTGTTCGGCTGTAGTGAAGCTGGTTGAGAATTGTACCTATAAACATAAGCAAGCAACTACACTGCAGTTATAAAGCATAAAAAATATTGCATGAAGCCCAATTTCAGCAATGTCTAAATTAAAGGCATCAACCAAAATACATTCATCCCATTAAAATGCAAACAAAGTAAAAATCATTCTATTCCTGTGAGGGGTTCATTTTCCTCCATATTGGTAAAAACCAAGTAGAGGAAGACTGCCACAGCCAGGAAGATCACAAACTGAACCCAGAGCGGGATGAGGCGAGAAGAGTTTTGCACCTTTGGAGCCTCTTGAGGTTTCGCTGGTGTCGAACTCAAGTAGGAGTTTCTGTAAGTGGATGGTGAGTCGTACATGCGAGGCCTGAAAGGGAAGTAAATGATGGTTGCTTCAGTAATAAATACAATTCACCATCACAAACTGGCACTAAATGTGACCTGTAGGTCTGGTGTTATTGTTGGGGACAATAACTGTAATGCTGATGAAGTAGCAATGAGGTGACACTATTATGAGCTCAAATCATTATAAGACATAAATGGCACTGCCCCCTTTGGGACAATCAATGCCATTTCGACAAAACTTTAAATAGCTTATCATTTATAAACTCGGACTGTACTGAAGGAGTTAATTCAAAACTAACAATTTGGCATAGCACACTATTTGACTAAAAATATACTTACTCGTCAACAAAATCCCGTCCTCTGTATGCAGGCTTTGACGTTGAGTAGGTTGAGTACGATGTCCTGCAGAAAGAGACATAAAACAGTATGTGTTTGTGTTGACCATGAGACAAAGAACAACTGCAAAGATGTGTATGATTTTAACTTACCCATGTTCATATTCCCTCTCATTCCACTCTGGTCTGGACCTCATGTAAGCCCCACTTAATAGACAAGAAAAAAGAAATTATGAAATGAGAATAATATGTATTTTATTTACTAAAAAATTATTCAATAAGGCAATCGTGTCTGGAGCTGAAAAAAAGATTTGTAAAAGAACTGACCTGTCTCCTGCCCCCTCACTCCTCACCTGCAAAAGCAGTGATGATAATTAGTGTATTTAAAACAATGTATAACTATGTGCATTAAACATTGCGGCAACTTATTAAAGTATGTTTAATTTTATTTGTATCAATGGCAAAAATAGGAATGTTAAGTCCTATTTAATAGACAAATTTGTACGTTTTTGTTGAATACAAAGATTAGCAGCCTTAAGCAAGCACGAACTTAGATTAATTAAACAATATTAGTTGATAGTACCACTGTTAATACCATAATTAATTTTCAGGGAAAAAATCTCAGTTGACAAGCTAAGGCAAGGCAATTTTTACCAACAATTGTCATCACTTTCATTGTTATTCATTTATTAAGCAAGTAATTAGAAAACTGTGGAAGGAGGTACTTACAGGTGTCCTGTATTCATAGACGACCTCTGAAATCAAACACAACAAGAAGGCTAAAGGTCAGTGTGTGTGTAATTTTCCTTTGCACTTTTTTACCTGGACATTAGTTAGCAGTGAACCACTTTATCAGCATGGTCTTTTTCCAGTGCCAGTGCTGGAAAGAGCATGATGATCCCTACTTAAAGTAAATGTACTAATATCTCACTTTGAAATTATACCACTACAAGTTTAAGAATAAGAATAAGAATAAGAATAAGAATTCCTTTATTGATTCCCCATAGGGGAAATTCAGGTATTGCAGCAGGCAATAAA
>JAOWBC010001714.1:11342877-11360171 GCA_028566105.1 Hypoplectrus providencianus
TATATGATGATTTTCATGTTTTTTGCATTTTTGTGTGACAGTGTTGTCAAAGATAGACATGCTTCCACTAGGGCACCCCAAATAAAAAAGTAAACTTCAGAGACAGTTATTGTTGGCATTTTCAGTGTTTATTATGTAAAACTCTAATGGCTCTAATAATGTTTAATTTTAATTTTAAGGGATTTTTATTGTTGAAAGTTGTGCTTTTGATGAAATACACTGTTTACAGTACAAAAGATGCCTCCTGTGGTCCTACTGCTAGTTTGTTGATATAATCAACTCGCAGTTCCTTAAAAAATGTCAGCTAGATTTTGGCAGTGCTTTTCACATATTTTCATTCTCGAAACTATTCAAACAAACATTTTTCATTCGTATTTCGATTTTCTGACCCTCCTCATGTCCACATTTTACACACATTTTGAGTTCTGGGTGTAAAACTGTAAAATAGAAAAAATATAAACAAACTACATCCTAGAAAGAAAAAAATATTCTCAAAGAAAAAAAAACAAAAGTTAAGTGACATCATCATATCGGTCTAAAACAGCCTAAGTTTTGAGGTGAGGCCATTTCCATGAGATAGTTTTCAATACGTGTTTCTATGTCTGAGTAGAGGTCTTCAACTTGCTCCCTGAAAGGAGGATGCCACAGCCACAACATGGTAGCCCCCGCCGCGGCGAGGAGAAGCAGGACGAGCACACACACCTTCCACCAGGAGCCACACGGCGTCTGCAGACAGAGGGGAGACGTGTCAGATAAAGGAAGGAGGGTTTCTGCAGTTAATGCTCATTGGATGTTTTTGACTAATCCATCAGCTGATTTAATTGACAGATCTGTAAAACTGAAGTTTTCCCTCAAAGAATTGGCAAAAGCAACACTTTAAATCTTTTGCTTAGCAGAGATATGCCTGTAGTTTTCTTATTATTAACTCTGCATGAAAAGGCATCACGAATGACTAATTAACTAGAGAATCTCAGAAATGGCCAATTAGTCGACAACTGAGCTCTCACACTAATCTACATCTAAGCATGCAATACAAAGGAAATCATAACAAATAAATAACTGATGCTGTTCTAGCTCATTTAGTCACTGCAGTAGAAATTAGGCACAATAAATTGGTACAAAAATGTGACATGAGACCATTTGGGTATAGCAAGGACATTTAGTTTCAAATTATCCTACACACACACACACACACACACACACACACACACACACACACACACACACACACACACACACACACACACACAGAGCTCACCGGTGTCCTGCGGCGGTGGCTGAGTTGCCGGAGCTCGTCCCTGCACTGCGACAGCCTGGCCTGGCTGGACTGACACTCCTGCTCCATGGCCTGCAGCTCTGTCTGCAGCTCCTCACACTGTGCACACACACACACACACACGCCATATGGAGGGATCTCGTATATGTATATACGGGATGTATATGTCTTTTTTTTCATAAACATGGGTAAATAATCACTATGCATTAGTCTCTGCACAGCACTTGCAAAAAATGGTAAAATCTGTAAATGAGGGGAATATTATCTTTGACTCTTCTTGTGCCATCTTATGTGAAATACTTTACAGAAATGATCACCTCTGTTTGAAATAAAACACAGAGTGAATATGCTACACTACCCTTTACCTCTCTCTCTTTGAGTCGGAGTTTCTCCTGAGTGTGACGGAGCTGCTCCTCCACCTGGGAGTCTCTCCTCGCCGTCAGTTGCGGCTCTGCCTGCTCTGACGTCAGACGGCCCTTTGTCATGAAGTCATGGCTCTTATTGCTGCCATCTAAATACGAAACAGTTTAAATAAATGATCCAAGCAGCCTCTGTGGGATTTGAAATGTTACTCAGTGTAAAAACGTGACTGGAGGGTAGCTTGTCTTGCCTGTGAGCTGCTGGATTTCCTCTTTTAAAGCCTCGTTGTCCTCTTCCAGCAGGCAAACGTTGTACTGCAGCTCCTGCTTGTCTCGTCTCAGTGACACCACCTCCTCCCTCAGCTCGGCTTCTCTGCGTCTGCACAGCTGCACAAACACACATGCTTTTCACAAACATTTTTCCTGACGTTTTGTGCCCATCAACACACAGATTATATTGTACCTCCACTTGGCTGTACAGCTGCTGCAGCTGTTCATGACTGAGGTGTTGGTTCTCCCTCAGCTGTCCAGAGCTCAGCTTTAAGTCCTCATAAAGGCTCTGCCACCTCACTGCTTCTGCCTGTGTAGTTATCAGTGCTTCCTAGTACCAAAAAAAAATACAAAGTATCTTCAAAATCCAGCTGTCAACAGAACACATTTATGACCTGAGATCCCCATATAAGTCACTGACATTGATGTGTCTTTCAGCATAGTCAGCTAGAAACTGTGTGGCTGGTTATTTTTCGTGGTCGAGGTATATATCTGACCTGCAATGTCTCAGCCCTGCTGAGCGCCTCACTTTTCTCCTGTGTGACCTGCTGCAGGGCGATCAGAGCCTTCTCCTCGTACAACAGCTTCTGCTTCTCCATCTGCACCACCAATTTCTTCACTCCATCTTTGGGAAAGTCCTGCAGGGACACAATGCTGCTCAGTTAAACCAAGAAATATTCTGACCGGGTTGAGATGCAACTAAAACCACAGAGAAGATGCTGCACGATCACTGCTTTAAAGGTGCACAAAATGGATTGTTGCATAGAAATAATAACCAATAAAAACCATAAAACATTTAAATAGTTCAGTTTTTACCAGCAGCGGCTGCTCTTACCTGCAGGTAGACTTGCAGCTGCGCCTCCAGAGCCTTGATCTTGTTTCTCAGCAGATCTTCCTTGCAGCGAGCCTGTGTGGGTTAGAAAGGAAATGACTGACTGACACGCTGTAGCCTGCAGATGGAAAAATTAATGGTTCATCTGACAGAATCTGTGACAGTTTGTTATTTCACTGTCTGCAGCGCTCACTGGTGCACAGAAGAAACTTGCAGCATCTGCGAGCTTCAAGAAAGATCACAATATGTGCACTCTCTAACTGTCATGAGTGTGGAAATTAACATAGAAGTTGCCTGACTTTAACATACCTGGGTCAGATTGATAAAGCATCAATTAAGTGTTTAGATTATCAGCTGTTCAAATCACAATTACACCACACTAAAACAAAAAAGGGGAACAACAGTATTTGCCTTCATTCATTACAGCCGGAGTATCAAAAGGAGAGCTAATGAGGATGCATAGCAACTATAACAGATGCGGACTGTCACGCCCTTCCTGTATGAGAATGACAGCTTGCACTCGTCCTATGCAGTGAAGGCTTGAGCGGAAGCAGGAAGCTCCAAACCACAGGGCTTCCTGAGGCAGCAGCCGTACACTGCTGCGCACACGACTGTGACATTTTCAGCACAATATCAACTAAAAAGCACAGCATGACCTTATAAAACATGAGATATGTGTTTGGTATTTGGGATCTGTGACTGTGAAACACTGCGGGTGTGCTCAGTGATAACATATGCATACTGATGAGGAGTCTTACCGTCCATACTTTGCTGGAGGAGTTCATGAGGTTTGACGTGCTCTCCTGGAGGGCGGCCAGCTTCTTCTTCACGGCCGCCTCTCTCCACAGGGCCTCCTGGCAGAAAATAGATACAGCAACATGCAAATACTGAGAGTAACTAAAGCTAGTTAGCATCTTCTGTTAAGGTTTTAACTTGATATTCAAACAAATGCAGGACAAAGCCAATTTTACTTTAAGAAAAGTACTAATACCACAGTGCAGAAATATTATAATAAATTATATTCAAGGAGAAGTACAAAGGCATGAGCATTAAAATGTGCTTAAAGTCCAAAATGCATAAAGACTCTTTACCTGAGAAAGAGTGAGTTTTGTATATTGTGAATTTCACTTTTGATTTATTACAGAAAATGTGTTAATGGGAAATACTGGTTTGGTTTACCTCCAAGTAGTCAGTCAACATCTGAAGATCCTATGATGTGAGAGATGAGATACATAATCAAAAAACAGTTTTAGATGCTCAGTTGTTTTTTTCATCATAAATTCTACAAATTAGATTTTAAACCAATAAAGCAATGGTTTAAAACTTACCGACTCCTTGATACTAACATAACCAGGCCTGCAAAAAAGAAAACATGTTCTTATAGAAATATATTAAAAAAAAAAAAACTGATCACAGCTGGGTCTCATTTCAGATTTCAGATTTAAATTGAACTCACTCTGTTTGCACACCAGTTTCTTGTACTATCTTCTTGATGGTGACTTTTTGGGGTGTCCTTTGTGTTTGCGTGAATGTTTTGATGCTTGTCTTTTGAGCTTTGAGTGACAGTTAAAAATAAAAAGTATTATTAGAATGTATGATAACCTTTGGTAGAGTTGTAATGCAGCTAGAAGAGTCTTTTACCATAAATGCTATTCTCTCTTTCGTCTGATCTTTCTGTCCTCTGCTGGATTGATTGCTTCATTGTTGGTGAAGAGGTAGGTGATTGTTTCCTTGCATGGTCTTTCTCCTGCTTCATCAGTGTTACCTGGTCAGACCATAATGCATCCTGAGGAAATTAGAAGAAAGAAGATGCACGTTGTATTCACTTAAAAAAAGAAAGAAAGAAAAGAAAAGAAAAACACTTAACATTAAAGGATATTTACCCAGTTGCTGGTGCTTGGGGCATCAGCTTTGCTGCTGTTTGGTGTTAAAATCATCATTAGATGCTTCCCATTTGCTGGAGTATTTTCAGTATGCATATATAAAGTCTCTGACTTTGCAATTGAACTGTGATTTTTTATTTTAAATGTCTTTGGTGAGGGACTTCTCCTTGAGGAATAGTTTCCAGTATTCAAACCACACTGCTCTGGACTCAGTGATCTCCTCCTTAGAAATTCAAGGTACCTCTTCTTCTTCAGCTCCTTCTTTATTTGACTTGTGTCAATGTCTCTCGTAGGGCTGCGACACGAAGTCACGTTGTTACGTCCTCGGAGGTGTTCACGTTTCACTGCTCTATAATCCAATAATTGGTCAAAGGGTTTCACCGGGGAGAGCTGTATTCCACTGAAAGCCAGGGCATCCATGGCCGCTCCTCTGGCTCTTACAGTGCCTCAAGCCTACAACGACAATGCATGAGAAAAAAGGATTATTACAGTTTACAATGATGAAATATACAGTACAAACAAAAGAATTATGATCATACCAAGTACAGATATGGATACAGTTTAACAGGTAGCTAGAAAATGCTATTATGTGTGGCCAGGTGTAAAATTATTGTATAGACTGTACACAAAAAATTAAACTGCATTTAGTTAGTAGTTCATACACACAGAATACACTCTGTTTGAAATTGGCTCTAAAACTTATTTAACACTTATCCTGATTAACAACATAAAGTTATTGTTTGTGCTCCAAATGGCGATGAGCAGTTTGCATGAAATAACACTACATGCAAAGCCTTAACCTCTTAAATTTAGGTTCTGTGTTGCATAGAAATGTGTTTCCTTTGTAAACCATGTGGGTATGTTGAAGTAGACGCAGCTGCAGTTGTAGTAGTAGCTTGCATAGGTGTACTTTTAGCATTTTAATAATAAAGTTCATATAATTATTGCAGTGGTTGCATTGTTGTTGTATTTTGTCAGAAAGCTCATTTAAGTATAATAGTTACTAAAAATAGACTAGGCCCCGGCAAGTGTTCAGGGAGGAGAAATGTACAAGATAATGTACAAAATGTTGCTTAAAAGAAAGAGAACCATGAGAGATCTTACCTACAACGCCATCTCATTCAGTTGGGAAAAGTCTTCATGAGGTGACTGAGAAGTCATCCATTTCCTCACTCTTCTTAAACAGTGTCTGGGGGTTTTCGTCTGTGTTTCACATGTAGCTGTTTCTGTTGAGCATAATTTTACAGGAAGTAAAGGGAACCACAGCGTCATATGTTCCTCTATCTCACCAGCCAGTCGCATCAAACTGATGCCATACACGGGTGGGCCCCAAGATTACACACAGACCCAGACTATTCCCCCGCACACACCACATGGGAGAGAGTGCCGTGCGTGGTGTAGGTGGTTGCCTTTTAGACATTTTTGCAGATAACTTTCTAAAATTTAGATCAGATGAAGTCGAAATGACATCAGCTACATCACACTATACAATACTATATTACATAACATACATACTGCTTAACTCTATGATACTGAACCATATATTTTATGTTCTGCTTAATATTATTACGACTATTGGACCTAGTGGACCTGCTGCTGTTAATCATACTTTGTCACGTAACCACCAAACTTAGTCTTTAACTGCTCTTGTTTTAATATTCATTTAATTTTTTTTTTTTAATTAATTAATTAATTTATTTATTATTATTTATTTATTTATTTATTTATTTTTTTTACTTTTTTGACGTTATTTCTCTTCCCATTGTCTTGTTTCAGTCTCTCAGTGCAGGAAAAATAAGTAACCATTGTGCTATGAGTGTTTCATATAGTCATGTGGGTTTTCAAGATTATTTATTAAGAAAATAAATAACTCAAACCACTGGATATTAGCGTGTTAACTCCCCAATAATTCCTTTAAGTACTATAATAAGTCTTTGCACAATTCCTCGTCAGCACAGTGAGGCATTGTATGTTTACGTGCAGCGCCATCCAGTGGTCACGTACCCTAACAACTTTAAAATAACAGCTCTTCTCTACTCTCGCGATACTTCGGGTGGTTATCTCGTGTTTCCGCCATCCTTGTGGCTCTTTGCAGAAGGGCACGAAGAGGCCGAAACAAGGGTGCCCGGTGTAGCAAGAACTTGGCACTTCATCCTTCAAACATGCTGTCCAGGCTCGTTATTGTGTCGGGTATGCATTGGTCTTGCTTCTTTTGATGAATTAAATTTACCTAGCTCTGGCGTAACCAAACTGTCAAGCAGGAGAAATAAAAGTAAAGAGTGAAGCTGAAGGGTAAAGTGAAGGCCGCATTTTGAATGAGAGGCATGCTAATGCTAGCTCTAAGTCCTAAGTATTAGCTCTGAAACCGTAGTTAGTTTATGGCTCATTCATTTTTGTGTCGACTGTTGATAGTAATGAGTTTGACTGTTTTTCTAGCAGACATTACCAGTTATTTGCAGCTAAGTTAAATTTCAATACCCAACTGTAGCAAACCAGAGCTACTTTAGCTAGCATTAGCTCTGCACGACTGTAAATGTCACCTTTTTGACAGCAAGCGCCTGTCGATTTTGTGCTGTTTATGTAATAAGGATAAATGTGTCGCGCTTCATAATGCAAATCCACTGAAAATGTTTTTATTTTTATGCTCTCAAGTTGTTCATTTTAAGCTAGCCCAGCTGCTAACACTCCTTTATTAGTTGATATTAAGCTGTCACGAAACCCTGTAACAGTTTCTTGAGCTGCTTATTGTCATTTTACACTTAAGTCATATTCACTTCATTGCCAGTTTATCGGCAGCACTTAATTATTGCAGCAGTCCTAAAATCAATTCACCTTCATGAAGGTTATTATCTTCAGCTTTTGTTGCAACTTTTGGGAAAGTTTCGGATTAATCAATAAAACAACTAACATATTAAACATGAATAAAAACAAGCATTAGTTGCAGCCCCTAACTTAAGTCATTGTTTCCTCTTTTTACAGCCAATGGCCTGAAAAGCAGCGGCCCCCTTGGAGCTGGGTATGTGTCTGTAGAAGCAGTCGTATTTATTGCATTTGCTAGTAGTAGTAGATGATACATTGTTACAATATCTTTTGTTAATCATAGGTTTTACTTTAAGCTGTTAATAATGTGGTCTTCCACAGTCTGGTCCAGGCATCCCGCTCCCTGCACACATCGTCCCAGAGTCTGGCCCCAGTGCCCCCTCTGCCAGAGAAGGGAGGCAAAGTCCGCCATGGCATTTTCCCTGATGAGATCTTCCAGCTCTTGTACCCTAAAACTGGAGTGACAGGTCAGTAGCCAGAAGCAAGACCGAACTTTATTTTATTTCTGTCACAAAAAAAGTGATGAGAGCTTGATTTCTCTGTATCACTTCAAATAACCAACAGATTTTGTTGTTTAAGTTATTAATAAATAGTCCCAGATTTAATTTAAGAAAATGCATTGGAAATCAAAAAAGTAACGAGACCTGATTTAAGAGAACTTGGAGCCAAAGACTACCTAAAAACTTCTTCAAAGACATTCAGATATGTGGTGCATACCAACTGAATGCTGTTTTGTCTGTTTCACTAATGTATTTTTTTTTCCACACTAGGACCCTACATGCTGGGCACTGGCCTTCTCCTCTACATGCTTTCCAAGGAAATCTATGTCATCAACCACGAGACCTTTGCTGCCGCCTCCATCGGTGGTGTCATCATCTATGGTATCAAGAAATTTGGTCCAGATGTTGCAGCTTTTGCTGACAAACTCAATGAGGTAAATTGGCGTGGATTTTTTTTCCCCTGCCTAATAACTTGGTAGTTTAAAATTTTAGATTGTGGGTTTTTTATGTTCAGAGATTCATATATAAAGCACTGTGGTTGTTAGTCTTCTTTTGTACACAGCCTTTGCAGGCACTCTTGTGATCCTCCTGAATGTGTGTTTGCAGGAAAAAGTGGCCAAGGCTCAGGAGGTTAAAGACCTCGCCATGACCAGTCTGACTCAGGCTGTTGAGGATGAGAAGAAGGAACAGTGGAGAGTAGAGGGAAGAGCAATGCTGTTTGACGCTAAGAGGGTAAGCAGTATTGACATGTCCCTTTCTATTACCTACCATCTTCTCTGTTCATTATATACTTTTTCATATTTAAAAAAACAAATATTATTGGCTGATAGAGGCTGCTGACTAGTATATGTGATCTTTGACATTAATGGACCTCTGCTGGTTGAAGGTAGAAATTGCATCATCACAGGTACCAAAAAACAAAATGTCATAAACAAATGAAGATAATTGGAGTCACACTGATATGTGCAGCACCTCAGTAAATTATGAAACTTGCACCTCAAGCAGTTTGGGGGTGTTTTTTTCTTTCTCACTGTGTCCCTGTTATTCACGTCACTGACTCCTGCATCTACCAGATTAACAGCGTGAATATCAATAGAGAACTCAAAGATGTGGTATTCATACAGTGTGTTAACATGAACTCTTTTCCTCTCAGAACAATGTGGCTATGCTGTTGGAAACCAACTACAGAGAGAGGCTACACATGGTGACCAATGAGGTGAAGAGGCGTCTGGACTACCAGGTCGCCCTGCAGCATCTCCACACCCGTATGGAGCAGGAGCACATGGTCAACTGGGTGGAGAAGAGCGTCGTCGGCAGCATCACACCACAGCAGGTCAGTGTTTCTACCACAAACTCTCTGAAGCCTCAAACAAGCTGATGTTTCTCAGTTTGAGCGTTTGCAGTTTTACATTAAATCAGTGGCATATTTTTCTTTTTTAACAGTTCATTGTTAGGAATGACTGAATCATATCATAATTGTTCCAAGCATTAGAAAATTAAAATATATAAAATTTCATTTCCATTACATTGCAAAATACAGGTTGTTTTTTTTTTTTTTTACATTTCTCTACAAATGTATTGTTATCAGTTACTTCCAAGTATTCTTTGTTACTTTCCACATGAACCACTCTTTATTGACTTAGATGATTTCCTCTCTACACTATTAACTTGGAAGGAGGATTGCAGAAAAGCAATGCAGCATTTGAGGCTCTTTTAAGTGCTGAAGGCATTTATATGGTATTGAATCATAACTCAAGTTGCACATTGTTACTGCACATGTTTGCCTGATGAAAGTGCCTCTAACTTTTTCCTGCGTGGAGCAGGGCATGTCTCTCTGTCCTAGGCTGAGTAAAGAACTGTTTCTATTTATTATAGATTCAGTTAGTCCCAATGCACAGTATGTCAAAAGCAGTATATCAAAAATACCAAGATATCAAAATGCATCAGGATGCAGCTGTATGTATGTTTTAGTGAGTAAGCATTCTGACCTGAAATCTTCTGCACATCATCAGTGATTAGGAAGGTCCAAGTTCAAGATGACAGTAGTAGCAGTAGTTTAACCACTGAACATGTTTTTTCTTACACAGTAATCCCAATTGTAAAATTATCTTGTGAAAAAGTTATCCAGTTTACTAACTGCATGAACAATATGACATTTCACAACTTTCTGTTTGTGTGTTTGTTTTTTAGGAGAAAGAGAGCATCGCCAAGTGCATCTCAGACCTGAATGCTCTGGCCAAGGCCACTCAGGCCAAAGCTACAGCTTAAACTGTTGAGTCTTCAGCGAAGACTTCTCTAATCCCCAACTCATGGTCCCAAGAGGAGACATTCATTTTTCTTTGCAGAATAAACTATTTCCTCTTTAAAGATTGTCTCTGTTAATGTGTCATGAGTGTGTACAGTATTTACACGTCAGCTGATGATAAAATAAATGGTTCTCTTATTCAACTGGCAAGTTTGTGTTTTTCCATTTAAAGCAAAGTTCATTTCTTCCATTAAGCATGTAGTTTAACCTTCATTTATGTGTGTAGTCAGTGACGTTATGTGTGAATGTGGAACATACTTACACTTTTATAGCCGTAATAGATTACGCTCCAGCGAGATAATTTCATTTTGTGGCCCACTTCAGACCTTTGATCATTCTCAAGGCAATACTGAAGCTTTTCCAAACCTTTGGACTCATAATGAGCCACAGATGCACTGCCATTCACCACGCTCAAACACTTCTCCTTGAATGACAAATCGGGCCATGCCTCCTGATCCGTCACTCCCCGTCAGATCGTTGCACTTTGATCCTGTTGATGATCCAAGCAGGAAGTCAAGGAAATTTTCTCAGTCGTCTCTGTGAGGAGCAGATGCTTCTTTCTCTGCAGAAAATCTTTTAAAAGAGGGGAAACATGGCACCGGAGCGGAGCTGACGCTGACAGGTAATGAATAAATGATGTAAAGTTGATGTGATTAGAGGCTATAATGAAGGGATGTTAAATAAATCTCGACTGATGGTGGCAGTGCGTCCTGTGTAAAAATGGAAATGTTTGTTCTTACAGAAAGGAGGCTGCTGACAGGAAACCCATCCTGCAGCCTGTATTCAATCCTATTTAGCGACGCATCTCTATTACTTAACAGGTGTTTGTAGTGTCTGGCCTTGAAAATAACTTTAGGCTGATCTTAGATTTTTTCTGGTCGAAGGCCTGTCAAGAAGGAAGTCTGTGATAAAGATTAATAATTACTGAATCTTTGTTAATTTTAACCATGAATTTATAACTTAACTGTGAATTTCCCTCTTAGTTATTTATTATTGCTTATGATTGCATCTGGCTTTAGTTTTAAAGCAAAGCAATTCAGCAACTTTAGCTGAATATTAGCCACCATGGTGATAAGTAACAATAACCAGATCTTATTAAAAACGTAAGTTTTCTGACAACTACAGCTCTCCTAAAATACTGCTACACCGGACCTCGCAGGACTGTAGCAGTATAACTCCACTTTTCTGAACTGAAAAATTGTACATTTTATTGCTTGTAAATTAAAGTCTAACCTGCAAAAGTCAGTGTGTTACTTTAAAAAGGTTTATAGTCACAAATAAACCTGTCAAAATCGGTAAATATCCCAACTGGGTTAACAAATCCTTTGTGTACCGTATGAGAGTTTTTTGTCTATGCAACCATCTGTCCTGGTTTCATAGTCAGGTTGTTCAGATTAACAGCATGTTTGATATCTTTTTTCTCTTCCAGGTCTGAGTGGCTCTTAAAGGAATCTGAAGTTTTAAAGATCAAAAACGAACAATCACAGGTTGAAAATGTTTGGAAACAATGGACCTTTCTCCTATTCCCCCAGGTTAGTGACTTTATGTTAAGTAGGTTAAGGCTTCTGGTTTCAGTTTATATTGTCTCATAAAGTTTCTCTTCTCCATAATGATAAAATCTAGCAGCTGTTAAATGCAAATCCTTTTGATATGACTGCTTTCTGGAAAGACCATACTGAATCCAAAAGGCGGAAACTAAGCTGTAGAGAGAGTACATAATTTTTTTTTATTTTTTTTTTTACTTCTGTTAATTATGACAGATGGCCATCTACAACTTTAGGTCAGAACTTGTCCATCAAATTTTTGTGGACAACTTCTGACTGGAGTACATCCCAAATCCAAAAATTCAGCTTGAGGAGGGAGGAGGCTTCTGAACAACTATAAGTGAAGAAACACTAGTTTATCTTATCTATACAGTGTTGGAGGCAAAGCCCTGTTCATTTCTATGAATGGAAACTTTGGGATATATAATGTCCCTGATCTTCTCTGGCTCTACTGTATCTAATGGCCTGTATACTGAGTGACATTTTCACTGGCTGCAAAGTTGTAATAACAAAGATGAGTGAATACATATATTGTAAAAAGTTAAATGTATGTGGAGCTAAAAGTGTTTATAGTCATGTTGTAGGAGTTTTATTGTTTGTACATTAAATCTCCTGTGGGTGGGACTAATGAGCAAGGAGAGGAGGTCATTTTGGTATTTAGGTTTTTTGTTAGACAGCAAATTTAAATTCTTACCATTAAATCAGAGATGCAGACTAAAGCACTGTTTTCTGCACCAGTCAGCCTTTAATTTAAATATGGAGCTTGTTCCCAGATTAGATATATTGTTATGTAATATTACATCAAATATATGTTACCTTGTTTTGCTGATGTAGCAAATAGAGCAGCTGTGTTGGAAGATAAAAACTTGATCTGAGCATAAAGTATCATCATCATCATCCTTTGAGAGCTAATTAGATTCTTTACAACAGTCTGCCAGCCTGCTGACGCCCTGCATGATAAACACTGCTGTGTTGTGGTAACTATCTGTGCAGCAGGTGGTTCATCTTCTGATCGCTGTGTTTGTGTTTATTGCACCTCAGGGGCTTTTCACAGGACGACTTTCCTCAGCAGAGACGAGCTTTCCAACAAGATGATCTCAGGGCTCCTCCACTGCAGAGGAACAACATGTCCAGGCCCAGTGGAAAATCAATATACAGTACGCTCACACACGATCTCCCCTCTTTTCTGATTATATTTTCTGTTTTATGAGAAAAGCCTTTTAAACAGAATGTTCTTTGTATCAGTGCAGAGAAAGGAGTACTCCGAGACACTAAACAGACACCCTGACAACTTTAACGTCCGAGTGGAGGTAAAGAAATGTGAAGCAGCATCATTTTAGAGGCATGGTAAAACTTTTGTCCCTCTTCAATCATGACTTCTCCTCAGCACCTTTTCACCTGTGAGCTGGACGGCCAGGAGGTGAAGACGGTCGATGACTGCCTGGCTAAGCTCAAGAGGCTAGATGCTAAAGGTCGCCTGTGGCCTCAGGACATGATCATGGAGGTCCAGAGTGGATACCTGCTGCTCAGCGACATCGAGACCAAGGTTGGTCACCACAAACTTCAGATAAAGTTCTACACACTTCTTCTGCTCTGTGTGTAAATGCAGGGGTCCGACAGGTGCTGGGAATCCTTTAATGTGGCGTTTTCATTGATTGGGTGCAAAAACAAAGGGCTTGAAATTAATCTAATTCCGTGGGCTCACTATTAAACATGAAACTTTGTTGTGTTTAAATATTTTAACCTTCTGTAAAATGCTTTCACATAACATAATTGTGGGTGTTTGTAGAATAATAACTAATTTAATGTGTTGGAGAAGCAAAGTAAAACGTTCATACTGTATATAAATGTGTAATTAACAACAGCTGTGAAAAAGTTAGCAGGTTTTTAACAGTATATTTTGTGTGTAACTGGAGAAAAAATGTTAAAGTTGAAGGTCTCTAATGAGTTTAGCCAGTGTTACAGGTGACAAAAGCAGTAGATTGAAGTATTTAATGATGCTTTCTTTGTCACTTTCCATTGAGAATGAAGCAAATGTCAGTTATTGTGACTGGTTAATTTAAAACAATATGATAATAACTAGAAAGAGACTATGTTGGCTAAATTCTTTATGTTAAGGAAGGTGAAAGATAATTCCTGACTTCAATCTGATCCAAATCTACTGGGTTCATTTTTAGGCAATGCTACACTGACAGACAAACTGCCCCAACAACATAGTGGAGCTAATGTGAACTCCAGTGTATCTCATTATAAACTGTGTATTTCTGTGTTTGTTCTGCTTGTGCAGGCAGAGCTGGAGGCGCTGCCCTTGAGCAACATCCTGCAAACCAAAGCTGTGCTGGACAGCTGCGCCTACGACTCTCTGCTGACGCTGACTGTGCAGGAACGCAGCAAACGCAACCCCCAGGTCTACTTGTTCCAGTGTGAGGAGACCGGGGTGAGTCCCACCTCAGCAGAACCCTCAGTGACCTCTTGGCTCTGACTTCCTTAAAGCCTGCAGAGACACGAGGATGTGGGAGTAAACGCTGATGTTTGATAAACTTCATTTTGTTGCAACATTCGATGTCATGCAGGAGTTTGACTCAAAGCGGCTGTGTTTCACCAGGCCGGGGTCATCAAGGGTGATCTGGACCGGTTAGTCCAAAAAGGAGGTGATGTTGTGGAGCCACGCAGAGAGCAGTCTGACATCAGGTACATGTCAAATCACAGGAGAGTACATGTCAGGCTGGAGTGGAAGAAAAAACTCCACAAGGATGAGAAAGACACTGAAGAGTAAAGTGAATTGCTGTTTGTCATTGACCTCCTTAGGAGTAATCTTGAGAACATCATCGGGCAACATGTGCCAGGAAGTTTCCGGCATGCTGGGCCTCGCCCTGTGCAACAGGAGTGGAGCCCATCACCGCCGCCACCCCCACCGGAGCAGCCGCCCCCACAGTGGAGGAGCAGAGAACCAGGTACAGCAGCCCACAACTGACTTTTTTTAATTTCTTCAAAACTCTCAGAGGTTTATAGATTTGTTCTGTGAAAGTAAGATGGCTTCATTAGAAGTTCTACAACATAAGTATTTGTCTCCAACAATACATTTTGTTGCCTTGTAGAAAATCTGCCGCCTCCACAGTTCTACCCCCCACAAGAACCTCCGATGCACCAACCAGATGTTCATGAATTTCAGAGTGGCCCAGAGGTCGCTGAGCAAACGGACTCTGAGAGGAACACAGTGAGCGCTGCAGCTTTTACACTTTACAGAAGTTATGGGAGTGGATTGCATCGATGATAATTAGTCATAGATGCTGACCAATCATCATTCAATACTCAAGAAAATACATCACTGTACAAGAGTTCATATGTCGGTGAATTGGGTTTATTTTTACGCGTGTGCTCCTTTTCTCAGGACATTTTAAACCATGTTATAAATGACATGGAGATCTTCATGGGCAAAGTGTCTGCTGTGGCAGAGGCAGCTTCTGTACAAGAAAAAGACAAGAGCAAGAAGAAAATGTTTTCTAAGAAGAAAAAAACTAAGAAAAATGGTAAATATCTTTTTTTTTGTAGTCAGTCTTTCCAAAGACAGAAAATAATAATTAAGGAAGTTACTCCTATATTTGCTGACACACTTTTTCCATTGATGTGTGTGTCCGTCCTGCTGTCCCAGATGTCAGTCTGCCACCCTGGGAGGAATATGTCTCCTGTCTGCAGAAAATCAAATATGGATTCAATTTGCTGGTAAACACCTCTATAAGTATGCTCTAAGGTGTTACATTTTTTTGTTGCTCTTCATGAAATCAGTGACAAGGAACTTTACTTTTGTGTTACCATTTCTTTTAGCCGCCAACATTATTTCGTGTATTGACATAAAATAATGTACAGTAATGAATTCAATAAATAAAATAGATGCTTTGAAACACCTTAGGAGGACAAGAGTGAGGCTTTAACATAGGCCGTCATGTCTGCACGTATAGAGGCAAAAAAGGTCAAAATATTGTCCCAACAGCTAACACAAATCCACATACTTTGGATGTCAAGAGTGCACACAGGATTTAAAATTAACTGGCCTCAAAGTTACAAGTTTACAATCATATCCGTGTTCTCTGATTTATGTTCAGTCTGATGAAATAGAAAGAGCCGATCTTTGTACTATCAGTGATCGATTGTTTCACTCCACTGATTATTACTTGTGGTTTTCTGGTTATTTTTTGGGTGAGTGATCTAAAGCAGGGTTATCAAACTGATCCACGGAAAGGCCGCTGTGGCTGCAGGTTTTTGTTCCAACCAAGTGAGAGCAAGTCTGACAAAAAAAAAAAAAAAAAAAAGCTGGGCCACCAGAGCTCAGGTGCCTGGCAGTCGGTCAGGTGAGCTTCCTGGCTCAGTGACAGTGACTGAAAACCTCCTTGTATTCCAGGGCCAGCTCGACGGGACGCTGAGAGGCCCCACTGCTGCTGACTATGTCCACATCTTCTTCTCTAGTTTAGGCATGGTGAGCTCTTCTACATTTGTTTTGACTGGTTAAATCTACTTTCAAAGCCCCAGGGATTGAGTGGCTCTCACTCTACCTCTCAAAGTTTGTCTTTTCTTCCCCTCAGCAGTAAATACTTCCTTCATTCTCCCACAGCTACTGCCCCTGTATCCTGAAGACCTGCCTCCCACTGTGCTGTCCCCCCTGCTGACGGAGGCGGCCGTGCGGCTGCTCAGTCAGGTCGTTGATGAGGAGGAAGACTACCTGTGGAGGTCTCTGGGAGACTGCTGGAACATCCCGAGGTAGGGCGACCTTTACACCCCTCACACCCTCAGACAAGTGTTTTTATGGAGCTCTTTACCTTCTATTATGTTGTCATGTTGGTGCCCTGACACGCCCTTATCTGGGGCGTGGTTTGTATGTTTGCTGATATGTAAAGAAAAGAAAACGGTCAAAGTTGATGCTCAATGCATGCCCTATAGAAAATATAATAGACAGCTTGGTGTTTGACTCTGAAACAACTGCTAGTTTTACTTTAAAGATGTAAATTAGACTACATTGGTATGATATATATTTCTACATTAAAAATGTCCCAAAACCTATGTTATATTATTTTAAGTATACTAAAAGCTTCCAATAGTTTTTGAACCCAAAGAAATCTGTGATTATAAGGAACGTAATGAGCTGTTTCATTTGGACTCACCCACCATGGCCGTCATCTCACATGTATCTGACTCGTCATACATTAACCATGCAGACATGAGCGGTATCGACCTCATCAGACTCAAATAGATGTTTTTTTTACAATATATTCAAAGACTAATTTAAGCTTATATGCTCTTCGTGTAGGGTGCCTCATAAAAACGTTGATAACCATACATTTTTATTGCTTAAACGATCTAAGGTTGCACTGTTGTTGTTTTCATAAAGTCACTTCAGCATCAGATCCTTCCCTTTTATATCTAACTTGGCTGACTGTTTCCTGTCCTCTTGTCCCTTTGTAGATCTAGATGGCCCAACGATGATGTCCCATTTTACATCCCAGATTTCTA
>JAOWBC010001714.1:11360271-11384856 GCA_028566105.1 Hypoplectrus providencianus
CTGTTTCCTGTCCTCTTGTCCCTTTGTAGATCTAGATGGCCCAACGATGATGTCCCATTTTACATCCCAGATTTCTATGACGGCTGGCAGCCACCGCCTCCTCCCGCACGCTCCCCAGCCCCGCACCAGAACGCCCCGATGAGCAGGAGCAACAGCCAACGACTCACACAGCGTCCCCGCGAGCCGCCGCTGTGCATGCGGGTCATTTACGACTTCATGGCCAGAAACAACAAGGAGCTGAGCGTGATGAAGGGGGATGTAGTTCAGGTCAGATGAAAGACAAAGCATAACACTCGAGGGAATACAAATATTACACAACTCTCTTAACTCAACAAAGTAACTGGAGGTCCAAAAGTCCATTTGACTTTTGTTTAGATCCTTCCTTTGCTGGTTCTTTTGCAATTCAAGCTTAAACAAATGAGATAAAAGCAAATGAAGCGTTTTGGCTTCAGAAGAAAGAAGCATCACACCAAGTCACACCAGCTGTCAGTGGTGAAAGAATTATTTATTTCCTTAATTTAAGTGCTAATACCACACTGTGAAAATATTCCACGACACAGAATTTCCACATTTAAGACCCTATTTATGTTCAGTACTCATTCTGCATGTTTTTAAATATTAATGCCTATGTTGCATTTTACTGCTGTATATATTAAATCTATGATAGTTTGTTAATCAGTGACTCGGCCCCTGAAAACTTCAGTCCCGGAAGAAAACTTTGTTTGAAAAGCTTCCACAAGGAACAAAGAATCCTTAAAAAGTTAATCTTTGAACTGAAGTAAATGTTTAGAAGCTCTCCCACCCAACTCATTCAGGATAACTTATACTATGTTCCCTTCTATACAGCCTTGTTTCTTATAAACATTCATAAAGCTGTTTGTATATTTTCCCTGCAGTCACAATCACTGGCAGTTTTACCATCCAGGTCCTTGAGATGTTTGGTTTGTTGCTTTGCAGGTGGTGCAGAAAACCAAGCAATGGTGGCTTGTTAGAAACGCCCGCGGCGAGGAGGGCAACATCCCTCAGAACGTCCTGGAGCCGATGAGCGACGAACCCCTGGAGGATCTGCCGGTGAGCTGACAACACACTTCATCATCACATGACATCACTCCATTATATTTCACATTTGAAGTTTAATTCCTGGTGCTCTCTTTCCCAGAGGGACACACGCGATCCTATGACTCTGAGCATGACCTCCTCCTCTGCAGAGGTCAGAGCCTGGCTGGAGTACAAAGGATTCTCCAAAATGTGAGTGAAACAATGCACAGAGGGCAAGCTGGAAGATGCATTCAGGTCCAAAACTTTAGTAAAAGTACTAGTAGCTACTCCACTGCAAGTAAAACTCCTGCATTCAAACTTTCTCCAGTCAAAGTATAAAAATACCTGCATTAAAATGTAAAAAAAAAAACAAAACACTCATTATGCAGAGTGGTCCCACTCCCATTACTCTATATATTCTAAAAATATTACATTATTTGTATTGATGCATTTATGTAAGCAGGTTTTTAATGTTGTCATGTTAACTACCTTCTACACTATGTTAATTTTTCATGTTAAATGTTGACCCGAAAAAGTAACCAGTAACTAAAGCTGTCAGCTAAAAGTAGGAGTTCAAGTACGTACAATATCTGTCTCTCAGATGTAGTGGAGTAGAAGTACAAAGCTACATGGAAATACTCCAATAAAAGCATCTAAATCATATTTAAGTACAGTACTTGCGTAAATGTACTTAGTTACATTTCACCTCTGCACAGTTGAAGATATTTGTACTGTGAATAAAACGTGTGTTGTGTGATTAAGTCAGATTGTTGGTTTCTTGTTCAGCACTGTGTCCAGCCTCGGGGTGCTGAATGGTAAACTGCTCCTGGGGATGAACAAGGATGAGATTCGCACCGTTTGTCCAGAGGAAGGAGGGAAAGTCTTCTTCCAGCTCCAAGCCATTAAAGCAGCCATCGCAGTAAGTAAGAAGTCATGTGATAAACACATTCTGACATCCAGCTGCAACACACCACTAACATTTCCTCCTTTTCCTGCAGCTCGCCAGTGAACCATCAGGCATGTACAACGTTTACTAAAGCCTGCTACACCACCTTCTATCCACAGATAAACATCTGGAATTGTCTTATTCATACTTTTGCCATTATTTGCTTTATTTAAGGGAAAGCACTTTTACTCAATGAAACATTTTATCACCAGCAGCAATAACTAAGAATTTCTGCTATTTGTAATGTATTTTTACTTCACCATAATTGTGTATAATTTTCCAAACAGATTTAGCAAAAAATGTGATATCCAACAGCTTCCCTCTTAACTAGTTAATCCACTACATTGTCTTTTGCTGCGTGAAGTTGTACCTTATATTTTTCTTTCTTGTAATTGATGCTTGAAAGTGGTGTATTGTACAGAAGGTGAAACTGAAATAAATTCAGAACAAGATTCACTTTAATTTGTCAAAAATGTGCTTCGAACGCAGCAAATAAGTGCTTCATTTCAAATGAAAGTTTGCAATCATTATCAAAACATGGTTTTCTTTTTACACAATTCTAATTTAACTCAAAACGGTTTTTCAAAGTGATTAGAGGACAAACTAAAAAAAAAAAATCAGCTGGGACAGAGATTATAAAAAGACATACTAATGTTATTTTCTGGTCCTGATTATAGAGTAATTGAGTCAGTTGCACTTGTGAACAGTTAAACATTCCTTCCCTACTTCGCTGATGTGTCAGTGCATCATCATTTACTCTTTCTTGTTTCCCCACTTGGCCATCTTGTTGTTGACAGGAGTCTTCATGAATCTGTCCGACTTCATGTAGGCAGCGATCTTCTCCAGAGCCTATGATGACATGATGTATCAAGATTAAACAATAACTACAGGAGCAACTTCACATGTACATTTTTATAAATATAAAAGAATACACAATAATATAAAATGAGTAGAAACTGACAGTTTCCATTTCCTGGCTGCAACTTTCAGTGCAGGTGCAGGATGGGCTGTTTGTATCTGACAAAGTGTATTCTCACCTCAAAACGGTCTAAAAGTTCTCTGAGGTTCTTGAAGTCGTCCAAACATGTAGGATGAAACATTCGGTGTTGATCCAACAGCTCATACATCACGAAGTCCACAAAAGTGATCTGTTGTAAATAAATTATATTAACAAACGTTGAAAGCAAAATAAAGCCTCAAACTAGACTTTAAATCTGCACTAATAAATCATTTAAATGACTTGAATGTTCATCCATATTAGCATCATCCAGCTGTACAACTCTCCCCTTTGTTTTTTCACCCCACAGATTTACTGCTCTGGTTCTGTTCGCCTCAAGCTCAAATCAAGAATGTATCCAGCAAAAAATGCTAATAAATCAACTGTGCGCTGCTGGCACAGCACCACACTGCAGACAAAGTTAATGACCATCTAGCAGCCATAGACACAGCTGTTTTACACAGTACCTCCAGATGTGAATACTAATGTTACTTCATGAGGCAATGACATGTCAAATGTGGTGTTCTGCTTGTTGTGGCCTAAAAAAATAAGAGATCCAGCTTTAAATTTACTTTGCACAACCATAGAGCCTTTATATGGATCTTGGTTAGCAGGGGATAACTTCACTGTATGCAAAGCAGAGAATGTAGCTTGTGACATGTTGCTAACACAGCGAAGCAATGCTTATTTATGTACACTTAAATAGCATTGAACTTCGTTTGTTAAAAGCAACTTTGCATCCTAATGTGACCACCTCTGGCTCCAAAATCTGAGGGTTCAACAAAGTAGTCCACACACCAGTGGGTGACATATCAGTTGCCACTTCCCCTTACTACTACTACTTATGGTGACTACAGTCTGTGAGCCTGAAATTATTAAGAGTCTTCTTACGTTGTCACCAGCAAACCACTTCCTTTCTCCCAAGAAGCCTGAGAACTGCGTCAGTACGCCTTGCAGCGTCTCAAGGTACCCCGGCTTCATCTTGTCCTGGTGTCAAAGAGACAATGTTGGCCTTAGTGGACAATTAAAGCCACAAGGTTATGAACGAATAAAGTAATAAAACGTTTAATTCAGTACTCACAAACTCAGTGTAGCACAACCTCACAAAGCCGTTTCTGAAGTCCATCGCCTGGTTCTCCAAAATATCCACACGGACCTTCTCATCCTCCGTCTCTCCACCTGTGACCACATCACATTTAGTTGGGCACTCAGGGAATACAGACTTAGATATGACACCTGTGTATGGCTTTTTTTGTGGTTAATATTTTATTCTGAAACATTCACCGTGTATGAATGAAACTAATAAGAACAATATATACATAAACAGACAATACTTACACATATTGTGCTTGCGAGCAATGTATCTCATGATGGCATTGCTCTGCACTATCTTCCTATCTCCATCCTCCAGGTATGGCAGCTATTGTGACATTATGTAAAATTAATAAAAGTACATACTTTGATTAATATTGACAAGTTTAACTCACTTACATTGGGAAAATCCATTCCAAGTTTGCCCTTTTCATCGAACCAGCAGCTCTTGTCAAAGTTTGGAGCTGTGAGACAGGAATGTGGGTTAGACGTTTATGTTGGCGTTGAATGGAAGCTTAAAGCACCACTTGTTTGGTTGAAATGATGAGAGTTGTGTATCTGTTGTCTGACGGGTTACCTTCACCGCAGACATAAAACTTGTCCTCATACTTGGTGCCGGTGTACTCCAGCAGCAGGCGGGCAGGCTGGGCGAGCTGGACGAGAGAATGGGTGTTTTAGATAGGTTTTTAATATGATATTTAATAATAATAATATAAAATGTATATATATATATATATATATATATATATATAGACGTCTTCACAAATTGTTACCACAATGAATTTCCTCCACTACATCTAAAAGTTTTCAGTAAGATTACCAGCATCAAAATGTACTTAAAAGTAAAAAGTACTCATTATGTATAATGGCCCACTTGGATTGTTATATGTATTCCAAAAATTGTGCATATATAAAGCATTTTTAGGCATTTAAAAATTTCAACATTTTTCACAAATGCATGACTTTTGAACATGTCAAAATATGCAAATTTTAAATAAAGCAATCCCTCGAATTTGGTCAATTTTGAAATTGTTTTACCTTTTTCTGGAAAAAAAAAAAGACACAGTATGAACACAGTGTCAAACAGTGGCAACATTACTGCTGGTTGACACATCTTCATCATGGACAATACTGACATTAATACTGTATTTATACTGTACATCTTATCATTCCATTGTAATACAGCAGCAACTGTAACACAGCAATTTCCCTCAGGGGATCAATAAAGTATTTCTGTTTCTGATCTCTAGTAGCCTAATATTTATACTATTCTTGATTCACACACTCAAACACAGCAATTATAGATCACAATTGTCACAGTGTTGCCGTTACACAGTGTGGTATAATGCAGTTTTTATGCAGTTGCAGTTTCTATACTATTCTGTTCTATGAGGGTTTACATAACTACTGACTTTTGGTTTTTAAAACTTTCTGAGTTTTAAAATTAATAGAAGTGTTCGTTGCAGCCCCACCTGGCGGCTTGTAGATAACGATAAAAGTCTTGACCTTTCACCACTGTGAACACAATAAGACTGGGTGTGCACATAGGGTGTGCACATAGGGTGTGCCTACATACCTGCCACACAAAAGCGAATCAGCCTGGTGTTATGGATTTTTTTCAGCTACGGTTAGAAATAACCCCTAACCCCATTATCCTGTGGCTAACTGCACTCATTAACAGGCTGACTAGTCGATTAAAAAAAGATTGTTCCCCACTTATCCCCACCTTTTATTATCACTGGTGTATACTGCTCACGTATAGAGGGCAGCTGCAGTTGTCTGAGCAGCGTAATAATTAATCCAGCTGCAAAATAAAAAATAGGACGTGTTAGCAAACAGTTTAGCTAGTGGTAGCAGCAGTGAGCTTGATTTTAACGGCTGTAACGTTCCGTTTCTGCTAACGCCGCAGATAATTATAACATTTTGAGCACGTGCAGGCGGAGCCAACAGGGTTTCTTGCAGTTACATAACATCTGAACTGCTTAGATAATTGTAAAAAACAACACATAACAAGGTGAAATACACTTTACATTTCAGTCGTAAGTCAACAAAAAAGAGTTCAAAAGCAGCGGCGCGGTGTACGTTTCATTCCGAGGTCTGGTGGATACCCAGCGGCAGCCGTTAACAGCGAACAACAGGCTAGTTCACAAAGAGGAGGCTGAACTCACCCCGCGAATATCCCAGTAGGCCAGCTTCATCGTCATTTTTACACACTTTCCGAGACAAAAATGCGGCTAACAGCGACTCGATGAACAGCTGCTGCGGAGCACAGGACGAAGAGGGAGACAAGGGGTGAGCAAGGTTTGGTTTAAAGGCAGACAGAGGAGGTGGGCGGTTACTCCGAGCCGGTTCTTGTTTGAAAAGGTTCAGCCAATGGTTTGCACACAAGGAATTTCAAGGTCCGTGAATTTCAATAAGCTCCATAGTTTTACGTCTTATGTAAGAAATACAGGTGAAGGGACACTTTAGAGTAGTACGTTCACAGCGATAATTCCAGCTATACTATGTCCAAGAAAAGAACGCCATACTACTAACACCATATTTTAGAATATACAAGAAAAAATAACAAAAAATAAATAAATAAAATTTAAATAAAGAAGAAATAAAGTGACCCTTAAAAATAACCCCATTATGGTCTGTTGATGCGTATTATATAATATTATGGAAAATATACAAAACAGCACAGAAGACAGCCCTATTATAGGATGTCCAAAAAAATCTCCATGTATGTTGATTTATCTCAAGTTATTTTAATGCCTTAAACTACTAAATAATATTCTCTGTTGATACACATTATAGCACAATATGTCCAAAAATTTCAAATAACAAAAAACACCATTTTATGGATAGGATCAGAATACCTCGAGGACAAATTAACTGAAGGAAATAAGTTATAATAAGTTATATAAGGGGGTGTAACTGTCAGTTTCATATCAGATTATTTCATATACTTGGAGTCCCTTTACTGACTTTTGCACCAACTTCTACTACAACACGATAAAGCGATGTCTCAGCCAGGTATTTTGTATTTTAATCCTGCTTTATCGAAACACATGCATAATCATGTCAAGGCTGCAAGTGACAAGTACAGACTTTTCCATGAGCTGCAGTTTAACTGTGCTACATGAATGAATGCAGGGATAACTGCATAAACCTTTTACATAACACTACAGGGTAGACCGACCTGTGTGAAATAATTTGCTACAACAACAACAACAACAACAACAAAAAAAAAACTAACAGAGATAAGAAGAAAGATAATTGGTCCCTGGAAACAGTAAAACAATACCAGATCAAGGTCAAGGTTCTTTAGAGCTTGCTACTGTATAACATGGTTTTTATCAGCAGATTTGTTCAGCTGTATGCTCATATGAAATCTCTGTAGCATGGAACGAGCTGGAAACTATACATTTTTAATTCAGATTCTTCTGCCTGAAAAGTACACAATGGTGTACAGGGATATTTTTGTCATAAAGCAACTTATCAATTATGTTTTGACTGTGTTGTGACAAACATGCAAACACAGTAATAACAATTGAGCCTAAAGTGAATACTGTTTGCCTACTCAGTTTTACAATAATGAAGAAGAATGTTCTGAAATTATATTATTTGATACAATTACAGAAATACATATACCTTTGCAGATGTTTTCAACAACAAATGATGCAATAAATTATTAAATTATCATCAATTACCTTTTGATCAACTGTTAACTGTGACATTAACAGACACACTAAACCCTACCTAATATTAAGCGTAAGCCAGGAATGATTTGTTTGCAGCCAGACCAGAAATAATTCTTTAATATAAAAAGTCTGAATTTGTTCGTTGAACTTCCTGCTCACTTTGACCTACATTGGAGAGTAATGAGCTGAATATGAACATGCCACACAATGCACTCTTTGTTTTACGTCTTTGATATGCTCACAGCAATGTTCATAGAAAACTTTCTAAACATCCCCAGCTGAAACTCAAACAGACCTCACTTGTCTCAATAAATGAATACATATATCAGCACTTCCAAGTTTACAGTTTAAGACAACATGTTTTTGGGGCATTAAAAACTGCAGCAAGTCAAGCATCCAATGTGAACAACATTTATTCTTTAGACACAAATGCATTTAAATAATATTTCACAAACAGCACATATAGTTCTCTCAGAGGGACACACAGCCCCACAGATAACATCAGGACTCAAACTGAAGGCAGAAGTTTGAAACAGGTTTGTCCAGTTAGGTGACTTTCAGTTCTGTAAAAAAAAAATTTCATGGATTTGGCACCAAGCAGTGTCAACTGAAGGAACAGATCATGCATTATTCACTGTACTTTAAATATCTGTGTGTAAAGGATAGATGGTATCCGATCAGAGTTACTGTTCAGGAGAGACAATGCCACCAAATAAGAGTTTGTATCATAAGATGTTACAACAGAGTAGCATTACAGCACAGCAGAAACAAATATTGACATGCCATCATGCAAGTCTACTGAATAAATGTAAAGACTTAAAAAAAAAAGTAAAACAAAAAACAAAACAGCAATATGACACAGAACAGCTTTGGGAAAACTTTGTTGTTCATATCATTACTGGGAGCATGGATATGGAAGATGGAGATTTCTTTGCCAGTAACACAGAATGAGGTATTGCGGCTAATTACACTGGAATATGCCAAACAGACAGACACAAATCTTTGCAATGGTTCTAATTTGATTTTGTGAATATTCTTTACATGTTTCTTTGCATGTTTTCAAGCTAAATTTGTTGCAAAACTTTAATAAGGTAGGTAGCTGGGGCTGTAGCCTAGATTTTACAAATACTGAGGTCATTTGTTGTTGAATTTTCCACATTGCAGGTTTTATTTTTATTTTTTTTATGGTAGCTAAATTGAAATGTTTAGAATCTACAAATACTAGAATCTGAATACCTGCAGAGGGAAAACTTCCTTGCAAATTGTAAAGAAAGAGCCCTGTGTGTGATAAAAGGATCTTTACTTATCTAACGTGTTCCAGGTCGTCTTATTACTTTAATCATTCAGTGTTGGACAGATTTATACGTCTTATCAATGAGCTGAATCAGAATGAGTTGTAAATGTTTCTCAATGCTTGTAGAGGAACAAGACTTTGTCCAGAAACTTTGACAAAATGTGGTCGCAAACCATGAAAATGTAATAATTTAAAAATAAATACATCAAAAGACACAGTGGAATCAACATGACAAATAGAGACATGAGACACTAAAGGACATAACCAGCCTGGGTACACAGATTGTAGGTCTTCTCTCTCTCTGTCAGAGCAGTATCTCTCATAATTCTCTTGTAACAAAGCTTTCTTTTGCCACAGGTGTGATATGTTTTTATGCAAATCTGTACAAAGTCCTGATGAGAAACAGGGAATGTCATGAGAATTGCGTTTGTGTTGTGCTGCATGTTCACTTCTCTCCCTGCACGGCCCCCATGCACAGACTGCCCTCCTCCTCGATGGTCTCCAGCTCGTCCGTGCTGATGGCCTCTGTGATTAAAGTCAACTCCTCACACATGGTCTCATAGCGGTACGCCACACGGATATCCGGCACGTTGGTGCGCCTGATGTCGTTTCCCTCCTGCCCCTCCTTTACGTGCTGGTGGCCGAGCCAAGAGCTCTTTACCTGATCCAGAAGAGGAGAAAAGTTAAACTGTCTGCAGGACAACAGACTGAGGAGTGACTGGTGTATTAACTGTAATTTAAAAATGGAACTAAAGGAAAGCTCAACATAAACCACGTAAACATAGCACCAGGTGTTTGCAGGCTCCTGCAGACCTTCATTGTTTAAAAGCGTCTTTTACTTTTTAACCTTTTTTTTCTCCTGATTTGTACGATAATCTTTTCCTTTTACATGTTTTAAATAAAATTACAACTCATATATCAAATAGTTGTAGACAGTAAAACTTGATAATGCGTCATAAAAGTGATTTAAACCTTGTTGGAGAATCCGCTCATCAGCACGCTGTTCCTGGCCAGTTCACACATGTCGCAGGAGCTCAGCTTCCACACCTGAGCAGCGATGCTGTACTCTTCCATCAGGGGCTCCTACACAGAGCAAACAAATACCACAGTTAATAAAGTAAAAAATAGTAAATGAAATCAAGTGTATGTGGCAAGTTTTCTACCCTGCACTGTTTTGGCTTTTAGGTGGAATTATTTGGAGGATTAAAAACAAACGTGGGGGATATTACAAATGAACGCTGACCTTGGTGAAGTGAAACTGCAGAGGGTCGTCTGTGGACAGGGAGACCATGAGGCCTCTGGACAGGTACTCTGGCAGAGGGTTACGGTGGTAGCTGAGGAACAGGCTGTTATTGCTGAGAGGGGACATGGCGATACCGATCTGGGCCAAGTAGTACAGATACTGCAGCACAGGAGCCTGGAGGAACAGAGGGCATAATGTTGTGTGCTGTCCTTTCAAACTGAAGCCCTGATGAGCATTTTAAGGAGAGCCATTATAACTAAAGTATGAGTCATGGACAAACAAGTAAGTAACAAATAATTGTTTATTAGACTTGTAAAAACAACTCTGAGAGCAGAGCAGTGTTTGTGAGATTGAGGTCAGACCTTCCTGAGCAGCAGCCCGTGGGAAATGTTCTCTGACAGCATGAAACCAGACACCAGGTGATGGATCGGCCCTGCCTCCCCACAATGAGGACGAAGGACGAGCGTGTGAAAGCCCCGCTGCCTGTAGGAAAAAAAGACAAGAAACGAGTATGGTGACTTCACCAGATTTAAGTTTCATTTTGGGTGAAAGCTATAAAGTAATTTATCCTGTGCATGAATGAACTTTTGTTGCTGTTTGACTCAAATCGAATGGCAGAAGAATCCCAAAGGTTTGATACTCTTTGTATGGCAGTAACATGAAACTAATATGCACAAACTGAACTTGAGCTGGTGTTGTATGAAAAGAAATATGTGTCACAGTTATTACAATTATTCCAGAGACTGCGGTGAAGTTACGTACCTGCGCAGGTGATTCAGCACGGTCATGTTTGCATACATATAGTAGAGGTAGTAGGAGTAGGGCGGGTTGTCCTCCTCTGTCCAGTTGACTGGCAGCGGACTGTCCAGGTTGAAGATATGTTGCTCTGGTTTGGACTCATCATCCACGCTGTCAAAACCCACAACCTGTGTGTGGGACAGAAAAAAAATCAGAGTCTGAGGCCTGGCTTCATGTGAAGAAAAGAAAATGTCTCCACAGCAAAGACTTTTTTACATGCTGGAGGAAGAGGTGCAGCTCCGGGTGACTGCCGGGGTCGACTGTGACCTCAAACAGAGGCATGAAGATGTTCTCCAGCATCTCCTGGAAGTTGCACAGCTGTTTCTTTGTGTGGTAGACGTCACTTTAAGAGAAAATGACAAAGTGTGCTGCAAATATTAAAAAGAAACAAAACAACTACAAACAAGGACACCAAAACATCTAAGACATTCAACAGCTGCAAAGAGACACAAAATGACCACAAACAGACACATAAACACAACAGTCATAAAAACTACAAAGTCTCTGTGTCTTGCTCCTTTATAGGAGAGATGTGAGGTCTCTTGATTATCTGACCAATTGTAATAATAATTCACCAACAACTAACTTCACTTCATTTTCACTTCTTTTTTTCACAGATTTTTTTCAGAGTGGAGGAGAAGGAAAAAGTGGCATGAGTTTTAAAATACCACAAAACTATTTATTGCAATACTTGAGTAAATGAAAGCCTTATTTTCAGACTGTGGTTGTACCACTGGGGGCACTTACAAGAGTCGTGGCACCTGAACAAGCCAGCGCACATTGCCGGAGTAGACCCGGTGTTTGACGGCCCACTTGGCCAGCTTGTCCCACTCATCCCTGGAGCGTCCATAGATAGACAGCCTGAGCTCCACGTTCTGGTACTTGCTCTCCTCCAGGTCTGCCATCACCTCCTGAGGAGCAGTGACACAAACAGTCAGCAGAGGGCTCCACTGACTCATGCACTCATTCTGCAGCTTATCAGAAGAAAATGAATTGCGCAAGTATTCAGTGAGCACCTTAATAATGTGACCAAAGTATTTTCCTTCTATGTAGTTGTCGGTTTTGATGAAGATCTCTCTCAGGATGGACTCGCCGATGGGGTTGTATTTGGCATTGAATTTGTCAAAACGATGAAAAGTGTTGCGGTCCTGCACAAAGAATGAATATTAGATCACTATTTGACACCTCAACATCAACCAGGCAGCGTCTCTGAAGTGAGGAGCCTTTTATCTATCGTCATGGGCGGTACTCACTGCATGCATGTCCAGGGTGTCCACGCTCAGGTCAAAGGCTGTCAGGTTCATGCTCTCAAACACCTCCATGAGCGTCTGACCTTTGCCTCTTTCCACATGCACAATCTCCTTAGGATACTTCTTCATGGCCCTTTTAATGAAGCGCAGAAGGTGCTTCTGGTTCATGCAGGATGATGCATGAATGTGTGTGTCAACCTGTAAAACACATAACAGGACAAAAAGTGATATACTGAAACGTGGCTCTGGATTAAAGTCAAAAGGTTAAGGCTCGTAGAAACAGCTCTCAAGTTCACCTTACGGATATTGTAAAAGTCTCGATGTGGGACTTTCTTCTGCGCTGCCAGCTCTTTCATCTCATTCAGCAGGATGTGCATCTGGAACTTGGAGCTGAGATACTGCAGACGTCTGTAGCAGAACGACTTTCTGTGTCGAAGGAAAACAACGAAACCATAAGTAGACACAATTTAAACTCATGATTAATGTATTAATAGTGAGCCATTGCAGATGAGCAAACATTATTGGTCCTTCTTAAGATACACTTTTTAAATTTAATGGACTGGGCTGTTCTATTTCGACACCATTAAGATGTCCTAAAATATACATCATGTACAACTTTTTTTTTACATATTTACACTTTATTCGAGCTTAGTTTTAAGTAGATGTTCATTTTAATTTTATGCAAAGTAAGCCTCAAAGTAATTCCAAGTTATAACAACTTTAAAATGTAATGTATTATAGATATATTTCTTAAATATTAGAGCCTTCTTTTTTTTTTACTTTATTTGTTCAAAAAGAAATTTTTGTGAAACACTTTGAAGGTCAAAAATATGAAAAAAATAAAATACAAAATGTTGTATTTTCAAGAAGTAGGAAACATACACTGGTCCGTTGATAATGAGAGCCATCATGACGTTCATGTCAGCGATGTACTCCTGCAGGTCTGGATACGGCAGGTCCAGCTCCGTGCTCCTGTTAACCACATGACAACTGAAAACTCTGCTGCCAACAGAATGTGTGAGGAGAGTCTAAAAACAGAGCACTACAAGACCAAGCATGCCAGTGACTCATCATAAACTTCTCACTTCTCCATAGTGTTCCTTGTCGTGTACACATGCATGACGCCATCCACCATCTTGCAGCCGTAACCCAAATCAGGGGGCATGCTGGCGGGGTCCTGGTTCTCATAGGGGTGCTTTTCAGAAACAGGTGGGTGCAATGTGGCATCTAAGAGGAGACAGAATGTGGTACTGTGTCACGGCTCCGAACCAGGTGGGAACGCACATGCAACTAAGGTCTTATTTTATCAGCCTTCACGCTGTGACAGCCCGGTCAGGGCGTGTGGCAGATGGATTGTGAAATCTGTGGGTGTGCCTGGTTACAGCAGCTCTTAATGTGAGGGTACGGCACATGACAGTGACTTCCCATGTCAACGTAAGATTACTGATTGTTTTTAGAGCCATCAGGGATGAAACTCCAAATAAACGAGCCACTAACTTACTGGTACTGACTAAAGAAAATAATAATTTGACACAAAATATTGATTAAAAATTATTGTATTGCTTCCTCCAACTGTGAACCTAGCAGTGCAGTCACTGAATTGCAATATAATTCAATTAAAACCAAGGATTCAATAAAGTTATAAATCTATAATCGTCTGTCTGTGTGTCTTACTGTGACTTCAGTTATTCAGTCTATTTTTACGTTTAGCTTTATTGTTTTTTTATAGCTAGTTTTTTCTCTCATAAATGTTTAAGGAGAAAGAATGTCTCATGCCATAAAGATTGAGACTTTAATTATCTACAGGATAAATAATCTCCTCTGGTTTGTTTGGTATGCATGACTGTTTTTGCGTGCAGATGTGATGACAGTGCAGATGTGTGTGAGAGTGTGTGCTGACCTGCAGTGGCTGCAGTTTCTGGGATCTCCTCCTCATAGATATCTAAGTCCAGAGGCCTCTCACTCAGCTCCTGCAGGTAACGAGCGGTGGTCCTGCAGAAACTCTGCAGCGACAGCCCCATGTACTTCTGTCTGATGAACAGAGCCTTCACCACACATTTAGCTGCATCCAACAGATCTGTGAAGGGAACCTGCAAGGACGATCAACAGAATGAAGAAAATAGGTGTCTTACTGAGAGAGGAGATGTTATTTAATTGTGAGAAACACACTAAAAGATGCTTTTTAAATTCTCCCTGCATCACCTGGAGTCCGTCTTACCCCACATTTCTCCTCTCCAGAAATAGCGACTCTCTGGTACTCTCTCTCTGGGACCACCTCTCTCTCCTGCAGGTCAGGAGCCTGGCTCTGCTCCTTCATGTATCTAATAGTATATCAACAAACAAATCAATTCCTGTTCAAGCAGTTTTAGGTTCAAGTTCTTTGGATAATGAGAGCACAGTTGCTATTAGCCAGGGGAAACACTCACTCGAGATCTGTGGCACTGTCAGTTTTCATGAACTCCTGTTTGGCTCGCAGCAGGATGTCGGGTTCAAACCTGAGCACAGAGACGATCAGCGCTGTTAGCTTTAGGATCATCAGAACAGAGTCAAATATGCAACAACAAACACAGAGAACAAACACAGTCACATGTCGTAATATATTTTTGCTGTTTTCACTTTTCGGTCTTTTTGTTTTAAGCTGAACAAAAACTGACAATGTCCTATCAAATAAAACACACTGGAGTATAACAGACCTAAGCCCAGAAGCACAGACATATTTCCCCTTAAATGAACCAAGGCATACCTTATAATACACCACTGGATGATACAGAAACGCTTCAGAAAGACGTGAAATAAAACAAAAGGTGCTATCAGTATATTAGTTACATTCTAAGAATTCATTATACCAGGTGCCAGTGCAGATTTAGTGACAAATGTCTTATATTAGAGGCAGAAAGGAGCCCACAGCCTGTTAAAATATTTACTGTTTTCATTCGTATGCAACTAACTCTTCATCAGCTCAAATCATTCTTTAAAAATATTATCCCACATCCTACAGTTGGAGCCAGATAGTCAATTATTGAAGAGTAATTAAAACACTGCATTCAGCAGAGTGGTACATGTGCCGCTATATTAACTCACAGCTTCCTGCCTTTCTCTGAACTTACTTGACGTCCTGGCTGATCTGTCGCTCGAGGCGATGCCGTCTCTCCTCTAGCTGTTCGATGGGACTGTCCTCTGGAAATTCATAGGGAGCGCTGCGCATCTCGCTCTCCGCTAATGTGCGGGAGAACAGCTCCTGCACACAAACGTTGAACAAGCATTATGAAAGTGCACACGTCTAGCAACAAATCGATTTTTAAAAAAGTGATGATCATTCATTGTTTGGGTTTATAAGTGAGACCACCACTGGGTTCTAACCTCAGCAATCTCTTTGTACTTTCCGTCCATGGATGTACGCAGGTCAATGGATTGTTTCAAGGCCACAGGGATCCCAGGCAAGGAATGCTGGGAAGTGAGGAGGTGGCGGGCACCACGGAGATCAGCTGGAGATAAAGAGAAAAAGAGAGAGAAATGTCAAAAAATGAGGGAGAAAATATTCATATTTGGAAGTACTGAAGAAATTCTCTATGAGAATAATCTAACCTTATATTGAGGCATGTTATTACCCACCAAACACCATGAGCCTATTCAACTGTTTTTTCACACATTTCATAGTGCTGGTTGACTCCACACACCCCTTTGGTACCCTTGGTTTAAAAAAATGCAGCAAAGGTCCAATGCAACCATGTCAGATAAAACATGGTAAAAGTAATAGAAAGTCAAGTGTATTAAAGTGTCTTTAAAATGAAGAAGAACGTTTATGCAGGTGCAGCTGAGAAGACTTATCAGGTATTTAGTGAATTGTTGAACCATGTGTGAATGTTATTTCATCAGGTTTTGTTTCATCCACATGCTCAACAAGTACACTGCAGGAACTACAATATACCTTTTAGATGAAACCATTTTTCTGTGCTTAGCCAAATAGGGGAGAAAACAGGATGGGTGATAAAAAGTTAAGGCCTCAGTATCTTCTAATTATAGTCAAAGAAGTAATGCCTCATTTCAGTAGCTCTAGAGATAAACACAGAAACTCATTTCAGTTTGTCAAGATCATAAATCACTTTTGCTTGCAGCAGCTGTATCCCATTAACTGTCAATGGGCTTATCAACCATGATAAAAATAGAAAGTGTCTTCTCATTTTACCCAGCACGGAAAAAAGGGAGCCCCGCATGAATAAGAGACAGAAAAAACCTGCTGAACCAGTTTGATGAGAGTGCTGTCTTTATGGTTCTTTATTCTTTCAACATATAATGAATTCACAGTGACCAAAACAGTCTGCAGTCTGAAGCTTGTTGTTGCTGCGTCAGTGGGCCTTCACACAACAGCGGAGGTCTGAGATCAGCGGCTGTTTATGCCTCAAGACACAATGGACCATTCAGGTGGAGGGCCCATCAGCACACACACCGGCTAATACCCTCCATTGTTACCATTGCACGACTCAATTTTACACAAACCCAGTTGTCATGGAAAGTGAAGGAGGGAAAAAGACGGGGGATGGTCACTGAAAAAAAAAAACACACTGATTGGACGCTCAGAGGGGAGGCTGTCAACAGCGATGAGGAAAACAGAGATGTTTGTCGTTTAGTGAGGAGAGACAATGCCTTCACTACTGCCCCCCTCAGGGCTTATATTTAGCAGCCTGTCCACAATGACATGAACCTTCCCCTGAAACGACGCACCTGCCACTAAAATATTCATCATCCTGTTAAATATTTCATCCTGTGTGTGCTGGAGTGTCTGTTGTCTGTCAGTATTTATAGACCATACACACGACAAGGTCACAGAGGGTGCACTGTGGGATACCTGCAACCTACATCCTCTTTAAACTCTTATGCCCGGTCTAAATTAAGAGTGTTATTTATTTAACAGAGCATGTCTGAGCCTGTCTGCACTATGGGGACATTAAAAGAGACCAAAGAGGCCAATTAACTGGGCTCATTAGGACTCAACAAAACACTTCAATAAAAGGCACAAAAACACTTGAACAGGCAGGCAGAATCAAGAAAGAAGAGGTGAAATCGTCGTCCAGACAACAACTCAGCATGCCGCTTATCACTTTCTGCTTAGCACTGTCCAATCAACACTTCCCACTCAACATGCTGAGCAAGTTTGCCTGCATCACAAGGCAGCAACGTCCAAACACACACAAGTCTCTCTGACTAAAGTATTTCAGCGAATACAGTGGGAAACATTGTCAGTGTTTAAATATTTAAAGAGGTCTAACCTTTTAAGAATTGTTGAGTTTTGAGTCTTAGTTCGCTTAAATAATTGCAGAAAATTAAGAACAATAATTATTAGAGGTTTCACAAATAAAAAGAAGCTGGAATTTTAAATAAACTGTTTTTATAACTTAACTGTAACTGTAACTGTAAATAAATGGTTGCAGAAGATGTTTAGTATGTAAAAGTATATTCTATAGTGCCTGTTTTATGGAGGCTTCTGAGAGAGAAAATCATCAGGTGAAATGTTCTCTGCTTTAGATCAATTGATCAATAATCAATTATAAAAGTAATTGTTTCTTGCAACCCTAGTAAATAATTAAACGTTAAACACCTAAAGCAGATGTAATGAATTGTATTAATAAAAAAAAAATACTGTTGCCAGAAACATCCATCTATTCAAAGCCAGTTTGAATAAGTAAAAATATGCTGTGGTGCCAAATTGTCTCCAGTCTCAGGCAGAAAGTCCACAAAGTCAAACCCCAGTAGATGCTCCTACAGAGATAGGAGGGAGCACGTCTGCGTGATGTGATCTCTGCTGTCGGCCCTGCTGCGCATCAGTTTGTTGTGATAACAGTGGACACTGGAGTGGAGGGCAGGAGGAGACCAGCGGCAAAGACATCTATGCTGGGCCGCAGCTAAGCCGAGCCTAGCCAAGCCAGCCGGGCCCGGAGCTAATCCCCTAATGGCTGCTATATTTGGATCGGTAGCATCTATGGTTACATAAGAACTCATCCCCCCAGAGTTAGAGAGCAAATCACTCAGAAATTAAAATCAGCCACATTTCACTCAAACATATACATCATAATCTATCTGGTTGAAGCTTTTATTGATCTAAGAGGAGGAAAGCAGCAGGAGGGCTTTATGTAACGTGAGTAAAACAGATGGAGGCATCTAATGCATGCAAATTACAAACAATGCAACACATCATCTTCCACCGCCTCAAAATGAGGTCAAATGGTATCAACTTGCACGGGGATTTCCACTGCATGCATATTTCAGCAGGAGCACAGATTATGAAGAGCCCTAACACTCAACTTAAACCGGATGGTGCGGTGTAACAAGTCCTCAGGGATGAGATCACAAGTGGAAAGTTATCTGAAACACGGGCCGGGGGGGGACAGAGGTCAGGGGTCAAGAGACATCCTGTGAAACTTCATCTACAGTACTGCTTCATCCCCCATGTCTTGCCCTCCTTTTAAGAAAGAACAACATGAACAGCATTTTAACATTAACACTCTTCTCTCAAACAGTGGATGGTCATGCAGGCTTTGCATCACCATCCACTGTCTACCTGCTTCCATTGACTATGCAGATTTGTTATTCAGCCTACAAGAAATGCCAGTGACTCACAGCCTCTGTGGCAAATGTCTCACAGGAGAACCAATACTTACTCACAGCTCACATGTGTCAGTGCTGCTGCACAAATCATGAACACCAGTACAAACAAAGCAGCGCTGGAGGTCAATTTTAAAAGGGAACTTCAGTATATTTCCAAACTAGACCCTATTTTCTTCTGTTTTTGTTTCAATTTCAGAAACTGGTCCAGTACGAAGATATCACAACAGGCTCAAATTACTATTATAAGTGTCTGCTAACAACATGGTAAGATGGAGATGTCTTGTTCTGAAATCTCTTGAGAGGTACATGTTAACAGAAGACAACAGTGGAAACATGAGTGAGAGGAAAGCAGTGCTGAAAAAAGGTTTCATGTGTTTGAGCACACATATTGTAGCTTGGTGTTATCTGCGGTGAACATTTTGCCTGTGATGCCTGCACCGCTGGCAGCCAAAGAGGAGAAGCAGTCCCATAATAAAACACTTTTCCTAAATAAGAATGCTGCTCCAAGACATGAGAGACCAGGTGCAAAACATCAACTGATTTGGGACGGACTATAAAATAAATTTATAGATAAAATGCCCCGAGCAATTACATTGCAGACTGTTTTGTGGTTGCTGGCTGGCTGCAGTGCTTTCACAGTCACTGCGACACAAAAATATATAAAAATAGGGTCAAGGTTGAAAAATTCCTTTTTTTTAGTTTGAAATCTGTCAATATTTGTGCTGATACACAATATATGCTCATATGGACAAAACAAAATTGAACCTTGTGAACCTATGGAAATGATCTATATAATTTAACTGATTTTTTTAAAATTTGTAGCTTGGTGTTAAATCTTCCTTGGTTCACATTTCCATCAAGTTTGATGAAAATTGTTGTAGTAATTAATCTTTAATTCTGCTGACAGACAAATCAAGCCACAAACACATCCTCCTTAGTAGAGGTAGATATAGCAACCACACAATTCAGTATAGCAACAAATAAATCTAGCCGCTCACTGTCACAGAGGTGCAAACACATATGCACAGCAGGGTAAACACAGCAGGATGTAACGACGCTCCTAAAGAAAGCCTCCTCCTCAAGCGTCGCTCATTTACTCTGCATTCAGCGACTGGAGCCTCTAGATATGTCTAATCAGGATCTTTGGTTTAGTCTCTGCAGCTGCATGAACTGCATGTCTGCAGGCCGATGTTGGTATTCAACTAGAAACTTCTTTGCTGTGTTTCCTTCACTGCTGTCAGCCTTTTCTTTTGAACCATAAAGAAAAGGAAAGCTAAAAATATAAAGGCAGGATGCCCACAAGCCTTGAAAACAACTCTCTCTCTCTCAGATCCCACAGTTGCAGGTGCAGTCAGCAAAATGTATCGATCTGCTGCGCTTCTTTGTGCACAGTTGCACCTTTATCTCCAAAACACATGAGAAAGCTGGTTTGTGGGACAATCAATCAACACACATTCTACTTAGCACCCGAAAGACAGCATTGCTCAGGGCTGTTACACAAAGCCGTCAAGGGACAGGCAGAGGAGAGTGGTAGTGAGTGTGCAAGAGGGAAAGGAGAAAGGGGGGAGGGTTGGAGGGGAAGAGAGGAGAGCATTATTTGTGCTTTTGCACAGGCTGAGGGTAGTGGAGCGTACCTGTCTCCTCAGAGCCTGCGTTAACCAGCAGCTAGCAGGGCCGAGAGAGGAGAGAGAGACAGAAGGAGGGAGAGAGAGACTGTCCTGGCAGGGAGATGGAGCATGCCAAACAGCAAATGGCCCAGGATGGCGTCTGCTGTCCCTTCAAGATGGGTTAAACATGATGGGAGGGAGGGTTGAAGAGAAACAAGAAAGAAACACTTCAAACACTCAGTCAAATGACAAAACTGGCAAAAACACACACACACACACATGCTCTCTCATTAGCACACTCACAGAGTCAAAGAGTCATCTCCTCTCTTCCCTTAATCTGTCCCTGTCATACATACAAAGAGCTGGTCCAGCAGGTCCATGAACTCCCCCTCACATCCCAGAGTGTGACCCCCCTCTGCTCTGTCTGCCTCCTGGTTCAGGCCAGCTGTCGCTGCTCTAGCTGCCTCTGGAGCTGATCCTCCTCATTTAAATGCCTCTGACATCTATCTGGAACGTACCACAGGAGGTTGAGGAGGCGGGGGGGAGACGTCGTACATCACAAGCGGATGTGGTTTCTCCTGCTGTGAGTTTCTCCCTCAGCACCCCCCTGTCCTCTACTCTATCCTCTGTGCTGTGTTTTGCTGAGGGGACCATGTGTTCGGGATGTTTGTGTCGACTGTGTGTGTGCATGTGAATAAAATGGTGCTGGCTCAGCGGTAAGGTTTGAGATGTCATGGTCATTTTTGTACCAGCTGAATAGCAGCAGTGTTAGGGAGACGGCTGTTTAATACATGAGACCTTGCCTCCATGTCCTCTCACATGAATGAAATTAAAGGGCCAGCACGTGTCTCCATTATGGTTGCTGCAGTAATTTCTGGAACATGCTTTCCCATGCAGTAAACACAGAACCGTGTGTATGCTAAAACTGATGAAATAACACATTAATAATTTAACAGACTGATGCAATTTCACGTCCCAGAATGATAAATGTTTGTGAAATCCGTCACTGTGTCTGCAGTGTGCAGGTTTCTCAGCAGTCATATCTCTCCACTTATTATACTTCTGCACTGAGTGTAAATTTGCTCTGGATAACAGAAACTGCTGCTTGAATCCCAAAGAGTGTTGTGAAAAATATCAGTCATGGTAGATCAACACAACTAGACATTTATCTGATATTCCTGACCTTTAATTAAGTCAAGAAAGATTTAAAAAAGCCCATCACTGGGTGCCTAATTGGGCTTTTCATCTTATCGACATAAGTGTATTGATTAAATCAGTTGTTAGCCAAGAATCCTACTAATTTGCAAATGTTTGTTTTCCTTATCTTATCTTCTCTTGCTCAATGCTGTCTAGAGTTCAACCTAAGGTATCTTCTGAGCATGACACAGAATCTTAACTAAGCATTTGTGCTGTTATCTGTCACAAAATGCTGAATTATTTGGGGACCATTTACAGCCGGCTTGCATTAATAGCAGCACCACAATGTCCATGAGAAATTGAGTCAAAACAAAACTACAGTCAGTTACAGTTTTCCAGTGAAGATTAGTGACAGTTAATTTAAATCAACAAAATATTGTCAGCATTATCATTAAACAATAGGTTATTAAGCTGTTATTGCAGCTGAAAAAAGTCAACTCAGACTTTCTTAATAACTCTGTATAAAATTATTAGAGATCAGTCCTGATACTGATACTAGTCTAATTAATTAGCTGTATGCATTTACTGAGCGAAAGTGACATTTATGTGTAAGACATTATCAAGATTGACCATGCTTTCCTAATTCTGTCAAACAAAATGTCACAAAATAAAGATATACATTTATATTATTTATTTATAATCAAAATAAAAAATAAAAAACTTGGTGAAATCAAAATGTAGAGGAAATACAATTCAAGTGAAAAGGGAAAAAAAAACATAAACAGCCTTACTAACAAACAAAGCAAAGACTTAAAACCTCCAGAAAGTCTGAACCTTATATACTTAACACTTATGGAGAGAGCTGCTCTTAAACTGGAGCAATCCAGTTTGAAACGCACTGCTGACAAACTGGGCAGTGAAACCTCCGAGCACTAGAGAGATCCACCGCTCCACCTCTCAAGGTTCAATCATTTACATAGTACTCTTGAAACAGATTTCAAGTTGATGAGTCAAATCACTGCGACCCAAAGAGGAGCAAAACAAATCAGACTGTTGTTCTTTGACTCATCAGTGGTGCTGCATTTATTCAGACCCGGCTCCCTCTGCAGGCCAGATGCTGCATCAAACGCTGCACTGGCTTCATAAAAAATGTATTGGAGCAGCGGTCCCCAACCTGATTTTCTTTGCACCGCAGATGGACAGTCGGACCGGTTTTCAAGGTGTGGTGGATAAACATAACAAGGAAATTATACGACAAGCATGAAAATAAATATCTTATAATACATAAAATAATAAAACAAATGTTAAATGCATAGAAAAAGAACAGAATCAACCTTAACACAGTTCCCATCTGGGTGTAACAGGAGACAGTGACACCCGAAATAGGTTTATTATGTCCAATTTATTCTGTGATTTTGTTTCAAGGACATTTTGTCATTTTTTAATCAAGTTTGTAGGGTTAATTGAGCTGTAGGCTAACTATCATGTGATATGTTAAGTGTGAGAGAAAGGAGAGAATCTGGTCATATTTCCTAATAAAACATCTTTCATCTTTATTTTTTTTGTTCCTGTGTGGCCCTGTTTCTGATGAACCTCCTCAGTTGTTTACAGTATAGTTGTTTCTAGAGTTAATTGTTCATGTGCTCTCTCTATGAACTACTACTACAAAAAAAAAAAAAAACTTTGGAGGGGCATTCGGTGGTAAACCTGCAAAGATGATTTAAAAAAAATCCTCCTTGTGGCCCTAATGTGTCCTTCAATGTCGTAAACTCTGTATATTTATAGTAGGGTTTGATGTTTAAATGATGCTTGTTTCCAGCTGCCACATTTAACAATGGCTGATTATTCTCTTATTTTAAAATTTGGAGAAACATAGAATGAATCACACAGGCACTCTGTCATAAGATGATATAAACGCTGGTATCACTCTTATCATATCTAATTTCTGCCAATAGATCTCACTAAATCTTAAGCATTGGACCTTTAAGTAAACATACTTTTCACTTACTTCCACTGTATAAAAATGAGATAACATAAGATGATATGGACAGCAGCATTCACTTTACCTTTCACACAAGATTCTGGTCCTTCACAGGCTGATGTGTTGCAGACAGCAGCTGGCATCAAGTAACTGTTCATCTACTCCAGCACCACACCATTAAATATGAGCAACAACACAATAAAAGGCCGTCCCGCCCCCAGGGCACAAGTCCATGAGACCTCTAACAGGCCAGATGTTGGTTCACACGAGCAGCAGAGACGATCCCAACTAAACAGCAGTCTGCAGTGAAGACCCGCACGAGGAGTGACTCACTAAAGGTTATCTGATGAAGGTGTGTTGAGGGTGGGAGTCATTCATTATTTGTACAGATTGCGTTACTCTGGGGAGTGACGAGCTCAACGCTTAACTACCGTGGTCTCTTTCCTGTGATTGGTGCATTTGTTCATGGCACAGACCCGTCATGTGTGACCACGCAGGGATGACACAGTAAGAGAAGGCGTGAATAAGATTTGGGCAAAGTACAATGTGTTCAAAGGTCCATCATTAACCTCCTGTACCGTATACACCATCTTACTTAATAACGGTCTGATTGCAGCAAAAAAAAAAAAAAAATGTTTTATGTTATCCTAGTATGTAGTTTTACTGCAGATGTGGAAAGAAATCTATACTGGTGTTAAATATTATACTTTTCCTTCAGATTCACTTTCAAAACATATTACTTTATGAATTATGATGGATTGGTTCATCAGTACATAAAGCTGCTAGACACCACATTAAATTCCATCTCATTATCCAAAACCGCTTATCTGAGGTCAGGACGCGGAGGCTGGTGCCAATCCCAGCTGACATTGGCCAAGAGGCGGAGTACTACAAAACTACAACACTAAAATGC
>JAOWBC010001714.1:11392081-11406464 GCA_028566105.1 Hypoplectrus providencianus
GACAAGCGTCTTCTGAAGCTGCTGTTGCCTGGCCCATCAACACACACCCTTTCTGTCATTCAATACATTTCTGCATATTTGATTCATTCTTCAGGGTGAATTATTTATTTATTTTTATTTATTTATTTATTTTTTTATCTGAATCTCAATTTTGACAGCAGATGGATAAAGACGGGTGTGTCGGTGAACACAACAGGTGCTCTGAACTTTACTGTGTTTCCATTCAGTGACTGTCAGCAGGCTGTCTGTGACGGAGAGCTGCAGACAGGATCAAAGTGGATGGATGGATAAAGACGATGTAATGACTCAGACAAAGAGTCTTAATTAGTGTATTCATAAAAAAAAATCACCTTGAGACTACCGTGGTGCACTCCTTTTCACTCATCACCTCGAAAGTTAATCTGTTTGTGGTTAATCCCTCTTCAGCTGCAGGAATATATACATTGACCTTGGACACACAGCGTCCTCTTATGGCAAAGACATGCAGCCTTTGATGACAATACAGAGCTTTGAGAGTCAAAGTAGTAAAAGCACAGGGGAAACTGATAAAAGATGGCTCTGTTACATTAGGTTTTACAGCATACACAATGCCATGCAGCTATCATGAATGCAATTCAATTAATATGTCTTTTTATTTCTACGACATGTCAAAATGTCTGCTGTGAGTAGAGTCTACCAAGAGAGAGTTTGGATTATGTTCTTTATACTGAGTATCCCAGCATGCACTGTGGAGACAGGTGACAAATCAATTACAGGATAGAGAAGCAGTTTTATTTGACTGGGATGTTTTTGGCTTGTGGGAGGAAACTATAGAATAATGATAATGAAATAATGAAACTAGAATAATGCCCAGTTAACAAGGCAACAGAAAATTATAATCCATGCCAAATAACAACAAGATGTTAAACAGATTTTATCCCAAAATCTGTTTTGCTATTTTGGTTTTTGTACTTAAAATTGATCACATAAAAAAAGTGCAAAACAAAACAGTAAAATTCCTCTGTATCATGCATAATGAACAAACAATCACCAACAATAAATTTACTATTTTAAAATGTATGATATTCTGCATATTTGAAATTCATCCCAAACATGTTCTTAAAAAAATGATAATAATTCCCATTCATTAATCTCTAAATACTGAAAAAGAGCAAAAGTCACTCTTTAAGCATGATGTCATTGTAACGCTGTCATGCAGAATAAAGGTATTTTAAAAAAATACCATCTTATATAATTCTTTATAGTTTTAATGAATGGTTCCTATATGAAAGAGTTACAACATCTTTATGTAAGTGGATTAACAGTGTATCACAGCATGTTGCTGCAGTTCGGTGTCACCAATACTCCACAATGCGTCATCAGAGGGAGCACACCTATTTATTCTGCCGACTTGTGGAAGAGCTTGTAGAGTAAAACCACATGAGCTCATCAGTGGGTGGGGAGCTCCTGTAATGGAGCCGGCTGAGGATTTAAAAAGTAACATCACCAAACGTCACAGTGGGGACAGAAAAGTGGATTCATCTGTGGCTATCATACACAAGTTTGCTTGATGTCAGTTTGATCCTGACAGGGGAATGACTGGATTTCATGTGAATGTTTCATTTTATTTTCTCTCAAGTTCAAGCAAGCAAAATTGCTTTCTTGTGTATTTTTTGCCGTAATATGTAGACTCTATTAGAAAGGGCCCACTGTGATTGTAGAAAAACAACAGTACATGTGGAAGAAGTGTCCTCCAGCTGGCCCACTGTGACACATCAATGTGAGCTGCATCCTTATCCATCTTCTCTGCAGCGATGTGTAGTGGCATGTTGCTAAAAACACAAGTCCTACATGTGCAGTTTCCCTGCAGCCATCGCCCAAAAAGACGTTGTGTTAAGCCCCGGCCTCTCGGGTTGATCTGAGGCTCTGGGGGTAATCTTGTCAACAGATCAGAGACGCAGGGACTGAGGACAAAGCAGGGCTACGCCATCCACCTCCTAATGGGATTGGCCGCCATCACTAGATGTGCTGCTGCGATTAGCCTGGTTGGAAGCGTTCAGGGATTTAGACCCGAAAAACACCCTGCCCCAGGCTATTAGCACTACATGCTTAGTGACGTGAGTTTAATGCTCCGCATCTCACTACTTTTACATGGTGCAAGTGAGGCAGTATAGCAGGCAAAGTGTCATCTTTTACACTATGTGAGCCTATAAAGCAATGTTTAGGTTGGAGTGGTTTTCTATGTTGCTCAGGCTGTAAAATGTAAACAACAGACTCTCAGGTTTAATGTTATTAATGTATATTTCATGCATACAATGTTTTCATAGAACAGGCCAAACGATATCATGAGGAAAATCTTTTACAGTCACTGTCAAACTTCATTCATTTCTGTTTTCACCTTCATTTAAAAGTCACACTTTTTCTGCTTCAGAGATCCCAGTCTGTCAATCCTTTAGCAGCCCGCTGAGCCTATTTGACCCTGACGTCACTAAATAGGCTCTTGGTCTGTCTGACCCAAGTTCTTCTAAACCTGCTCCTGCTACAATAAGCTTGCAGAGAAAGTTAGAAACATGAGGGAATAATACATGCAAAGTTTACAAATATCAATTTCAAAATACATTAATTCCTATGCCTTGTAAGTCAAGCCATTGTGGCCTGCTTAATTAGATTTGACTTAATTTAAAAGCATAATGAGTTAATTTAGATGTAGATGCAGTTAAACAGCTGTTGGATGCGTCTTCACATCTGCAGCCTGATTAACAGACCTACCGCTGACACACTGCTGAATTTAAACACAGCTTCAGTTTGATCGCTGCCTAATTTTAGACATAATCACCGTGGCACATTACATGCAAAGACTTAAAATGAGGACATCATTTAAAATAATGAATGATGGGCAGATATTTCTATCTCAACGTGCTGGTAGTCACATGTTTTTATTAATATCATCAGTAAAATCTATGGTGCATTTTGAGAGTATTCATACTGTCAAACACACAATGCTTTGTCATGCTCTCTACAAACAGACCAAAGAAAATTATAAATGTGACTTATAATGACTTATAAATCAATGTGTCCTACATGATAAGGTCAAACAATGCTGACCCAGTTTAAAGAGCTTAATTAAAAAGCTTGGACACAAGTTTACTAAAACAAACATAGAGCCAGACATACAAATTGTTTGACAGATATTGGCAGATATTTGCCTTTTAAAGGCATATTATCATGGTGTATCAGTTTATATTCTTTCCAATTTGTGCCCTTGTAAATACCTTTTCCACATTATATAGCCTAATGAAGAAAATGTTGCTTTTTGTGATTTGAAAATTGTGTAAGCTATTGTTTTTCTCATATAGTCAGCTATAGTATCTATTTACCATTTATTTTCTTCTTATTTAGTCTTTTTCAGTTATCATTTATAGGACTGGCTGTAATAAATTGTTTGTATAATGTATAATAATGTTTAATAAAGTTTATGTATGAGAAAGTAGCTCCATGTTCACATTTGCAGAGTTGTACACAATCCACATAAAAAGTTCTATTTTCATACCAGCTAAAAAAGAAAATCCTTTACAAATAACATCCGACATGCATTGTAAAGATAATAAAAACATTAGCACCCTGACTTCTGACTGCATGAATAACATCAGATAGTGTAAGTCCATTAACGCGCGGGGCGGTAACAACCCTAAAGACCAGGCACACTGACCTCCACCCATCCATCCTACAGGGCTGACCTGCTCACAGATCACCTGCTCCGATCCTGCAACTACACACTTACTGCACAAACATCCCCCCTCCTGTCTTAAAAAAAAACTTCTGCTCTGACTGGAAGCAGACAGTGAATATGTTTTATAATAGTTTGTTAGATGCAACCTGGGAAATATATTTGCTTTTCTCTGACAATCCACAAAACCAAACAACCCAGAGCAGTGACAGTTGCTTTATTTAGCAGGAACCACACCACCTGGGATTAAAAGGTCTTAACTCTAAGAAGTTTATGGGAAGTTAATGCCTCCCTTCTTGGTCCATGTGACTGAAGTCAGAGTCCATCAGGCAGGGAATACAGCATGGATCGAAAGAGCAAGTGCGGTTTGCACTTTGACGGCATACAGCACTTTTATTTAAATTGACAATGTCAGGATCTCTGAAGGTTTAAATGCTTAAAAATAATTCCAAAAACAAATATATATACCAACAGGTTGAAAGGGGCTCTCTGATGACCTGTTTATATCTGTGTCCTCAATATATTTGTACACATAGAGACAATAGACTGTACAGTGGTAACAACCATTTTGTATATGTGTAGATGTCCAAGTCAAAGTGAACAACACATGAGATCAATGACTCTCACTGAGTATGTGAGTGAGTTTATTTTCTCCCTTTCTGTACATCATTCACTATTGGCCTTATTTGCTAATTGGATTGGCTGGCCAATCAGGAAGAGGCACCTCCTAAGTCAGGGGTTTAAGCAAAGGGAATTATAGAGTGGCTCTCTCTTTGCCAGAGCCGCTGAATTGTTTGATCCTTGAGAGGGTCGCATCTCATCATCTAATCGAAAGAGGGCAAAGAAGCCAGGAAGGCATAAGCACCTCCCTCCCAATCCCCTTCCGCTCGGAAATCGCCTTTCAGCACGATTAGTGTTGCAACCAGATTCGCTGCTGCTACTGCTCACAGAGAACCGTCAAAATTTCAATCCTTGAGGATCTTGAGTTTGCGGAGGAAGAAGCCATGGGAGCCGGAGCAAGTGCCGAGGACAAAAAGTCCAAGGAGTTGGAAAAACAACTCCAAGAAGATGCTGATAAGGACTCTAAAACTGTCAAGCTATTACTGCTTGGTAAGTGGGCTTTTGGACAGTCTTGTTGCGCCAACTTTTCCTCTTTTGATTGCAGGTGATGCAAAGTGCTCAAAGTGGAAGGTTTTCACTTAAAAGGATTCTGCATCTTGCAAACCCTGAGTTTTAACATTGCATTTGTCATTGAACTGAACTTTGTGGTGTTCAGGTTTGCACAGTAGAGCAGGAGTCCAGCCAACACTCAACAGGTGTAATGGCTGAATGAGAAAAAATTCACAGTGGGGAAAAAAACAATAATGTATTTTGGGAAAATGTACCAGTCAGCTTTCAGTGATTTTCAACTTTTATTTTAACTGATAAGAGTAATTTATGATCTGAGAATTAAGATAATTTAATGAGGTTGGTGCTTTTTTTTTTTTTTGAAATCTTGGCTATGAACAGCCCAGGATGATTCATACTCCTCTGACGGGGCTGTTCACTGCTTAGTTAGATGTGAGATATGGTGCTCAGAGGACTTACAGGCTGTTCAGATGAAAATTAATTAATTCTGGATAAAACTCTACATTAGCTTATTAGAAAGAGGGGATGATTGTGTGAGCTGGTGCAAAACTGCGAAGGAATTAGTGGGAGTTAAATAGAGGGCGATCAGTGACATGTGTGATGTTTGCAGGCTGAGCAGTAAACAAGTGATCCGAGGTGGAGCCCAAAACAAAAATACCCTGTATTAGTTGCTTTGAATTTCTGTCACACATTTAGAAACTTCAACAATAACTTGTTATGCTTAAATTTATAGTCTAATTACTGCAGAGGTTTGATGCTGTGCAGCTGAAATAAGTTGTGCTTTTATCAGCTCAGTAACTTGTTTTTAAAAAAATTGCAGAACTTTAAATTTCTCAGACTTCAGCCATAAAAGCATAGAGAACATTTTTTTAAACAATCAGCAAATACAGTAGATTTAAAAAGTAATGCAAAATGTACTTACATTTTCTTAACTACCTTAAAATTAAGGATGACTTTTCACTTCTAATGGAAGGACGTTGGTGCTTAAAAACAACCATAGCCTTTGGTCTAAATGAATCACAGCGCAGCAGTGATATGTCAATCCGATTAGCTAACAGGTTTAGTGCAGATCCACTTGGTAAGGTCTTTGTTGATCCCTGAACTCGCTCAAAAAAAAGGGCCTAAAATGCTTTTTATTACCACTGTTATGGCGGTAACATTTGCAAGGTCAAAGCAAACATTTTGATTCAATCTAAAGGACAATGTTGAAAAAAAAATATTTAAATTAATATAGATCATGCCTGTTTCATAAAATGTCAAATATCATGTAAAAAAATTGTAAAAATTAAAAAAAAAAAAAAAAAAAAAAAATCTCTATCTGCAGACTTATGTGTTTTTGCACTGGTGATGATCAGATACTTAGTATAATAATTCTTTAAGTATTTACGAAAAAAAAAAAAAAAACTGAGAATTTTATGTCTCACTAAACTGCAGTGTTCTTCAGCGTGTCTGAAACGCTGCTCAGAGATTTCCATCTCTACTTCTCTAAATTCACAGATCATTTCTATCCTGCCGTATCAGAGATCAGACCGCGGGGACTGAGTCAGTAAAGATAACCAGAGTGCCATCTTGTGGTCCATGATGGACATTGTGAAATGAGCCAGAAAAAGCTGAGAAGGATCTGAACAGGATTGTGTCCCTGCTCCTTCTGAGCAGGTGCTAACCAGTGAAAACCGCAGTGTTAGAACTGCTTGAACATTTACTTTCCATGAAATATGATAGATGTTTGCAAAAACATCCATCAAAATATCAAATACACCTTAATATTGTCGGTAATTTGTCAGAAACTTCCAAAGCGATTAACCTGCATGTCTGCCTCCTTTAAGTCTGAGAAACTGTGGCTAAGGCAGCTTTAGCCCTCTGCTAATGTGAACTGGGATTAAATAATTCAATTGTGTGACCCTTTTGTGTTATCAATATGTTTGCTAATGTAAGTCCAACATTTATATTTACTTTAAATATTTACTTTAAACATTAGAAAGAAAAAAAAATGTCAAAACACAATTGATTGTTCCAAAACTGCATTAATTTACTTATCACAACACTTCAACAACACTTCCCCACAGTCTGTATATGACAACTCAAAAAGCATCAATGGTAGGTTAAACACGGACAGAGAGCTTTTCTTGAAAGCCCAGATTTAATGACACTGTAAAGCCTTAAGGCACATCTACTAATGAGCACGAGGTGAACGACTGACTCGCAGACGATAGAGGCATTCTTCATTAAATCATTGCTGCTGATTAAAAGTGTGTAAGTGTTTAACCACCTTAAGTTTTTTCATCACAAACTGACAAGTCAAACTTGTTATTGACTTGCTAATGACTGCTAGCAGGGGAAAACCCAAATGTCTGTCCCTGAGAGGGTTGGATGAGACCACATGAGTGTCTTTAAGTGCTCACGCAGTAAGTCTGAGGATGGAGCTTAACATGGCTCAACTAAGAGCAGGACAGCCAGCTTTGGTGTCTCTGTGATGTATTCCCTCTGGCCTGAGTTAGCCTACAGTGCTGCAGAGAGCCTGATCTGCCTGCAAGCTTTTCTTTAGCCTGCAAATCCAACTGACTGGAATTGTGCAGGACTGCACAGTCCACATTATGCATTAATTTTAAAACATATTTACTTTCAGTAAGAGAAGCTGTTCCCCCAAAACAAAGCCTTTTTCTCCTCCTGTCTGGATTTCCTCTTTTCATAGACTTTCAGTGTGATTTGCTCAAGTTTAGAGATGTCTGCCAGCAAAAACAAGCTCAGTGGCATTTGTTGCAGCATGAGATGCTCAATGTACAAAAACCTGCTGATAATCTGACATGAATTGCTTACAGAAGACTAAATTAGACTACGTTATAGCTCAGCAGAAAGCAAGACGCTTGGTTGTGAGGAGATTATGTTGTTCCTGCCTTTAGCCTGTTTAGTGTCCTCTTTTAAACCATCACAAGGACTTGCATAAAACCAAGAGCGAGAACACTTTTCACAGCGGCAAAATTGAGGTGGAGATGGTAAAAGCACCATAATTATGATAGACCAGGCCAGCTGAAACAACTAGATTGATATAAAATTTCCCTTCTCCGCTGTGTCAGAAAACATCTTGCCTGCTTTTATCACCTCCACCTGCTTTTGTCTGGACTCCGGCTGATGTTGATTGTTACATGCATCACATTGAGTATATATTTTGCCTGTTTGCTCTGCTTTCTCAACTATAAAGGCATCTTTCTGTGCCTGGGTTTTCTGTAAATTTTGTTTTTTATATACCTGTTTACATTGGACTCATACACAGAGAAATTTATATTTTAAAAAACATCTACCTCAAGTTTATGTGACACTCTACCTCGGATAAATGCTCACAAATGGGATGTGTGTGAAAAACAATGATCATTAAAACCATCCAAAATGGAATTTCTTGAATAGCGATTTCATTATTTCCATAAATACTTTACCATAGGAATAACTCAAGCATAAATCTTTGAGCTGCACAAATTGTGTAATTGAGTTTTATTCCCATCTGATGAAGACAAATCATACTGAAACTATCCAGACAGGCAGTCAGCACTTGGAGGTTAAAGCCACAGCAGTTTTGCCTGTTTTGGCTGGACTGCTCCTTTAAATTGACTGCATCCTCCCAGCACATTCTTTGGCTGTTTTGGCCTCTATTCAGAGGCATGTCACAGAGAAACACAGTGCTTATGTGTGTTGTTGTTGCTAACCTTTTCATTCTCTTCCAGGCGCTGGTGAGTCAGGGAAAAGCACCATTGTAAAACAAATGAAGTAAGTATTAAAATGCACCCTGTCAGTGTCAAGCCAAGTTTTCCTTTAATAGCACTGGTCAGGCATGCAGCCAGCAGGCCAAAGCTCCGTCATCTCTGTCTGTTTCACTTGCAGTAAAGCCTTTTAACAAAAGGTCAACAGGGCAAACATCCGCTTACTTTGATTTGTCAGCACTTGTTTTGTGCATCTAGTTCACTCTGGCAGCAAGAGCTGGCTGAGGTATCAAACACACCACAGGGTGGCACTGTGAGCACTAGCTCCAATGGATGTCATGGAGTTGTTTTTTATTTTTACAAGATAAAAAAGGCTTTGATTCAAATCAAGTGTCTCAGCTACACAAAGACATGAGGACAGATAAATAAAGAAGTTAAAATAAAGAAAAAAACATAGGATAAAGAAATATAGTAATTATATATATGCATCTAGTGTAAGAATAAATGTTATAATATGAACTTAAAAAGAGCACCAAAAGCTTAAAAGAAGCATAAATAAATAAGTTATTCTATTATATATGTAAACAGTCTTTACAGACAAAAGTATATATTTTGTTATAGTATGAACACCAGTATGATAATATGGTATGCAATAGGTATTGTATGAACCAGAAAATTTACAGGTGCAGATTTCCAGACTGAACAAATATTAGCAAGATCTTAGTATTTCTATTGAATTGTGAAGGTTTCCACAAATTCCTTTTTTTTAAAATAAAAAATATAGGACATATTAATTACAAACAAGTAAAGCTAGGCAGATGTTTTAAGTAGTACATTTCACAAAGCTTCTCCCTAAACTGAAATATATGCCATTGTTACTTGTGTACAGGATTCTGCATCAAGGTGGTTACACAAAAGAGGAACAATTGGAGTTCAGGGCGGTCATCTATGGCAACATCCTGCAGTCTGCTCTGGCTATCATCAGAGGCATGGAGATGCTGTCCATTGATTTTGGCTCATCCGCTGCACAGGTCTCATATGACATTTAAACGATGTACACCAGACATGATTAACTTGTAGAGTTCATTTTCACTGACATTAATGCTATAAATAGTCCAAGAAGCGCTGTACCGGTGCTGATGGATCTTTGTTCTGTGTGCATTGAAACCACAGGAGAATGCACAGAAGCTGCAGAACTTGTCAGACTCCATTGAGGAAGGCACAATGCCTGCTGAGCTGGCTGATGTCATCAAGAAGCTGTGGTCAGACTCTGGTGTGCAGGCCGGCTTTGAGAGAGCTGCTGAGTACCAACTGAACGACTCTGCTGGCTAGTGAGTACAGCTGGGACTGATATCATCAGTAGTATAAATAAATAGACAGCTGGTGTTTATAGATAAGATGATTTTGTAACTGTGGTAAGGCTTAGTACCACACTGTAACTCTTTCAGACTGAATCAACTGCTTCAATACTATCTTGTATCTCGTATCCAGTAGTACCAAACAAGATATATTTGATTGATGCCAAGCCCAGCATGAGGCCTGATTGCTGTACTGTTTGTCCTCAGCTACCTCAATGAAATGGACAGAATCTGCAAGCCAGAGTACCTCCCCACTGAGCAGGACGTGCTGCGATCTCGAGTCAAAACAACTGGTATCATTGAAGAACAGTTCTCCTGCAAAGAGTTGCACTTCAGGTTTGTCACAAAGCACGCCCAAGACGAAAAGTGTAACACTGACAACGCCACTGTGATGCTCAAGACTGACTCTGTTGCATTTCTGTGGTGAACAGGATGTTCGATGTGGGTGGCCAGAGGTCAGAGAGAAAGAAGTGGATCCATTGTTTCGAGGGTGTGACCTGCATCATCTTCTGCGGAGCTCTCAGTGCATACGACATGGTGCTGGTAGAGGACGATGAAGTGGTGAGTCAAGACGCCACGGCCTGATCATAAAGCACGAGACTCAGCAGGTAGTAACTCAAACTGTTCCTCTGACCTTTTCAGAACCGCATGCACGAGTCCCTCCATCTATTCAACAGTATCTGCAACCACAGATTCTTCGCACTGACCTCCATCGTGCTTTTCCTTAACAAGAAGGATCTCTTTGAAGAGAAGATCAAGAAAGTCCATCTGAGTATCTGCTTCCCAGATTATGACGGTAAGACGTCTGATGTTGCTTTTATGGTTAGTAATGTAAAACGGCTGTTACACTGTTTAAGTCTCCTGTAGCAGAGAGAATACCAGGCTAGACAGACAACATTTTATTAAAATTACAATATGTACTAGTGTAATCTCCCAAACTCCGGAGGCCAAATATTGTTCAAAGACAAAATGTGTGCAAAATATGTATATGAATCAATATTGCAGTGCTACAGAGATGTCTTCGCCTAAAAATCATATCAACAATCCTAAGAGAAACTATTTATATGTACATTACTACATTACTAGTAGTACATTACTTACTCACTAACAACTAACTAATAAACTTTTCAATGAAAAATTCAAGTAATGATCCAAAAATGATAATTGCCTCCACAATTATGAATCACATATCATTGCGCAATACCAGTGAAAACAGACACAATATAGTTTTTCCTGAAATCTGACAGGTTTCACCCCATAACCCTAAACTCTGACTGGCTCTCTGCCAAGTCACAGGACCTTAGTTTGAACCAACAAATTCTAAACAGAAATGTAAGAAATACAGTAAGATACTGCAATTACATAATTAAGTCAATGCTTTTCTGACATGTACAAGCCTACACATGTACTACACATGACATGCCACTGCCGTGCAGCCCTACTTCAGCTCTGAGACTGGAACAGGAGCGAGTGTGCAAAGCTAACCTGCAGGTAATAAGCACTATAATACAGACCAATAACAGATTGTTCCACTTGTGATTAAAACCGCTCACACAAAATGATAACGGAAAACGAAAACGATCAAGTAGGGGAATCTTCAGATTAAAACTGCAGACAGCAAGAGCCTCAGTGTTACTTCCTCAATTAAATTATGTGATGCAAGTAATTCAATTAAACTTACGTCATGTCAGCTGACCAGCACAGTGAGGCAGAAAAAACTGATGTAAGCTTTTTTGTTTTGTTTTGTTTTTTACTAGAAAAACTCTTGTAATTCACTCCATCTTCTTTTCTTTTAGGCCCCAATACGTACGACGACGCCAGCAACTACATCAAGACGCAGTTCTTGGACCTGAACATGAAGAAGGGTGTGAAAGAAATCTACTCCCACTTGACCTGTGCCACAGACACAAAGAACGTCGAGATCGTGTTCAACGCTGTGACAGACATCATCATCAAAGAAAACCTAAAAGATTGTGGTCTCTTCTAAGCAGCTCCAGAGAGAAAAGAGGTGCGCTGTGACCACATCACATCACTCCCGGGGACTTTGTTGATACAGAGTATAATAGGGTCCAGATGAGGCAGACCCCTGACAATTCAATTTACCTCTCCTCACACGGGGAATCATATCTGGCAATCCTGTGTTGCCAAGCAACAACTTCTGACCATAACATGAGCCAACACAAACTCAAAATATACAGACAATTTAGCCCCTCTGGGGCCGCTGAGGACAAGGAAGATAATGAGAAGCACAAAACAATCCCTGTAGTCATTTGTGATTAAAACCAGTACCTCCCAAAGCTGCAGAGGAAGTTCACTTTTCATTTTAGAAAGATATTAAAGCACGCAACCTGAAGATTATGTTGCTAGTAAAATATTTAAGACAGTAGTAGAAGACTTAAATGTGGTTTGAGGTGATTTAACCTAAGGAAAGGAACAAGTGAAAAATATCTGACAACAAATATAAACTATATTCTTTGTGAAAACTAAACTGAAATGAAATTGAAAGGTTAAAAAAAAGGATAAAATACAATTTAATGCAAGTAGATATGGATAATGGTTTTATGTTTTAAATCACTATTTAAAAAGGAGCCTCGTGTACCAGGAGGAGAGGAAAAAAACTAAAATAATATTAAAATATATAAATTTAACAAATATATTAATTTCTTCAAATGTTAACTATTTTAACCTTGGCTTAAGAGTGATTTTCTTTTGTTTCTCGTTTGCAGAACTTCCTTTCCTACCTTAACCCCTCACACATTGGCAATAACTGAGAAGTGTACTGTTGGAGCACAGAGGATCCTCAGTTTGTTGCCATCACTTCCATGCCAAGTCCCGGTCCTTGACTGCTCCGAGCACATCACCACCTCCAACAGTACATCCCTGCAACACAATGCACGCCCAGCTGGGTTGAAACAACTATCGAGTCACCATATTGTTGTTGTGGACGTACAGCTTTCTACAAGATTTTCTAACGTACAGTAATTGTCTCACACCAGAAGCTGCTGGTTTGAAGGTATGAAGATGAAATAGTTGCTCATTCAGTCCTCGTTGCTTCCCATTGACCACTGTGTTGTGAGTTATATTTACTATTAAAACCAAGCTCTGTAAAAATTATTAAAACAATAAAATCGGGGGAAAATATTAATATTGTGAATAGCAACATTGCAACCTTGTTTTTGTTTTTGAGTACAGTAGTCTCTGTGGTCTTGATATTTAAGCTGTAAAAAGTTGCTGTGGAAATATCTCAGTATTCCCAGTGCTTGCAGTGTATCCAGATTACAAACCAAATTGTACATGTATCTAATCTAAATAGTGTTAATGTATTCACTTCACTAAACATTTTAATGTGATGAATAAATTTGAGAAGGTCAAACACGGTAGAGAAACTTTGTACATAAGAGTAGGTAATTCAATATATTTTGAAAGATAAATCTATATGAGAGAGAGTGATACACTAGAGGGATGATGCTTTATTATGAAAAGGGAATGAAAATCTACTGAGTTTGTCCTTTCTTATGAAATGTAGAGGCATGAAATAAAGATGCATTATCTTCACTTCTGTGTCTGGTTCTTTACTGCAGAATTACACCGTCAATAATGTATATCACATTAGAGAAATGGGACTGTCAACACTGAAGAAAAGCCTCTGGCTGTTACTTGTTGGGGACAATGCTGCTGTTATGCAAGTTCCCTGCTTTAGTCAGACGGGAAATGGCAGCGTATTGAAGTTCATTAACAATAAACCTATTGAGAGTGCAAAACAAATTACGGTGGTAATTAATCTGCACATTGAGATTTACTCTAAGATTGTGCAGGGACAGATTCATGAGATTTGACAGCAATCAAGGACAGAACAGTGTAATAAGTGCGCTGAGTTGACGAGAGGAACTATATCACTAGATTTGAGTCGGTTCTTTTGCTCCCATGTTTAATGCTGTGTTTTCTCAGTGTTAGTACTTTGTATTGCGTGAAAACTCGAGGGCGAAGTTGTGCAGAATTCATAAGATCGGTCCCACTGTGGTTCATTAGTGTTTCCATCTGTCTAAGACTTTAACTGAAAAGATGCTGCATTGCCTAACAGGAAGGAATGAACAGGCCTTGTAGCATCAAGTTACATTTCGAAACATATTTAAGGCTCAAAATTGTTATCGTGTTTAAGAATCTGTTCCTTGTCTCTTGATAAGGAGAGAAAAGGGTTCATAAACTGTGGTGAATTTATTTAGATGGAGAAGATTCAAACTCTTTATTTATATTCACGATTCATTCCCCTCATTACTCGTTTTATTTACAGTTGTGGCTGGCACTATATTAACCACACCTTTTTGTATAGCACTAGAAGCAAAAGAAGCCAGGAACCATTTTCTTTTTAATACATTCCTAAAGAAAACAGTTTAGGATAATGACTGTGGATTATTTTGTGTTACTGGGTCATGATTTCTGGAAAGAGACATTGCTGTTGAGTTTATCAAATGTACTTTTTGACACTTTGACCACGCGCC
>JAOWBC010001714.1:11413477-11437070 GCA_028566105.1 Hypoplectrus providencianus
ATCCAGAGCAAGAGCAACAGATCACACATAGGGAGAAACACACACACACACACACACACACACACACACACACACACGTTTGTGTCTGCTGCCTCTGTTTCCACCTGAGGCCTGCGGAGCCAAACTGAATCTGTACTGAGCTGTTTAGCTGACACAAAGAAATGAAATGAAATGTAAGGACGCTGTGTGCTTTGACACTAATTCAGTGATTGCACACTTACACATCCTGGGCAGGTTTTTTTATGGTCTTTCAAAAGCAGGCCAGGGAGGCTATTATGGTTAATGGTTCACCAATATTTATAAGTAAGGCGCGAGATAATAAAATAATGTAACAGGAGTGAAGAGATGTAATTACATTTATGGCTACATAGGTGAGTCGTATTTGGCTGAATGCCAGTCGGCAGCATTTTTGGGTATCAAAGAGGCTTGACAATCGTCCCTTTATCATGTCATTTTTAAAGAGCGAACACAATAACTCAGATCTTGTGTGATCAGCTGCATCAGTTCAAAATAGACGATGAGGTGTGCTTTATAATACAATAAACATAGACAGCTGCAGGCAAACAAACATACGATGAGATACTTTACATGCACCTAAATACATGTGAAATTAAGATTTTATCACTTTCAAGTCATTTTTCACATAATGTTCATCAGCTGTTAGATAATTAAAAAAAACTAAAAATAAAAGGAAAACAACCACACACTCATAAAAAAAAGAATTCCAGCCTAATTTATTGTGATCCTAGACTGGAAAAAAGTCAATCTAAATAAATTGAAATAGCAGAGAGTCCCTCCCAAGTGATCAAGTCTCTGGGAGGGTCCAGGTTGGGAATCACTGTGTTAAGTTAATGAGGACATCTAAATGCTGACCGATACGTCGAACCAGCTCAGGCCCTGCCTGCTTGTAAAGCTTAATAACTTCTTTTTATGGCACCAGCAGCCCACCTGAGGCCAGGGCCCTCCAGGAGCAGAGAAATTACTAACTTGAAGTAGAGATCTTTGAAGGTGAAGTGAGTTTCCACGATGCCAGTGGTTTTCACTCGTGTACGCAGCACATCCTGCTGAGTCGGGATGTAGTTGGGCTGACAGATCCTGTCCAGGTCATTCAGGTAGCTGAAACAGACAGAAGACAAGGGAATATTTAGCTGGAGCTGGTATTTACTTTTAGATAGATCAGGTTTTTAATTGATGACCATGTGATTTTTACTGGGAGTATCAAGAATAATATTTTTTTCCATGGAAATGAACAAGGATTCTCCCCTTTTTACCTGTGAGAGCTGAAAAGCCTGAATCCTGTGGCTCTATTACAAAGTGTGGATCTCTTTCCTATCTGTGTGTGAATGTGCCTGCTTTATGTGCAAACTACCTCTATCAACTCGTAACAACTGGTGTTCTCTTTAAAATTTGAATTATGGAAATAAGGATCTATATTTGCAGGACCTTTTGCATTTTCTTGTCACTACAAAGTCTGAACAAGAGATAAATAATCGAAAAAGGGACCTTTGGCTTCAAAACACAGTAAACCTGAGTTTAGAGCTGCGCTGACTGTCTCTGTGCAAATGTTTGGGATTATTTTTTAATGTAACTCACAACTATGTGCTTTTATGTTAATCATTGAAACTCTGTGTTGCTGCTATTCTTAGGAGAAAGAAATCTTTGATCTCAGAAGGACAAATCTGATAAAGGCTAAATAAATACATACAAATGAAGATGATCCCAGAGATGGCACGCACATTACCTGCAAATGTGCTGCAGGCAGCTTCACTATGTGCCACTGCTGTGTTAAGACAGATATTTATTTTTGTCACAAAATAAAATACTTTCCTTAACCAGAAAAATGCAACGCAACGCAACAAAATGTTTTTTGGTCACTTATGTGTGTTGAGGCGGAGGGTTTCTCTGCAGACAGACTCCACAGAATGATACTAAATATGGGCTCATATTTTGGTGCATGATAAACACAGGCTCCTTGTGGGTTGAGTAAAAACAGACCAACTCCACTGGTCCCTCTTGTCTGGTACTGTGGACAAAGTGCACCATGACAGCTCGGCTGTTTTCAAAACAAAGAAAGTGTCCTTGAGCTACTTTCCTTCAGAGCGAGGGTGGTATAAAGCCGACAGAGACAGAAAACTTTATCCACATCAGAATGGTAAAACAAGACCAGACTATATTTAGCTCAAAGCGTTTTTCGTCATCAGTCGTGTTCAGTGGTCGTCTCTCATAAAAATCTGAAAACTATTTTGCCCAGTTAAGTGATATATAAACTGCTGCAAGTTGACAGAAACATTTTCTTCTTCGTGTTTCTCCTTTTTCAGGAATGCAGTCATCTGTACAACAAGCTGACACACGACCATGCAGAACAAGACACATCTTGCCTCCCTTTTTGTTCCAGCGAAAATGCAACAGACATGTAGGTGGAAAACAACTCTGAGTCAAGCCTTGGAGTGAAGAGGGAGACATGATTATGAGAAGATGGATGATGCAATTTCAAACTTCCCTATAAATCGTAAAAGTAGTTTCGCTTCCTTTTGGAATTTTCAGAAAGTGAGAGACGGTTCGGTTATGATACTTGACTTATTGGAAGCTGATTTGTAATCACACACAGCTGCAGTTGGAAATTATTTTCTGTTTTGTCTGTAAAATGTAAGATTATTAAGGGAAAAAACTGGGTATAATTTCCTGAGGTCCAATGTTGCATCATCATAATCATTTCAACATATTTGTCCATTCATTTACTTCTGTAATATATTTTTAAGTTGTAAAGAGATTTTATGGACACCCTGTATTATTCTTTTTTCTTGCATCAGAAACCACCCAAAAGATCTTCAGTTTATTATCAATCCAATAAAGAACAGAGCCTACCTCCACAACAGAGGAGCTGAGAGAAAGTAGTGGTTATTTTCTAAAATGACTAAAATGATCACATGCCGTTGCTGACTTATTGGCAACATTTTGTTTCCACACCATATATTTATATGATCAGTGGAATAGAAACAGCCAAAATACACATTAAGGTGTTTATTGTTTGTCTATTTTTTGTCTGCAAATTTCTCATAAATTCACCAAAAGCTAACTTACTTTTTGCATGTGTAAACATAAATTCCATAGAAAGATTCATTCAGCTTATCCAGCGGGAAGTTTCAAGGTGATATCTATTTTTTTTTCCACCCTGAGTGTCTCCCTTTGCAGTGTATTTTCCTTAAATCGCAGTGATTACTCTGTAAATTGTCTCAGTTGATAAGCTCTGGGTGTGTCTGTGTGCAGTGAGTCCTCACTATGCAGCAGAGTCGTTGAGCTGATACTCTCGTGATCGATCGAAGCACGTCTGAACTCCGCCGTCGCCCCACAGCCTCTGGATCACGCCGGTCAGCTCCGATGACATCACGCCCTCCTCCGCCGAGCTCGCCAGGACGAACAGCTGACGGGCATCGTCCTGCAGATGAGGACAATAACTGCTGTTATTGTAAACTTATTCCTGAACTGATGCATCCCATGAATTAGGACACGACTTTGGACATCTTAAGCTCGTTTTCAGGTTCATACTGGTAATATTGGTTATTACAAGAACGCTGACATAAAGAAATGTCTATGGCCGCAGCAACTCTATTCAACCTCTGTGTAAAACGCTTCATTTGAACACTAAGGTTTTTGCATCCGGTGTCTCTCCACTGTCAGAGAAAAGCTGCATAAAAATACACCAATTAATGCATCTAGAGTAAAAACTGCACAATCAAACATGTTCCAAGAATATCATCTGAAGTGAAAACAGCAACCATGATTAAAGGTTGCCCTGACGTTAGCGTGTAGCTACAGGACACACTGTATGTAATGTAAACTCACTAACATGCCTGAGACAGATGACCATATTTAGTAAACTCATGATTACCCAAGAGAGCAATCAGAACGGTCTGAAACATGAGGTTGTGACACACTGGAATTACTTCACCTCATTATTTGAAACTTTGGCCACAGTTAATATAAGCATCCAGGACTGTTGTAAATGATATATGTGATAGAAAATAACAAAGAGGCTGATAAAGCTGATTGTTATCTTACCGCCCGTGCAGCATCCCCAAAGTCGATCTTTAACCGGCCCATGGCCCTGATGATGGCCATGATGGACTGGATGGTGTTGCTGTACACCACCACTTTGTACTGCTTACACTCCTCTTCTGAGTAGCCGTCTTCATGAATGATTCTGACACGGACACAAAAGCCAAACATGTTTTAGGGCCCAGATAAATATTTGGAGAGTGTGAACAATGGCTTTAAGAAATGTGGGACAATTTACAGATTTGAAACATTTTATGCAGCGCTGTCATTAGTGCTGGAATTTGAGCTTTGGTGAGCATCGGGCATGCCTAATGTGGGAACTAGGGGAGTCTATTCAGGGCCTGCCAGGCTACGGCTGGCCTCTGAGGCCATTGTTTGACATGTTATGCAAAAGGGTGCTTCCTACACTGCCGAGGCGGAGCGAAATGAGGGTCCCACTTTGCTTCCACGATAATTTCACAAATTTGAACCCTGTCTGTAACCACAGCCCTCCCAACATTATTAACAACCAAGCTGCAGATAAAAAGTAAGAGCGATGGTCTGTCTTTCATCAGCGTAACACAAAAACATCGTCAAAGTTTCAGGCAGTCTGTGGGAGTTTGATTCATGTTGTGTGCAGTGTTATCAGGACAGTACAAAAACTTACTTCATCTGCTTTACTATTGTGCTTTTCCCAGATTCTCCAGCACCTGGAAAAGAGGGACAGCAGTGAGATGAGCAGCCAAAACAGCACCTCATAATATCTGACAGACTCAGACCCCTCTCACACAGACAATGGATCAAGCCAGCTTTAATCGCAGTTGAACTTAATCTGATCTCATTTAATCATGCATGAAAAACAGTGTGCAGTATGTTTGCGTCAAAACATCCAAGCAGAAGAAAAAGCCATGTGATGATTTTTAATGGTGTGCAGTTCAGTGGGGCCCGGGGGAAAGTATCTGATGCACCAGTCTGCATTAATTCTGCTCTTCTATTTGTCATTAGCCAATGAAAGACACAGACCTCAGTGTCACATGGAGGAATCAGATGCTAACTGCTTACCATAAGACGTGTACATCACAGCCTGGAGCTTATGAGGTGTCGAAACACAGAGAGGATCATGGGAAATACTGAGGGCCACTTTAGGAAGTGAAAGCTATCCCAGTGTAACAGTCCATCTGAGACAAAGGCTGAACTGGTTCATGGAACAGTGGATATCAAGGACACATAACAATGATGAGCGGGGAAATGATTTTACATGAGGAAACTTCACTGGATTTCTGCAACAATCAGCCAAACAGGAAACAGTTGTCACGCTTCTGGCTGAGCCAGTGATTTTCCACTGAATGGACGATCCCTGATATCGTGCTGTTTAGAGAGCAGAGGGGCCGTAAAAACATCACATAAGATTAAAGAGTCGGTCTGCACACTAAAACAACAAATATCAACTTGTTCTCTGAACCAACTCAACAGTTTGTCTGTATTTAAATAGTTATAACACTAAATGAACCATCTTGACATCAAGCAGTGTTGTCATTAGTGTTTTCTTAAGAAAATGTTTTCTTTTCTTGATCTTTCATGATTTCTCTTTAACGAATAGCTCAGCTAGCGTGCCCTCAGTTTGTAGAAGTAGACAGACACATAAACTAAGCAATGTTCTGCTGACAGCAGCGGGATGTAATTTAGCCATCTAAAACACCATTATCAGTTAAAATGTACACCATATTTGGAATATTTTTACTGTTTCACCTTTTTGCCAGAGAGCAAACAGAGCAGGACTTTCACCCAGAACAGCTTACTGGTTTGTGTGCCACGTCTAAACAAACGTCCGTGACATCCATTAACATCCATGCATCATGTTATGTCACTTTTCCAAGTTTCTGCAGCTAACTTGCGTTGATTTTACGATATAAGCTATCTTGGATAACATGTAGGAGGTTTCCCTCCCTAAGTCAGTCACTGGAGCAGCGGAGCATTCTTATGGCAGTGATAACGGCTCATAATGTCCCACACAATCCTGTAATAACATTCCAACGGGTTTCCAAATATAACCCAGTAACAGATCGATGAAAGAGCCTCTGCCACGGTTTGAACCCAGGTGTCTGTGGAGGCGAGTCTCACCGTAACACAATGGCACACTTTCGAATCAGCAGTTTTTCATAGCTGAAGTTTAATTATAGAGGCATGAAAACATGTGTGCACATGAAACATCTGATGCCAGACTCACACAACCTGTGAGAAATGATTTCCATAAACATCTGGGTGAGTTTACACTGGCAGTGGAGCCTCTACGGCCAAATAAAACCACAGTTATTATCAGCAACCGCAGGATGAAGAGGTTTCAGGCTCTGGAATTTCAAATATGGATACCTGCTTCTTGTTTTAAAGCCGCCACGAACAAGTCTGAGTGTGAGATTTTTTAAATGATTGTCCTAATGTTGTTGTTCCCTTAAAAGGTGGCGAAACACGTTCCCGGTGCCAGTTAGGAATCCTTAGCAGATGAATTTTGTCAAGGAGGCTTACAGGAGAGTAATGTGCTCAGATGGCCGGCCAACAAGAATTAAATCCACAAATTCTTTGGTTAAGCTGTCACCACCAGAGAGATTTATGCCCGCTCACACTAACAGGGAGGGGAGGACAAATTGTGTTGATCCCTTTCCTCAGTTCTGTCACTCACCAATTCTCTCATTCATGGCATTTTTGGCTCATTATCAACCGTGGCTCCCTGCCACTTTACAAACCAACTTTACACAGACTGACATCCAGCGAGTCGTCCAAACCCATGCAGGAGTCGGCCTCCAAACCCAGCCTCATTTAACAAGAATCTAAAATGCAGATTTTTTTATGAATTACTGTTTGTGGTCAAACATTCATTGGAGGGGTGTGCTGGCTCTCCGGCTCTGTGGTTCTGCACAAAGAGCAGCAGCCGAGTTCCTCTTTGTTTTTCTCCTATAACTCTCCTGTTTCAGCTCAGACAGGGAGTGGAGGGCACTGCCTGGAAAATCACTTCCCCCTCTGCTCTGTGGTCAGAACCAGAAAATGAACACAATGAGATTTGAGTCTGCGCTGTGAAGTTGCACCACCACACGGATCATTCTGAAGGTAATCCTCACAGGTTGGTTTGCTGCTGCTGCTGCTGCTGCTGGGATTCATCTGTATCCTCGAAAAAAACGATCCAGCAAACCACATTGATCAGTTTTTAGTTCTGTCTTTACGCTCAGGGCTCGGCGGCCTAAAATAGCTCATTTTCCACATAGCAAAGAACCCAATCAGGCTGTAATGCATCAGCAACACAGTGGAAAATGTTACACTGAAGTTGACCTTTGGCCTCTGGATATAAAATTACAACCTTTCATCATACAAGACAGTTTGTGTAAAAGTTTATTATTATTATTCATTTTGGAGGTCATGGTGACCTTTGACCTCTAACCTCTGACCAAAATCAAAATCTAATCAGGTCATCTGTTAGTCCAAATGAACATTTTAGACCAATTTTTAGGGAACTTCCTTCTCGGCAAAAGAAGGCAAAACACTTTCATTTAATACTGAAGTCTTGTTGGGACATGAATTTTGGATTTTGTAATAAGAACTTTTAACATTAGACTTGTTTCATTGGGATTCTGAGCTTTAAAAAGTGGCTTCATGGCCTCACCTAATACTTGCCTATCCAGAACAAATCATTGACAATATCTTCACTTTCTTTAATATCTGTGGCGAATTGGTGAGTCGGTTTGACATCCTGTGACTGATTCTTCCAATAACATCAGCTTAGCAGCCATTAACACCATCCACTGTGTGGAAGCAAGTGTGTCATGAGGAGATTTTTCACCATCATGAGAAGCAGCACTCAAAAGGGATCATGTGCCAGCAGTGCATCATGTTGTAAAGCCTTCAGGAAGTCCAGCTAATCAACAAAAGTAGTCATGATTTCACTTCGATGACTAATTAAAACACTGTACTCAGAATCATGCACTTAATTAAATACTCAGTATATTTTTACTTGGTAGGTTTCTTCTGCTAATATGAGCTCACATTGCAGGAAAAAAAAAAACCCTGAGGTGGGGTCTCTGTGGTTAGAATCAAAATAAGTCAGCTTATGTCATGAACTGTGAGGTATCTTGCACAACCTCTTTTTTAAAAAAATAAGCAGTGTCTCAACCATAAAGTCAAGAGTTTCTGTCACACTTGCATCAGCTTGTTTCATCCACCCTTTCTTACAAAACGCACAGAGGGAACAGCTGATGCTTGGCTAACTGGGAACCAACTACAACCATCAGATCTGCTGAGAGTCTTTTTCTTAGTTGTGATACTCTCTACTTTGACTTTTCCTTCATTTATTGGTGACCAAACTGGCTTGAGTGCTGCCTGACAGTGATCTTTAAATCCTCCCAGGTGCAACAGCTTTCTGACTCTTCTGTCAGTTCTTTGTTTGTAGAAATTAAACATGTTTATTAAAGTGTGTCAACATGCCAAAGATAGGAACGATTCAATTCTACACTATAACTGATTGCTATGAAGTAAAATGGGGAAAATTAGGAGCTTTTGATAACTTTTGTTTTATATTTCCCCTTTTTTTATTATTTTTTATTTTTTTAACAGCTGTCATGGCATGGAAAGTGTAACTGAATATAACAAACACAGCTGTCTGTCAAGCAGCTGTTCCTCTGATGAGGTTTTATATTACTTGTATCATATAAAGTGAAGTGAAGCCAAACTAGAAGTTGAGTCTGCAGGTTCCTCACAATCGGGAACAGTGTACATTACTTACTTTCTCAAATTGCTTTTTGTTATTTTTTTTGTGAAATACAGATTCTTGTACTTCTCAAGCTTCAAATAAGTGAAATCTCCAACAGGAAACACCTTTGATGAGGGGTCAAAAGGGGCTCACTGGCTAAAACGCCAGCACACATACATTTACAGCTAGAAAAAGGGAAGTGGAGTAAGATGACTTTATAAAAAAACGTCAGATGACAGAGTCCCTGTTCTAGGACACGGGGCAGAGAAATGTTGATTGTGCTGGACTGGAGGCGTTTAATCCTCCTGGCACGCCTGTGCAGTCCACACTCACAATGTCACTGAGGCTTTAAGTTACAAATATATCAGCAAGTTTCATATATTAAAGCCCCATTATTTATCTAATGAATTAGAATTGGTGTAATAATAGCTCCAACTTCTTTATTTAAAGCTTATATGATGACAAGCTCAATCACCATGAGTTTTAACTGTTGTTCAGGAAAAAAATTAAGCAATCTGAAACATCAACTTTGGCTTCAGGAAATTAATTTTAGCCTTTTTCTTCAAATAATAAATACTATTCCAGTGACTGTTGTAAGACTAACACATCACCTGCAGTGTCAATGACATACAGTAAGCAAAGATAACGCTAAGAAAAGGCCCACATTCATTTGATTATTATTGTTGTATCATTGAACAAATATTTGCTATGCAAAGATATCGTGCAGTAACGGTGTCCTGAGCAGAAAACGACGTCACGCTGTGTGTTTTAATCCAGGCTTCTCTGTTCTTTGTTGTGGTCACTGGTCCGGCTGTGTGTGCATGTGAGTCCCTGCCTTTGAAACTGTTTTACCTTGAGCCAAATTACACATAAAGGTCTCCTCGCCTCCAAAGAAATGGACATTGAATAAAGCAGAGAGTTTTTCCTGCTTTCCTCTGCCATGAGTTCAGTTTCCCCTCCATCCTCTTTTCCTCGAAGGGATTACGGGTGAGTCTAGTAACATTCACCAGAGTTGGTAGCCACCCTATATTTTGAATATTATTGTGCAGTAGGCTATATTCAAATGATTGGGAGAAAAACAATATTGTTCAGCCGCGGGTGGAAAAACCTTAGGTTATAAAATATTTTTACATATTTATACTTGATTATCACTCGTCACTACATTGAAGAGGAATTGTCCACATCTGCATTGTGATGCATCGATTAAACGATTATTTTCAACACCCCTAAAAGAAGACAGGAAGCCCCTAGCAGCCCACTCACTCATTCAGTCACATACACACCCTAGTTTGGGGCTGACTACCAGAAATGTGTCTTTATGGCACCCACAGTGCTGACACATGCACATTAAACAAACTAGACCTTGATTTAAAAAAAAGATCTTTGGAAACATTTAGGATAATGTCAATTATGAACCCAGTAAAACATATAGCATGTCTAGTAAAGGAAAGTTCCATATTCTGTTTGATGACCCTCTCTGAACATTTCAGAGGTCACTATGGGACTAAACCTGTTTCACTTTGACACCAAAATGAATGAAACTGAAAGCAGCATAGCTACTTAAATTTATACCAGCCAACTCCCGCATGGATAAAAGCGTTCACGTGTGATTTCTCAGGGCTTGTAGGTAGTTAGAGTTGTTCAGCAGCCTGACCAGGGTCACTATCCCCTGCAGCTGCCAGGTTGTGTTTATAGAAACTGAAATAAAACAGGCCTGCGTGACTTACAATCGTCTTTGTGACAAGTGACAACACTGAGTCAACAAATAGTGTCCTCTGAGCACCTCGAAACGATTTATAACTGATAGAGAAGCTGTGAGGCAGCAGACGACTTGTAGCTTCCCTCTTACCACCAACATCTGGTTTACTTCTACAAGTTCTGTCATGATGAGACACAGCTGCATTAAACCAAACGGAGGAGGAGGAGAGGGAGAAGGAGGAGGAGGAGGAGGAGGAGGAGGAGGAGTGTTTAGAGTCAAACTATAGACTGCAGTAAAAAAAGGGAAAAAAAGTGAAAATGAAAAGTAGCCAAACATTCATGCCGATTAAAAATGACTTCATGCATTGTTAATAAAGAGCCAGAAACATACCGAGCAGAAGTAGTTTGACTTCTCTGGAGGATTTCTCTCTGTCTTCCCGCAGGTTTCTATCAATCATTTTACTCCTCTCCACCGCAGCTTTGTCCTCGGCGCTGATCGTGCAGCCCATTTTCACTCTCTAACAACTGCTTTAGTGTCGGATCGTAGTTTCAGCAGCTCATGAGTTGAAGAGAAACGCCGTCAAACGAGCCCTCGGGTCGGAGCGAGCTGAAGTTTTCCAGCCGAGGAGAAGCGGAGCGAGAGGGGGGAAAGGCGTTGGCACCGGATCCTCGTCTGTCCAACTAAAGCGACAGTCTGATGCTGAGCTCACACACTGCTCCGGTCACACACACTCTGTCTGCATGCACAGGTGATCTAATGCCGGATTGTAACCGAAAACCCCTCAAATAAATGTTACAGGATCTTTAAATCTAAATTATACAAAGTTTAGACTCACAGAAGAGCAAAGAAGTTATTTAAAAAAAATTCAAATAAACCAAATTACTTTTAAGAAAAAATCTTTATGGGAAATGAGGCGTATAATCCAACGCGTTCAAAGTGAAATTCGCAGTAAAAATCACCGGATTTTCCCCTCAAGATTTTTGCTGCTGCGCAGTCGCGCGTTTATCCAGCTGATCCAGCTGCAAACCAAGAAAACGGCACTGAAAAAGGAAAATTGATGCGCCCCACGGGGCTGCTGGGAAATGTAGTCGCGTTTGAGCTATGAGCTGTGAAAACTCTGCCTGTGTAGCTTAATTATCGCTCAGAGCCGGAGTCAGATCAACATGTTCCGTTTGAGCCGCAGTGAACTGAGATATTATGATGTTTAACGGAAGCAGGAGATAAGTATGCGGGGTTTCTCTGCAGTTTACGTTCATTTACAGTCAGCAGGAGTTTTGTGCGGGGTGAGAGCGCCCCCACTGGACCCACAGCTGAACTGCAGGTGTGGGTTTAATAAATCTGTCCAATCTGCACTTCACAGCTCAATGACAACACACGAGCGACACGCGGCTCTGGTCACAAGGTCAGACTCAGTTTCAGCTTCATTTTAAATCCTCTCTCTTCCTGTTCACCTGATTAGCAGATCTACTGGGAACTTTGAGACAATAAACTTCCAGTAAGTTAAAGCACAACACACATGAATCTGTTAAATGATCAGTGTCAGCCTGCAGGAGACAGTCCTCTGTGAGATGTTTTAAACCCAGGTGGATAAAATGTACAGACAGACACCAAAAGCAACAAAATTAGCAGTTTATAAGCCAGCAGAAATCAACTAAATACATTGTCATCCACCACGATGGACGTCTTGATAAAAATGTTAGAAGTTAATGAATTAGAGAATCTTAAGCAAATGGAGTTCATATGATGTCAAACATAATGAGTAGCACTCAATGAATTATCTGTCTTTATTTTTCTGGCATTAATGTTTTGTAGTTGCAGTGATGTAGTTTAATTGAATTTCAAAATCCTCATTTTCAGGAGCAATCATCCAACTCAACTCAACTCAACTTTATCTTTATTGTCCCCTGGGGGAAATTTGCTTTGCAGGCAGGTAAAAATAAGATTAAAAACATACAGACATGGAAACACATTCACATACATACAGAGACAACACAGAAAAGGGATGAAAAACACTGTAAACCATCCATCATTCTGAAAAACTGAAGTGAAACAATGACAAACCTCTTTGGCATTATTGTTATTTTGTCTTATATACAGTACAACAGGGAGATTGGCAACAAAATACTAATTCTCCAATTTTTTTAATCATCACCCCAAACCACAAGGTCTGTAAACAACAACAGTGAATAAGATAAAACCACTAAAACCCACATTTCAACTTGAGAAAAGATTATTTAGGTTATTTTTTCTGCTTTTCAACACAGTGGTGGACAACTCAAGAGTTAAACCTGTCTGAGACATGTCAGTTCCAGCTCTCCGTCTGGTTTTTAAGAAACACAGTCGACTCTCCCACTAATATCTCTGCGCTCTGCACCCAGCGGCCCCCGATGGTGACATGATGGTGGCGTCCGTCCCTGAGCTCTTCCACTGGGCGTGTTGCAGCCCGACACAAAGGTCAGCCTGTTTGAACTGTCGCTCTGCGCTGCGGGGGGGCGCCCTCCTCGGCTCGACATGAAAGCGATGAGTCACCGCCTGATGGGGAGCAGCACAGGAGAGGGCACAAAAATTAGGATAAGCAGGAAAAAACAGGACGGAAATACAGTGCTGCTGGAGGCATGGGGGAGATCTGTGTGAAACTACAGGCCAGAACTAAAAGGTTATTATAACCGAGATAAACTGGATACGCCAAAGATTATAGGAGATGTTTCGGGCATGAATTCAACATTTATATAATCCTGTGTTTCTGACTAAATTCTCTCCATATATCTTCTTCCTATTTTTATCACTAAATTATAGATAAAAGTATGTTAAAAAAATTGCCATTACACGCAAAAGTCCTATGTTTAAATCTCAAGTAAAAAGTTTGAAGCAGCAATTTGATATTGTCCAGTCAGGGCTCTTATAATCTGCTTAATATATTTTTCTGTGGGTAAATTTATAAACATAATAAAATCATTTTAAATAAATGTGATTGTTTTTAAGTTAAATCTGGACCAGAAAATTAACTAAAGCTGGCAGCTATATTTTAAATACAATATTTCCCCATAAAATGTAACAAAGTAGAAATATAAAGTTAAATATGTGGAAAAAACTCAAAGAAAGAACAAGTTATTTAAAACTTTACTTAATAACAGTACTATAATGTTACAATCCACCGAGATCATGAGAGGATCATGGATTTGATTCACACATCAGAGCACTGTATAAAAAAAGAGAGATTGTCCACGGTGTTTGTGTATTTATATTTATGTGTTAATTCCTCTTTTTTAAAGCCCAAAGTTGTGTCTTCGGCTGTTAGTTTGTTATTGAGAATTACAGCCACAGAATCCCCTCACTGACCAACTTCAACATCCCGTCTTCCTTCAAATGTCACTTGTCTTTCATCTTGTTCTTAGTGCTTCGTTTCACCTCTGTGACGCTGCCTGACACACACACACACACACACACACACACACACACAGAGTCAGGTACTGCAGAGGGCTATGATTGACGGGTTGTGTCATGTGATTGATGTGATTAATGAGCTGAAAATGTCCAGTGACAACAACCACAACACTCTTCATCTCCTTGGTGTGTCTTTAATCATTTCATCTGACGGGAAACCAATACAGAACATGGGGGGACAAAACCCTCATCCTGAACAATGAAAAAAAATCACAGAGGGAAATGAAACAATCAGGTGAACTGATGTTTTCCAATGAACAGTGTCTGTGAATATTCCCAAACTGGGAATATTGTCCATTACCTTCTTTCCAGCTCACTTCTCCAGCCTGCTGCTATAGAAATGCAGATGATTGAATGGTGGCTTCAGTCAGCATTAGATGCTCTGAAATGACCTCAGACTGATTGAACTGTCACTGATTTCTTTGTTTTTACAACATTGTACCGTGAAGAGGAGAAGTGATCAATAATGCTCAGTGAGGAAGATATTTGAAGATTCTTTTTACAGTCTTTGGATTAAAACTTTTTCATTTGTGGAATCAATCCAGGTAGTTTAATGTTGCTTTGTTGCATATAATTGTAAAATAACTAATTTGTTCCCCATAAATTCTAATACAACATTTGTTCTGAGTAAAAGTCAAAATCAGGATTTTTTTTTTTTTTTTGATGGGTAAACGAAATAGCATTGTGTTTATTTAATGTTTTTTTATTCTGCATATGTGTGCATAACTGATTTTCTTTGAGCCATTTTCTTATCACACTGTTGAGTTTTTAGACTATTTTATTTCTAAAAATTAAATAGGAGTATGTTAAAAATAGTCGCCAGTTTGTCTGACTCAGACGTTTGTTCACGTTTTGCTTAAGTAAAACCAGAGAAACGTCCATCAAAGGAAATAAAACGTTTCAGTTTGTTATTAGGATCATTAGTTCTGTAATTCTCATAGGTGTTTATGCATATTCTTGTTTTATAATGTATTATAACCACAGTTTGAGAGCATAGGATGATCCTCTGTTGTATTGTTTTTTTAATCAAGTTTATTATTATCAATTTGGATGCATTATGAATATTTACCAGAGGTTATTACTATCACCAAACAGTGCTGTGAGCCAATTAAAATGTTTAGAATTTGTTATATACATCGGCTTGTAACATTTTCAGACGTGGGGACAAATTCCTATGATAAAGTATTATTTTAGAATTCAAATAACCGTAAAAGTAACGACATAAATGCACGCTGAGGATGATGGCAGTGTTTTCGTCTTGTGCTCACTGTTGTGCTTGATTCAATTTGGGCCTCACCATCATTTTGACACAAAAAGAAACATTTCAGACGATGGCAGACAGTCAGCAACAAAGTCATACAACAACAAAATTAAGAACATTGTGTCCCCTCCTGACAAAGGGGCCTTTTTTTTTTTTTTTTTTTTTTTTTTAGTTCTGACTTCAAGCAAAATATGAACCTTCCCTGTTCGCCTTGTGTTGGAGTCTTGTGATCATGCCAACAGTCCTGGTGCGAGGCAGTCCAAAAACAGATGAAGGCAGCAAGAAAGAGCGAGTATAAAAAGAGACAAAAAGTGTTTAGTAAGAGATTTGTGCCTTGTTATTTTCTTTGGAACATTTGTCACAGCTCGTGTGACTTGTGCAAACTGTTTGTATTCCACCTGAGATCAGAGAAAGTGTCATCAGAGTCTTCCGTTTGTTGCTAAATGAGGCCAAAGGCGAAGCTTGCCTGCTGTAAGCACGGTCTCACCTGTGTGCAGTGTAGCCACAACAAGCCTGCTTGTTTAGAGCACAAACACCAGCGCGCTCACACTGCTCCAGTGTTTACCTGTAAACAGCACAGACTTCACAGGGTAACGGTGACTGGTCGCCATGCCCGAATCTGTCCACGTCCAGCCTCGTCCCAGTGTAACAAAGCTTCAGTCTTTAACACTCTCACCGCCGTACAATTAAACCAGTCACAATGTTTTTCTGTGAGCGGAGGGGGTGAAATCACGAGTCTACCAATGTGAGATGATTTTGGTGAGGAGGTGATAATCACAAGACTGAGAACAGATAAACACGATAATGATGTCTCTGGAAAATGTTTAAAAATACGCTGGTGTGTCGGCTTGTTTATAATAAATACCAGCAGCAGCAGCAGCAGCAGCAGCAGCAGCAGCTGTGAAATGATCCTGTTCAACAATTAATGTTTCAAGGAGAAAAACACTTTTTGTAATGGCTCTGAATATTCACTCCTTTCTGCTGGGAGACAACTATATTTTTGCATGAATTCCTTGGTGTTATTAGGAGATGTGCAAGTGGAATGAATCCACTTTGATGGAAACAGATCCTTAATAAACTGGCAACAGCAGCTCCAATCTTAACTTTAACCAACAGATAGTCAACACAACACCATGAGAGAAACTGATGTATAATTAGAGGTGCAGCAGGATAGTTTTATGGATAGACGATGAGTAACATCAGTAATAAAACATCTGTTTGTTCATAAAGAACCTGCTGCATCACTGAGTAATCTGGACTGATTGTCAAGGGGCTCGTTCAAGTCTAAAAAACACAAAAATGAGGGAATATTTATACATATATTTAACATATTATATTAAATATGTTATATATTATTATTTTGTATATAATTATACTATATTAAACCATAATAACTGATGGATAACCCAACTTTTATTGACAAATGAATGAATGCATTAAAATGTACATTTCACTGAGCATTCGTCATGAAAAAAATGTCTTTTAATGGCTCTTAGATTCTCATATTAACTGTGAAAACTGTGTTCCCCCTGAAGTTTAATGCAGTTTCAGCACTTCTTTATGTTAGGTTTGTCACATCGCTGCCCCGTGATGTAAAAACAAAGGTTTAGTGTCCATCTGCTAACATCCGACACAGTATGGCTCTTAAAACATGTAACGCTCCATGACTGCTGGGGATACCAGTGAGACGATGCACTCGACATATTTGCCTATTTATTTCTCTGAAAAGCTCTAAATCTTCAGAGAAAACACCATCTTTTTGCAGTTCAGTGGATTTTTAGCTTAAAAGCACTGTTGTAGCACAAACAAGAGGTGTATCAATTCAACAAATTTTTAGAAAATATGAATAAAACTAAGTATATTTATTGGATTATAGATGCCAAAAGAGACAGTACATGAGAGGCAGCTACAGCTCTGGTACAGTTTTGCAGCAGTTCTCTGAAACATGCAGCTCATTGTTCAGCTGTTGCCGCTGTATGAACTCTGAGGTTTCCTCAAGGATCTGCCCTGGGATGTGGAAGTCAGCTGGCGTGTTCTGCAGAACAGCTGATTCCTGAAGGCCCTCAGTCTCTGGCTCCTCTGGGCTGGCTCTGCTGTGAGAGTTGCAGGGCTCCAGATTGCACCCGGTGCCCTGAAGGAACTGTAAGAAGTTCTCCTCAATCGAGGCCTCGCGGCTGGGCAGCTGCTCCCCTTCGCCGGGCCCAGCCCGCTTGAAGAGACAAGCCAGGTGGCGGCCCAGCTCCTCGCGAATCTGCCGGTTCAGGCAGCCGTAGAAGAAGGGGTTGGAGGTGAAGCAGAAATAGCCAATCCATGTGACCACTTCCTCCAGCTGGGCCAGGGAGGAGGGGGAGGTAGACGCCGCCGCCGAGTAGAGATGGAAGGAGAAATACGGCAGCCAGCAGCAGAGGAACTGGCCTCCCACTGCCACCAACACCACCGCAGCCTTCCCCCCGCTGAAGGTCCTCTGAGGGGTGGTGCGGGCGCCAGTTCCCCCAAGACTGGCCGCCATGGTGGAGTGGCTGCTGATGGACTCGGACCGTTGTCGCGGCGTGTCCATCCAAGTGGGAAGGGGGCCGTGCTGCATGGCGGCAACTCTCGCCACCTTGAACATGTTGCAGTAGACCACCAGGATGATCAGCATGGGGCAGAGGAAGTAGATGAACGTAAAGAAGACCATGAAAAGCAGCCGAGTGGTCCTGCCCCCCGTCCAGTGCAGGGAGCAGTGTCTCTGGCCCTGAACGAGGACCGAAGGTGTCCCCATGCCCTGGTTCCCCTGGAGCAGCCGGCCCAGGAGAGGCAGCACGGACATGAAAACGGCTTTAATCCAGATTCCCACCAGAACCATCACCACCACACCCACTGTCATCTTCACCTCATGGCGCATGGGGTGCACTATGTAGTAGTAGCGCTCCACGTTGATGGCACAGATGGTGAGGATGGCCGCACTCACTAGACACACACTCAAGCAGAGGTAGCTCCGGCACAGCGCCTCGTCCACCAGGATGCGGTCTGACAGCATCCCCAGAGGCATCAACACCAGCGCGGCCAGCAGGTCCACCAGACACAGGTGGAACACGAAGGCAAACTTGCGCAGCTGTGGCGTTTTGCTGATGACGATCATCACGGCCAGGTTCCCCACCACTGCCAGCACGTCGAGGATGATCATAGCACACAGCGCCAAGGACTGGTTCAGGTCGACCCCCCCTCGGACGCCTGCGACGGGCCGGGTCACGTTAGAGACGTTTGGGTGCAGCGAGGCCGGAAATGTGGGGAGAGACGTGTTCCAGGAGGGGCTCGGTGTGACAGGGCGCTCCATGAGAGGATGGGAGAAGGAGGAGAGAGTCCGCTGAACTTCACGGGCCCATCACCCATCCTCCCCTGTCATAGGGCGTCACCGAGAAGCTCAGGCGGTGGCGTCTGTCATAGCAGCTGGAGCTGTGCAGGCCCGGACCTCGGTGGATTCAGCCTGGAGCTCTGCAGACGCCCTCAGGAGTTTTTTTACTTGATTCCTTGTAACTTTTGTGAAGCCGTCCTTCTCTCCCCAATATGACCTTCAGATGGAAAGATCTGAAACAAAAGAGAAAGCGCTATTTAGGAGAAGGGAAGCTTTTGTGTTAGTTTTCAAAAATGCTCATGATGCAATATCTATGATATAAAACCGTATAATATGCTGTAAGTAGGTCACTAAATAATGAAAAAACTACATTTAAGGTCATACATTTTAAAATGTATTACATTAAAATATATTATAGATTTTTTTTTTCATTTCACAGACAACGCCTCAACATTAATCAAAGATACATTCATATAGAGAAACATGGGCAATGCTATTAATGCTAATATTTAACCAAATCATTGATGAAATACAAGACAGCAGGTGTGGAAGTATGCCAACTCGATGGATCCCAAAACCACATAAATCACTCTTTGCTGGGACAAGATATACATTATGCAAACAAGGTGGTGAAATCCCTTAAAACCAACAGTCTAATCTGTCATTACTGACACTAAAACTGTTTTAGTTACAGTGATCCTGTCAGTAGCTATGAAGCCGTCAGACTCAATGCCCTCACTTGTCGCCTGGGTCATAATTTACCACGTATTTGACATCTGCATCCTCAGATGTGTGTTTTGAGGGCAGCCGGTGCCTCGGGGAGAAGCTAAAAGCGCAGAGTGGACCATATGTCGCCCTTTAACAGAGTCAAGAAGCGAAACTGGAAGAGCGAATAATCTGCAAATCTCAGCATTAAAGAGCTGCCTGCCGTCCGAATGATGGGAGGAGCAGATCGATAAACACTTTTCATATCAACATGAAAATGCAATGCTTTTATCCTCTACTGGATAAACACTTTCTGAAGGCAGAATAATGCAGAATTAGAACCAGAAATTCGAAGCGTTTCCTTAGTGAGTGGAAGTGTTTGTGTGGTCGGTGGAGGCCCTGCGCTGTGTTTACTGTCATAACCTCACCTGGACACAACCCCACACACTGTAAAAGCTGTGGAACAAGCACTCAGGCTTTGGTACATTTCCATATGCTGCACACCTGCATGTGCAAGTTTTCCATTTCACAAGTGTGACAGGCTTCATCCCTGTGAGGCGCCTGTTGTTTTCCTGCCCGTGTTCGCACATCGAGCGCAACAGTCACCTGACAGACGCAGGCGTACATAGGTGGCCTTTGCTGAATAGGTCAAAGGGTTACAGTCACCTTCAGTTTATTAAAAGAAACAATAAACAACATACAACAATTGTACAGCTGTGGAGCAAACTTGTCAGGAATCTAATCAGCATTGATTATTTTACGGCTCTCTGGTGTCTGGGGTCACTTTGGTGCTCAGAGGAAATTAAAATTCTTCCTGAAAAGTGTTAAGTCTCTTAAAGGACCACATTTGACAAAAATCTCAAAAAGAAATCTGCCTGTTGGTTGATTTTATAAAGCTCAAACAAAACAAACACAACTTTTTTAACAATAAAAATAGACTTAGTGGCACATAGGAAACACATCTTCTCATTGATTACAGTGAAGTCAATGTGAGAAGTAAAATTTAGAGTGAGACTCTGCTTGAAGCTCCAAACTAATTCACACAAAGCTAGAATTTAAGATTTCAGCAGCTGCAGTGTGGAAACCATATGACCCAATAATGTGCACATGACACGGTGTTTACTGCAGGGAGAAAACTGGCCTGTTGTTCAAGTGTCCATTTCATTACAAAACACTTTAACTCCTCAGCAGCAACATGCAAGTGGCAGCCAGGAGTCAACATGAACAAATCTTTCCATTCCACAGTAATACACAAAGATTATATGAGGTGTGATATGAATAACTAAAACTCTGGCTCATCCTCCTCGAGTCGGCCCTTCCAGCATCCTAACTTCCATACATTAAAGCACACACGCACACACACACTCAGCTGTCAGGGCAGGTGTGTGTGAAGATAAGTCGGTGACATACCTCAGTCTGGAGAGGGCTGCTTCCTCCTGTGCAGGTTCACAGTCTACTGAAGGAGAGCCGACCTGTTTCGCTTTCTCTCCCCCACACACACAGCAAACACACACTGACACACCACGTCAGAGAGGAGATAGAGAGAGAGAGAGAGGAGAGGGGGGCTCCTGTGTCTCCTCCTCACCTGGCCCCTTTCATCTCGTCATCGCCTCCCACCCAACCAAGCTGACCGCCCCCCTCTCCATCCCCTCAGACACACACCTCCCTCCCCTCAGCTCTCCTATCGCCAGCTCCTCGATTTAGAAGGGAGGAAAAAATGAGGAGAGGGGTTCCTGTCTTCCAGCTTGTGATGCACAAAGAGTGTCCCCACACACACACACATACACACATACACACACACTTTCATACACACATGTACTGTCTCCAGCACGCGCCCAAGGCAACTGCAGAGCCGTGCAGAGCAGACAGGCAGGCGGCGGGTGGGCAGGCAGCACCCAGCCTCCTGCTCTCCACTGGGTCTTAGTGCCTCTGACTCCTCACAGAGGGGATGGCTCTGCTCCTCCACCCCCTAAAAATGTCACCACAGGCCACTTCAGGTCCCACTAACAGGCACATAAGTTGCCAATAATGAGGAGAGAAAATCAGCCTTATCCTCTGGATCGGCACCGCTCCGAATCCCTGTCTCCTTATGCTCAAGATCTCCCTCCATACACAATCCGGCGAAAGCCCTCTCACGAGGCTGGATTATTGATTTGCAGAGAGGAAAAGAATCCCAGTGGTTAATGTTAATGAGCTCAGATTAACATTTACAAAAGCCCGGCCCACACAACGTACATATTACACTTACTGAACTGTTTCCTGCCCCGAGGAATTACTTTGTTTACCGCTGAGATGTCGGATAGTTGTGTATTTTACTGAAATGTAAGAAGATTAGTATTATTTCAGGTAGTTATTGTTTAACTTCCCAGTGTTCGGCCCCTAGGCAGAGGAGGAGATAGCAGGTCAACAGTGGGTGCCCTTCAGAAGTGGTGTACACCATCTAAAAGCTGGGAAGCTGAAGATTAATGCAGTTTCGGTTGTGACACACATTTTGTTTTGGATAGGCTCCTATTTAAATTTTGAAGTTTAAATTGTGTAAGAGCTTAAAGCATATGATCGATATGTGTGAATGCTCAGTCAGAATCATAAAGCTGCAACAGTTCTGGGGTTGACACTGTATATCTATTTATATCAAAAGGTTGATAAAAATGGTTAGAAATCCTTTCATAATAAGACAAGACCCCGAGGAACACCTTAGAAAAATCCATGCGTGATACATGAAAATTGAGTTGTAACAGCAGTGGCATACAGGTCAGACATGCCACCATTACAACCTCCATAAGTTTAGTTTCCCACTTACGACCCTCATTGTGTTACAGTTGTTTGATCAGTAACAGAAGCAAATGTTTGGTTTTTTGCATAAAACAAACTTGTTTTAGGTAGAATACTTTATCAATATTGGAAATAAGTTGGTTGGAGGGCTTGACAAGTCATAGAAACATCAGATAAAAAAGCTTTCAGTGGGAAAAAGGTGCATAATACCTACTTAATAATAAGTACAATAAATGCAACACAAAGTGCTTTTCCATATAGATTTAACATGATATAAATAGAGCATGTAGAAAATTGAAAATAAGGGCAGAATGCTTTAATGGATGGAAAATAAGATAAAAACACACTGAATAATGATAATGGGAAGAATAAACAGTATTACAATTTACAACTTCTTCCAACTAAACAAAATGAAACGAGCTCCAGCTTTTCCACAGTCGAACAGTGTGCAGAGCTCATTACACCCACGCTCCTCAGAATACACAACCTATTTGGCATCAAAAGTCAAACCAGGTAAAAATATCTCAGGTTAAGTAATGTTCCTGCCCTGCTGTTCGACTAAGAGAGGAGATATAAAAATGTTATTTGGTGTCTCATTAGCTTGAGTATTTTATTTTGGGATCAGACTGTTGTAAACAGGTTTCAGCCTCTGGTTGTGTCCTCTGTTGTTGTGATTCATATTTTTAGTAGCTGTGCCAAATGATTATATATCTGCCATATCTTCTTTTTTATGTTACTGTATCTTACTGTGTATATCCTCTTTGTCAACCAGCCTGCAGTGCACAGGGTTTATTTTTAGGTTATTCTTGTCTCGATTGATGCTGTGAATTGTGTTTGTCCCTCCCTCAGAATTTGCATGAATGGTCTTTCCCACACATCAGTTTGTGACATCTCTCTTTCATGCTGTGTATTTCCTGAGGGATTCATTCATCAGTGGTGCAGCTCCCAGCGCTGATTAGTTTATGAGTCATTGCCTCTTGTAGCTGATAAATCAAATGGTAAATTGAACACATTTATTAGTTATCAATCCAAGCTGTGTGTTACTGTTTAACCAAGGTTACCTGACACGAACCTGCTGCTCCTGCTGCTGCTGTCTTTGGGTGGATTTTTGCAGCAGGGACACTTTGATAATCATCACACTGTGTGCTGCTGAGACGCTGCGGTCGCTCATATGATCTGTAGGAAGAAGAAGACACTATCAGACATTCATTTACCCCCTGACTTGTATTTCAGCAGTAGACGGTGTAAGGGAAACTCATGATAATTAATGCCTGGAGAGTTTTTTGATGTTTAATGTTTTTCAAGATGTGATGATAGAGATACTGCTGAGGCGTTTTGAAAAAGAAGAAGAGGACGGGGCATAGAGGAGTCTTTGTTTGTGTTTGTTAATGATCCACTCTTCAACTTCTATGTATTTTCTGTGTGTGTGTGTGTGTGTGTGTGTGTGTGTGTGTCCTGTGACTGCGCTCGTGTCTGAGGTGTTGAATAAAGACAGAAATAGCAGATACTTGCTCACGGCAGCAGCACCAATCACAGGGGAGGGAAATACAATGGTTACCATGGCAACCCTGACTTCGCTCTGGGGGGGGGGGGGGGGGGGGGGGGGGG
>JAOWBC010001714.1:11466498-11477745 GCA_028566105.1 Hypoplectrus providencianus
TATATAAAACAAATCTGGATAATCAAATATGATATTATTATGAAAAATGTAAATGATTTATAAAACTCTGATCATGAAATGTTATAACAAACTTCATAGAACCCTGACTCCAAAGACGTTTAAAGCTTTAAATAAAACAAAAATGTATCAAATATAAAATTCAGAGTTTATATATAAAAAGACTTCAGTTTGAGCTACAGCCTCTTAAATCCCACCTAACCACCTATCACTGTAAAGCCTAAAATGCATGTGCCAAGATTCATTTAAAGGAAACATCTTCTAGATTCTGCAGTTGTGCTTGTTCGGCTGAAGTACAGCCAAAACTAGTCAGTTAATATAAATTAAAATGTTTAGGTATTCTATAACCCATCACATGACCATTTAAGTGACCATGTTGGTTTATATACAATGTGTGCTTATGTAACTGTGTGAAAATGGCTTTAAGTTCATCATGCGGCTTTTTCTGAGGACAAACTGATGGCAGGTCACCATCTAGTGGTAAAACCAGGTAGTGCACATTGTCTTAAATGGCCACATCTGAACCACGATTAACCAACACAGGAGTTGACTGCTATAAACTACCAAACAGTCGTAAAAAAATAATAGGAATCAGTTTCATAGTCATATGATAATACTTTTGGTATAGGAATCTAAACATATATGCATGATTAAATATTCGCTGTTCCAATAACTAAAAATACCACAGACACAATCATTTCTATACACAGAAAACAACATGTCTAAAGCAGTTGACTATTTAATCTGTACAGAACAACAGTAAAATAACGAGACAAAAGGCTGTAATAGATAGATTCAAGAATGTTTATTGTTTTTCCATGAAATGACTTTTCACTTTAGCAGCATGATGAGTAGACTGAGGTATTTTTACATTCTTACACAGGTAACAAACTGAAATATTAGGTCACATAGAAAAATAGAAATTTTACAAAAAATTACTCACATACTGTAACATGCAGACAAATATTTATTCCTGATGTCTGTGCATAAAATGTGAAGACATAAAAGAAATGTGAACAGAAACATACTCACACTCACTCACTCACACACGCACACACACACTCATACTAAGCCATTGGCAGCCCTCTTCTCCAGGTGGCCTTTTTAAGGCTGGCCTCTTTATTGGCTGTGAGGATGAGACAAACAAATAAATTCATTGTTGTTAAAGAACTTCAGAATATTTATTTGGATGCACATCATCAGAAAACTGATATTGTGCGACCCACAGTACGACTTTGCTGGTCTACTCACTCTTTAGCAGTCGGATCTTTCGTCCAGGCCCAAAGCATGCGCGTCCCTGATATTCTCTCCATCCCAGCCGAGGAGGCTGCAGCGGGGAGGGGAAGGCGTTGACACTTGGAGGGTCGGGGTAGCGTGGAGCTGAGTGGTGGTGACTCATTGCTGGGTTTGCGCTTTTGGGCGAGCCCGTGGTCGCAGCCCACCACCTTCTGCTGCATCCCTGGAGGCTTCCCTCTGCTGCGGGGGGGGCGCTGAGGAGGAGGACATGGCTTCTTTCCGTGTGAGAAGGTACCATTTACTGGTCCTTGAGAGCTGGTGACGTGTGGCTGGCCCTTCTCATTGAGGGGGGCGTCCCTGATGCATTTGGAGGATTTGTCCTCCAGCTTGGCAGCTTTCTGTGCTGCACTTGTTTCCTGCATAAGCTCCTCTTCCCGCAGCGGACCCTTGTTGGCTCGCCCGGCTGCGTTGCGCTGCCGGCCAGGTGCAAGTCTTGCAGACGCAGTGGAAGAAGGCGGTTTAATACTGTGAGCATTGTGCTGACTGGTTTTGGTTTCCAGTTGTCCCAGTGAGGTAGACTCTAGGCTGAGGGACGCAGTGGATTTGGAGGGTGGGATCCTCGTCCTGACAGCTGATCCTGCAGCTGGAGGTGTGACATGACGTGACCTGAGACCTGATGATACCTGAGGCATTTTCCTGTAAGTTAAAGAAAAACATGAGGCTGATTAGGATTACTGCTTTAAAAAAACAAGAAAGAAAGCAAAACATCAAAGGTATTTTTACTTGCCCTGAAGGGTTCTGGCGAATCAGCTGCAGCCTCATTACCTCCATGAAGGAGGTAATTTATGTCTTCAGTTTAAATTGTTTGTTTGTTTTTCTGTTTATCAGCAAGATTAAAGAAAAACTACTGGCCCCATTTCTGATGAAACTTGGTGAAAGAGCGCAGTATGGGCCAAGAAAGAAGTCATTAAACTCTGCAGCAGATCTGCACTTGTGGTAGATACATTAATCATATTCATTACAGATGGCTCCATGAAAATATTGAAACAGACAAGTACAATGAAGTTTTAGCTCTTGGCCCATCTGCTGATGTTCTGAAACATCTTTTTCATACCATCTATTTGAAGATTTTTATTATTTTTAAAGGAATGTATCATTTTCTTGTCTTGTCTTTTAACATGATTTATGTGGCGCTCTGCTATTCCTGTATTACTGGAATCTGTCTCACTGACCAAACTCTTTTTTTCACCTTGTTGTGCTCTATAAGGTGACATTTCTACTGTATAAAGCCGAGCTACTCACTTCCACAAGTGTGTGCTGACGTGGTGCTCCAACATGGCGCTGAGGGCAAACCGCAGGTGGTGCAAACGTCGGTCGAATGTGAAGATGCTGCAGCCCAATGTGCGGCATCCAAAAGTGCATAGCTACAGAACAGAAACAGTTTTAGAATCAAACTCACGTGTCCTTGCAGGATGTTGAACAGTGAGGTTAAACTCATTATTATTATCAAAGACACAGAGTTCCTTTTTAATGGGAAAGGTTAACTAGGTTAACTTTAATTTCACCTTCTAAATCCATATACAAAATTAAAAAAAAATGTATTTTTTTCTTTTAAAATCCTCATACAGAACTGTTTTTGCAATCTCACCCTGAGAGGTTTAGGGTGCCAGGATGTGGCAGGCAGGTCTGTGACCTCCTCCTGATCTTCGTCTTCGCTCTCGTCACCTGACAGTAGGCCCTGGTTGAGGGGATATTGATGCTGTGCCTCCTGATACACGGAGCTGTTGCATTTTTCCTCTGGAAAGTTTTGTGATTGGTCCCTGGACCTGCTTTGGAGGCAACAGAATAAAAGAAAAGAAAATGAGAAGACGCGTTATGTAAAAGAGAGAAGAGATCAACACAAACTACATTTACTAAAATTAAAACAAAGTTAAAATGTTCAAAATCATCTGGATGGTGTGAAATGTTACCACTGAAAACATGTATTTTTCATATTGATGGCTTTGTCTGATCACAGTCATTGGCTTTATTGATAGCAACTTTCCATGTGGTAGATTAAAAAAAAAAAGATTTTTATAAAATATAAAATAAAATTTAATTTAATTTAATTTAATTTAATTTACAGTAACTTAAAAAAAATGTATGAGTAGAGACTAGTTGCAATGCTAGCATGTTAGCTGAGCCCTCTGATGAATGATACTATAAATAAATGATGGTATCACAACATAGCAATTCTTCATTGTCAAACAATCAAGAGGTATTTAATTAAATCACACACTTTTTCAAAATGAAAAAACTTGTATTTCATACCAGAGAATGTGAGCGTTGCTGTTGAAGCGTTTACTGCTCTGGGTTGTTATTTTCTCTTCAGAAGCTTCCCCATGTTGCTGGCTGTCTTTTGTTTTGAAAAGAAGCGGCTCCGCATCCCGACCTGCAGAGGCTGCTCTCTGCTCCTCTGCCAACTCATCAAAGATCTTAGTCCTTCCCGATGCTTTCTGCTGCTGGTGGATGGACTCAGTCTGTGGACACAGAACAGCACAGGGGAGAGAAACGGCATTACATCCCATCCAAAACATATAATGATCAGATAAAATAATCTTTTTTCTGTATCAAATAACAAATGGAACTTCTTTGATGAGGCACTTATTATTACACAATATTGGACAAAAGGCCACGACAAGTTTACATTGCATATAAGCTCCTGGCTGCACAGCTTCTTCCTTTCTGGATCCAGAACAGCGCTCTGTTTGTTCAGGTCACATTCTTTCTCTATGGGAAAGAAAACAAACACAGTAGTCATCAGCAGGACACAGACAGTTGACACGAACTGTGCTGGTGGAGAGAGTTCAGACCACCATATGGTCATTTTTCAAAAACAAATAACAGGAAAATATTATGCATACAATCTAATTATACTATAATGTGATACTGCTGTAGTTAAAATAATAAACAAAGTGTGACTTTGCAGAGGCATGCTAGAAACACATGAGGGAAGAACAGATGTTGTAGAAACTTCAGGCTTACTGTTAATGTTCTTATAAATCCGGCTGTAGGTTCTCGTTCCCCGCAGAGGACTGTGAGACTCACTGGACTGCACAGCTGTCAGCTTCTGCACTGAGGGTCTCTCTGACGGAGAAGTGGAGGAGGAACAGTGGCCAGGGGGCAGGGGTCCTGAGTGCCATGGAGGGACCCTGGGGCGAGGTGTGGAGGAGGAGGAGGAGGAGCGGTGTGGGAGGGGAGCATTCTCCTGAGGAAACTTCTCCACTGAAGGAAAACTGCAGAGGTAATAAGAGAGTTAACTTCAGAATTAACTTAAGAGGCTTGACATTTAGATACAACAGATCAGATTGTTAAGTCATTTATATGTTAGAAAAAATTCTTCATGTACATGGGTTCTATGATGGCCTGCCGGCAGGAACAGTAACAATTTAAGCTTGCAAACAAAAAAACGGCCGTTATTACATTCACTATCTGATCTGAACAAACATTTTTTTTAATATATATTTTTTTGTACAAATGTTATGTTGTCCCACCCACATCTGCCTTCTTACACCTTAAATTAGCTTCATCAGTGCTTAATTCTTCAGGTTAAGCCAAACAAGTTGGGCATCCTCCCAAGAACCTCCAAAATAAAGCTGCAGCTAACACCATTAATTATTATTATTATTATTATTATTATTATTAGCAGTAGTATCAAGGAAATTATACTCAAAATAATTTTGTTGACAAATAGTTTGGTCTTTAAAAATGTGCAAAAATAGTCAAAAGGGTTTTGTCAGCCCAAAACACAAATATATTATTAAATATTAATATTTGACAATATTAAAACAGCATTTATTGCATAAATTATTACTAAATATATTAATTTACCATCCAAATAATTGGCAACAATTTTTCCATCAATACACTTATTAATAAGTCAACCTGCTGTTGCAGACTTCCTACTAATGACAACATAAAGAGTTTTAAGCAGTACCTTGCTGCCTCCTTCTGGGCCTTGCCGGGCCTGTGCTGGTGTACTGATGCTGTTGCTGAGGATGGGGCACTGGCTTCATGGTATTTAGCATCTCTTTGCTTCTCTCTAGAGGAGGAATGATTCGAGGGAGGGCGAGAAGGGCGAGGCTGCTGCTGGGGAGCCAAATCAGAAGACTGTCCACACATTTTGGTGAGAGCACCGTGCCGCCTCTCACAGTGCTTCTCAAAGGCTTGAGGCTTCACCACCTGCCCACAGTGGCTGCACACCACCAGATAGATCTCATCATGTGCTGGGCAGTGACCAAATATGTGCATATCTGTAGAGGAGAACATAACATAGATTAAAAACTGAAAACCATGAACCTGAAGAGGTGCTGCCCTGTTTGGGTTTCAGTAGTCACCTTCTTTCCTGAGGGTCATGGTCTCAGAGCAGTTTCTCCCAGACTTGCTGCTGTCCTCAACATTAGACCCAGCTGCATCAAAGGCAAAAACAGTAATCATGAAATGCTGGGATGGGACATGCCTGTACCATCTTACCGAGAAGCAAGTTTACTGATATCTGGATGTTTTTGCTTGGTAAACACGGAACAAATCGTTGACATCAGTCCAGAATTACAACGGTTTTATCTCATATAAATCCCACATTTGTCAACATCCAATTTGCTTCTTGTACATAACCTTAATAAACATCCAGCTATCCTCTTGATTTGTGGCCCAGTCGCAGCTGTTGGCTGCTAATGTTCTGCTGTTAGCAAAGTGGACAAATCCTACTTAAGCAACGTTAGTGTTGTTGTTTGGTGTGACAGTTAGCTGACACGCTAACGCTAACGGTTCAATTACCTGTCCACAGGTGAGCAGTTCGCGTTGTACTTACTAGCTAGTGTTTCATCACTAAATAATAAAATGCCCAAGAAACATTTATTTTAATCAGTTTGTTGTTTGTTGCCAGTAAACACTGCTAGCAAACTCCCCCTGCACTAGGACCCAGCGGGTCTTTTGTTTGGGTCGCTCTTTATGCCGCTCTATGTGTATGTAGCAACAAATAAATCACAGGACACACGGATAATGTGACATGTAGAACACCGTGTCCGCAGCAGGGACTGTGACTCACCGTCAAATGGTGAAATATTCACCCTATCTACCCAACAACTCCAGTTTAATCCGACAAAGTCGTCGAGATTAGGATTTCGCCGATCCAAAGCGGCCATTGCTGCTCTTGCGCGTTCGCGGTGGTACCGTCAGTTCACGCGCATCGCATCCGCGTCACGAAGCTCGCGGCCGCGTCAAACTGTGTGGTCGTCTACCAATAATGCCATAACGTCCTCACGCATTTGTAGTTGTCGTTTGGACGCATCTTTCTGATTCTACAATAAAAATACAGGGAAAATATTGATTAAATTCTCTCATTCTGTTTTGACCATCATAATAAATGTAGACACATGAACAAAATTAGTGTGATTCTCCAAGGGGCATTAACTGGTGTAACATCTTCGTTTGTCCAAGCAGCAAATAGAAACTACTGGAAATTAATCTAAAACCAAACCAAATGCATGCATGGCAACAACCAAAAATGCTCAAGATGTAAGAAAAATTTAATAAATATAGATATTTTACACACAAGCAGATCCAACTTTTATCACCACATGTACCATATACTTGCATGCTGCTGTTTTTCAAAATTATGTAGCATTTTGGATTTGTGTCTTTTATAGAAATAAATAAATTGCAGGGCTTTAACTAATAACTATTGTAGGGCTTTAACTAATAACTAATCATTATTTTTTCCCCCTGATGGTTCAATTAGTCTATTAACTATTAAAAGAACAGTGGAAAAACACCCATCATGATATCACGAAACTCAAGTGAACACTGCCAGCTTGCCAATTTTGTCTGTCTGACCCTGAAGTGTCAGCATTCTGGATCAGGCGCTGATGCTTTCACTGCCAGACCGATGAGGACTGGACTGATGAGGGTCAGGAGGTTCAACTGAAGGCTTGTGTGAGTCAGCTGATGATGCCTGTCTAACACTTGCAGCATGTCTGCCACCTACTGAGTGTTAAACTGCATTTCAAGCTTCATGGCCTCGCTTACTAAATGCATAATCAGCAAAAATTAACAAAACTTAGGTTGTCCCTCTTCATAGTGGGATGAAATAGCAACGTGGCATGATTACAATGCACTTTGTGAATCTTGTGCTCAGTGTGTGAGAGGTGTAAGATCTTATTCACGGCCTATAGAAGCATGCAATGTTTGTGCCACCAGTGACAATAATCAAGCGTAAAACGAGACACGCAACACGTCCAGTTCTTCATTTTATTGATGCAGAAAATGTCATGTCCACTCACTATCTTCCTGAACTGTAACAGGAACTCCACTCTCATCTATGTGACACTTATATCAACACAGTGGTAGAACAAACTAGAAACAATGAATGAAGCAAGGCACTTTAAAAAGTAGGAAACATGATAATAACGACAGTAATAGAAAACAATAAGAGCTTGCCTGTGTTGTAACAAAGTAGAGGTAGAAGCAAAGCAAAGAAACAAAAACTAAAACATTAATTTGTAACAGGTTAGACCTCAGTCAAATGTTACCAACTGCAAAATAAGGCTATACTTTACAACTTGGCTGACGATTTTATTTTAAATATTCTAGACATCAAATATAAAGTTTAGAAATTCTTCCCCAAAAGTGGAATATTGAAATTGGTGAAGTATTCATAAAGACTGAACATGTCTTAGATGGATAAACACACTGCATTGAACATAATGTTCAGCTGTTGGGCAAAAATACTGACTTTAACTTCCACAGCGAGATGATGAGGCATAACACAACACAAAAAGATGCAGAAAAACTGCTTTCAGTGATGATAAATAATCTCATGATGGCAACTGGATTCATTTTCCAATGAACTTATAATTAATATTAATTAATTGTTACTACATTCTTATGCCTACTTTACATTTAAGGATTGAGCTAAATTTAGATTTTGTGTCTAGACTTGCGTAAATAAAATGCACTTCAAGTATTTTACATTTTTTTTAAGCTATTTTGTTTTGTTTTTTATACTAAACAGCCCTGAGTTTGATTTCTTTTTGACCATAGAATTATTTATGGTACAGACATACTGTTGGCAGCTGATTAAGTGAAACTTCTTTCCTGTAATTTACTAACTTGGCTGCACAGTCCATGTCTGCAGCACCATTTGAATTGAACACTTTGTTTTTGAAACCTGGGTATAAATATGTTATGCAAACTGAGCATATGTCAAATTAAAATTGACTGTAACAACTTCCTGTATAGATTTGACTCAAACAACTTAAGTTTAGTTTCTTTTCTAAATGTATTTGAAATAAGAAATATCCTAAATATAAAATTATTACTTAGCAAAAAAGGCACAGTGTGTTTTGGAAATACATACCTTGGAATTTACAGTATTTGTCATAACAATTAGTACCAAAATTAGTCACTGATGAAGGCTAAAGTAGGAAAACTTTGAAATGAGGAAGTGGTTATGAAGGCTGGACGCCCCCCTCCACACCGGCAGGCTGGTTGGCTGATTTGTGGAAAGGTGTTTCCTTGTAGATGAACCAGCAGTTGCCTCCCCACAGGATGAGGTTAAGAAAACCAAAAATCTACCAAAGAAGACACAGGTAATACATTTTAGGCTGTCATTTTATGAAAAGAAGTTTGAGCATGTCTGAAAAAGAATAATTTGCGTACCACCGAGGCGTTTAGCCGGCCCATGTGAGGCATCGCGCCGGCCGTGCACTTGTTGGTGACATCCTTGCAAACATCGATCAAAGACACAAGGGTTGAAGGACTGGTTGCCCACTTTACATCAGACAAGCCTTTTGCCCAGGCAGAGGATGACACCAACCACAGGAAGGCGAAGGCGGCCGTCACCAACAGGTCCTTAAAGAACAAACAATACCTGCTAAAGCTTCACACATGCAGCACTGTTTACACTGTCCACGTACGCTGCCTGATGACACCTACATCCTTTTGGACTCAAACTCAACACGTGGACTTTTTTTTGACTTGATCTTTGCTTGTGTTGTGTAAACTCTCAGATATACGCCACATTGGATAAATAAAGTTGCAAAAACCGTGTGGAGTATGCTCCTCCGTTGCTTTGGGACAACGCCCTTCCCTCTGTTTCATTTACACAACTCTGTTAAATGCACTCTGCTCGACCTCCTTCCTGGATTCCAGGATGAAGTTGACTCCCTGAAATCAAGCAGCTCACGCCACATGCAAACTCTTAGACACACTATACAAATAGTACCTGCACAGATAAAGCTGCACTCCTCCATTCAGATCAGCGGTATCACAACTAAACTGACACATCTGCATTAAGTCTGCACTGTGTAATTTCATCCCAGTCCATTTCTAAGGTATTTATAGATGAAGTGGAGGACCTGGATGAGGGTAATGGTGCTGATGTTACTGCAAAACATGGAGAATTTATACAAACATACCACAGTGGGGCCACGACTGGAGTCTCTATACAAGTGCTGGTAGCCCAAGTAGAGGACCAGAGTGGCAGTGGCGTAGAGAAAGGCAAACACTCCAATGCAGACGTAAAACTGTGCCGAGGACGTGTGGTCCCCAGTCAGGAAGTACTCAGTTGTCGCAGTTTGATTGCAAGCAGGAACTTTATAGGGATGCTGCGTCAACCTGTGCAAACACAGATACACAGTGTTAATTATTCTAACCCTGAGGGGAAAGAAACGGCACATACAGGATTTGGGATTGTTTGCATTCACTCACACTCACCTGAATGGGTAATTAAAGTCTGCTGTTATTTCTTGATTTTCACTCCCACGGCACTGGATGTTGACGCTGGTGCTGCCGCTGTAACCGCCGGTGGTAGCAAAGGCAAATATGGAGAACACCTGCAGCCACAGAGACAAAATAGGAGGGCACACGTTGGCACAAAGCCCAGGGCTGACCAAACTGACCAAACCGTCAAACACACTCACACTTCCTTTTATTATTATGCAACACTTTTAACAGGAAACTGATCACCCCATACCATCACTGTGAATGGTGTGCAGAGTTCAAAACTGAAGACCTTTTCCTTTAGAACAAAAGCTTAGACTGGTATGCTGATATGTTTATATGAAAATGAGAATCTACCTGCAAGTAAAAGATCCTATATTGTTCAGATATTTTGCTCAAAACTTTAACAGTTAGCAATAAAAAAAAATAAAAATAAAAAAAAACTTTTTTTCTTCATGCTCAATGAAGGTGCTAAAACAAATGAGCCATCGGTTTGCAGCACATTCAGCGGTTTTTAGGACATATTAGTGTCTAGTCTTGCTAACTCGGTCAGATCTTGAGTGATACGCCTCCTGAGCTGCATGCCAAATTTTAAACGCTCAAATGATGAATGTCACAGCTTCTACAGGGGTGCAGTGGATCACAAGACAAACGGCATAATCAATTTCTGAGCTATTTTTGCAACAGGGATGGACAGCTCATGTCGAAGACACTCCGCCATAGGCCATATGGTGGAAAAGGTGAAGATTTAGACAAACTTACCCATTCTAGCAAACGTATGAATGCCAACGGTTCTTTCAGGGGTCCAAGATCAAGCATAAAACCCGAAGACAGCACTTTCTGATGGGAAATAAACAGGAAAAGGGTGAGAAAGACGCAGTTGATGTTACGCAGCAAGAGAAGCCACACAATTAGGTGTGTAGGCTGCAACAAGAAAAGTTCGTTTAGCGCCCTAAAGCGTCTCGAGGCTTCCTGTCAGCGCGCTCACCTGGGCGACGTTTTCCATCGTGTCTAAAAAGAAGAGAAACGGTCGATGCTTTGTCTCGTTCTGGGTCTGTAGCTCTTCTTTCTCTTTCCGTAGGGTCTTCAGGCTTGTCAAACTTTTCACCAACTTCAGCGGATCCTAGTGGACAACACGTGATCACTGACATCCAGGCGCCGACAGGGGGCGCTGCTGGTCCTGCACATGAAATGCTTTGGTAATGGTTACTTTATTTTCATAGCTGATATATA
>JAOWBC010001714.1:11488637-11507420 GCA_028566105.1 Hypoplectrus providencianus
TGAATGATCCACAGGATTGTGCAAGCGGATTGTGTTAATGTCTGGATGAAAATCCATGCGTGGCGGGAAACAGCTTTTGTAAAGATTTTATTTGGAAAGTAACCAGTTTGGATGTAGATTAGCTAGCCACTGTGAACTTGAAATCTCCAGGTTTATGTTTCAGTGACATAGATAAGTTATAGTAGCTCTAAATCTAGTGACTTTAAGCAAACTTTTTGAAGGTCTGCAAGGTTTGCAAAATCCTTAAGCAAGGCCGCCGTCTCACTCTCTCATTGCAAGAAAATTCTTGTTGGGCAACTATTTGTTTGCACAGAGAACATTTATTAACATGTCCATAGTCTTTATGGGCAGCTTAAGTCTTCTGTGTGACCTGTGTAACCAGCTGTGTCATTGCAGTTGAGCACAAGTTCATCATTTAATAAACCTTTTTTTGGTCTGCAGAATGAACTGTGGCTGTCTGAAGACTTTGGCACAAACTGGAAGAAAATCCACGACACAGTGTGTCTTGTGAAATGGTAAGAGATGAATGTGATATCAGCACCTTTGTCGGGACTCAGTGAACAAAAAGAAATGTTATACAACATCCCTAAATGTCTCAGGGAAATATTTCTTTTCAGAGATTAGGGAGGAGTGGAGGAACAGCTTTCTTATTGGTTCGCATGTAGCAAATCATTTCATAAGGTGATGTCTGTTAGTCATGCGTTCTTTTGTTTAGTTTAGTTCCTCCAACAAGCTAACTATTGCAGGTGGATGAAGGCAGCACATTTCCACTTCTTTACTCTTTAACTCCTTAACAGTTTTTTCTAACTTGCTCTCCTCATTAATAATTACAAGATATGTTAATCTAAAATAACCAGACACAATCATTTCCATGTTTATAGTATCTACCAAGACTTTTATTGCTGCTCCACCTTTGCAAAACAGGCAGTAAAACTGCATTGCAGTGCAGGCGGAGACCGTTTCCCTTGTTCTGTTGTGGCCAAACCCTCACAGCACTCTTGTTGTTTTAGAGGCACTTCCTGGTATGTATTGCTTAGTAACCTTGGCAGCTCTAGATATCGTCTGTAGTCAGTCTTTTAAGGTGTGCTTTCAAGGTCTGGAAAGAAAACATTGTGCTGCTTTCCCAAAGAGAGTGATCTGAACAGGCTCCAGGAAAATGGGTCATTTTAATCTGGGGCAGGAGCTTTCTGAAGTCAAAGCACAACACAGAGCACAATAAATATTTAGGAAAGGCAGGGCTGCATGCTGGTGCCATTTGATAAGCCATGTCATATGATGCCCTCTTTCACAATGAAGGGAAACTTATTACAGGAATAGATGGAGGATGTGTCAGGAGTTTCCTTGTATGAGACCTGATTTTGTTGTTTTTTTTTATGTTAGCTCACAGAGAGCTGCCTCATCCATGTCAACCAAGTGTTCCACATTCATTCTGTTTCTGTATCCTCTGTGGATTCAAATGTGCGGCTGCTTATCTGAAGTAATTGGTACTTTCCTTTCTGTTTCTAGGGGAAGGAAAAACACCATCTTCTTTACAGCCAGCCATAACGGATCCTGCAGTAAGTCATCCCTTCTTTAAGCAGAACCTGAAATGAAAAGTTAACATGTGCAACTTTTCTATATGCACATGTAGATTACTGAGATGCAGTACATGGAATAAGTCTTTTAAAAAATAAGACTCCACAGGTTTTTATTGGGACCACTGTTTTTCCACTGATTAATTGGATTCGATTGGAATTTTAAGAAGAACAATCAAGGATGGTTTCATAATCTGCAAGGCTATATGTAACTATTAAGTTACATAAGTTACTATAAGTTACTTTATAAGCATGATTTGGTTTCACTTTCATGTCTGAGTTGCCTATGTTTTTTTTTTTTAGGTGATCGGGGAATGCTGGAGCTGAAGAGGTCGACAGACTACGGTAAAACCATCAAGGCTGTTGCCAGTAAGATCTACTCCTTCGGCCTGGGCGGACGCTTCCTCTTTGCCTCTGTAATGACAGGGAAGGTCAGTAAACAGTCACCAGCAGACATGAAACATGATCGAGCAGCCAGAGGCAAAATATTGATTTTTGTTGTAACAAAAACCTTCAGTCATCTCAATTTTTAAATTGACATTAATTATGTTTTAAGAAAGTGTTTTTTTTTTTCAGTATTTATATGTTTAAAATATGTGTTCTCCTGTCTCCTTGTGTAAAGTCACTTGGTAAAGTAATTAAAGGGACAATTTTAAGGGATAACTTTATTGATTTTAAAGCTTAAAACCAATTTAAAGGTGTTTACAGGTTTTCTGGACGACTAAAATTAATTGTGTTAAGCCATTTTTTGCTCTAAATGTAGCTGCACATAATCAAAATCATCATCAACGATTTTGGGGAAAAAAATGGATTTAGAAAGCAGACCCCTGTAGCCCTTTTGAGGCTTTAATACAAGCATACACACTCGTCCAGTCAAACTGTTGCATTTGCATTGCATTGTGGGTAATTCTGGCTCCAGGTGTTAACAGGCAGACATGCATCAGTCTGTGGACACACTGTAAACTACAACATTTGGTTGTTTTTGGTAGACGAAGGTGCACAAACATGTTGCGGTAACTCTGTTTTCTCATTCCTCTCTCCTCTGCTCCCGCTCATGCAGGGCACTCTCAGGATGATCCACGTGTCAGTGGACCAGGGGGAGACGTGGAACATGGCCCAGCTGCCGCCTGTTGGTCACGAGCAGTTTTACTCCATCTTGGCAGCGAATGATGAAATGGTCTTCATGCACGTCGATGAGCCGGGAGGTGAGTCCACAGTTTGTTGCCTTTGCAGAGACTGTAAACAAACTTGCACCATATAAATTCAAATATTTTATTATCTGAAATGACATGCTGTTAGACTCCACATGTGGCTTTTCTCTCCATTATATATCAACTATGTGTTTATTTCCTGGATGCACAGATACAGGATTTGGGACCATTTATGCATCAGATGACCGGGGAACTGTGTACTCCAAGTCACTGGAGCACCACCTTTACACCACCACAGGAGGCGACACGGACTTCACCAACGTCACGTCCCTGCGAGGAGTTTTCATCACCAGCGTTCTAGCTGAAGGTATCTCTATTCATGTGCCTGTGCTGCGTGAGAGGAGCAGCCACACATGCCTGTGCTCAAATTCCCCTTTGAAAAACAAACACATATGACTTCTCCATTACATACCGCAGAGAGGGCGTTAGGTAAATATTTAATTAGCTGCCCAGTGTTAGATGTGCTGTCTGTCTGGTGCAGCAGGATGACTCTTCACCAGAAATACCACATCACCAGATAAATCCATAAATTACAGCTCAGTGTTTTTTTCATCAGCAGGGTTTACTCTAACTGAACTCACCTTCTTTTGGAAAGGAGCATGAGCTAAATAGCAAAGACTGCCTGTAAATATGACTTCCACGGTTTGTTTCTCCAGATAGCTCGGTGCAGTCTGTGGTGTCCTTTGATCAGGGAGGTGAATGGGTTTCACTGCGGAAACCTGCCAACAGCAAGTGTGATGCTACAGCCAAAGACCCAGACCAGGTAACACATTTTGGTCTGCTTCCTTCTGGGTTACATTGCTAGAAAGGTAAAACACAATGTCATTTCCCCCCACATTTTTAAAATTATTTTTGTATGTAATTTAACAATAAAAATAATTCACAGAAGCAAGCAAAAAGAGATATAGTTCCTTAAATTGTGGTTTTGAGTGAGGAAAATATACTTATAACAAAAAAAATACATGCTAAATGAAGCAGTAATACGTGAGTTGCTTCAGATGTGTTTCAAAATTTGAAGAATTATAATTTTTAAGGTTGCCCTAAGCCATAAATCTGTACATGGTGCATTTTTTTGTGGCGGCGTTTGCTTTTTTCATTATTTTGAGCATTCACAGTGTTTGCACTATAATCAGCCTGTGTTTGTGTCCACAGTGCAGCCTGCATATCCACGCAGCCTACAGCACTGCCATGAAGCTGAACGTCCCCATGCTGCCTCTGTCTGAGCCGAACGCTGTGGGCCTCATCATAGCTCATGGTAGTCCTCACTTCAACCTTTCATAACAACTCACCACATTTCTGTATTTAATCAGATGAATGTTCGGCTGTATTTGCCATGTCAACATTTCTCTACGTCTCACCAGGGAGTGTTGGTGATGCCATCTCTGTCATGAAGCCTGATGTGTATGTGTCTGATGACGGGGGCTACTCCTGGATTAAGGCCCTCAATGGGCCCCATCATTACGCTATTCTGGACTCTGGAGGGCTGCTGGTCGCTGTGGAGCACAACCCCACTCAACCCATCAACAAGATCAAGTGAGTTACAGTCAGAAGAAAGAAATTGGTTTGAAATGAGTCGTCATTTTTCTTCATGAGGTTCATATGTATATTTAAATTGCATGATATACAACTCCAACATATGTCATTGCTTAACTTTCAAAAGCAGATAAATTATCAGCAAACCACTTTTTGCTCTGTAAAGATATAACGCCTTTGTCCTGGCAGATTTTCCACCGATGAAGGACAGTGCTGGGGCATCTACACATTCACCAAAGACCCCATCTTCTTCACTGGGCTGGCATCCGAGCCGGGAGCTCGCTCAATGAACGTCAGTATCTGGGGCTACAGAGACTCCCTCCTCAGCCAGTACTGGATCTCCATCACCATCGACTTTAGGGATTTGCTCACCAGAGACTGTGAGTGACCGGACAATACGACTGGAGCATGTTTATGTACATAATCTGCTGATGTTTTGTTATCAATTTGAGATTATAAACAGAATATTGATGTTTGCAGGTGATGATAAGGACTACGTGCAGTGGCTGGCGCACTCTGATGACATCAGCGACCCCAACGACGGCTGCATGCTGGGCTACAAAGAGAAGTTCCTGCGTCTCAGGAAGGACTCTGTTTGCTGGAACGGACGGGATTACGAGGTCAACACCCAGCCGACCCCATGTCCATGCACCCTGGATGACTTCCTGTGGTACGACATTTGCTGAATTCATCCTACATACTGATTCTGTTGCATACAAGTTAATACAACATACTGTTGAAGTCAGCATACGGAAACTGCTTTATTATAACAGTCAATGGTGAAATGTTGCTGCAGGTTAAACTTCAAGGATAGGGAACAAAATGTCTTTCTCCAGATTTATTACTTTTCTTTGAGCTGTTTAAAACAGTTTATTTTATCTTTTCCATCTGTAAGCAGCTCCTCTATTACCTTTATGAATTGTATTATGGTAGAATATTATCAATCAACAGCATATTCAAAAATATTAAGTGTGCATTCCTAAAGGAAGACCAACACTTGGTCGGTTACAGAGGGCAGAGTAAATTATTTCTTTCTTTCCTCCACCCTTTCTTCATCATGTCACCTTCCAACTCTTCACAGTGACTTTGGATACTACCGGCGGGAGAACAGCTCGGAGTGTGTGGAGCAGCCAGACCTGAAAGGAAAAGTGCTGGAGTTCTGTCTGCACGGCAAAGAGGAGCAGCTGCAGACCAGCGGGTGAGTGAAAGTGTTGACCTTATTCTTTAAACATCAGCTGTATGATTGGCTTCAGGTTGTCTGTTGTAAAGAATAACAAGGAAACAAGACGCTGTGCACATCATGCATGTGTATCGCAAGTCATCACTGCTGACACGCTTTATGGTCGGCAGCGTGAGAAGGTGTTTGAGCAGGAGACGAGCGACGAGAATGAGGAAGTCATTGTCACGTAGAGATCAGACAGAGGAAGTAGATGAGTGGGAGAGTGATGGCTCATGTTTTCAGTGAGGAAGAGTGTGTGCTGACTAAAAAAACAAAGGACATCTTTTAGTGAATCGTTTATTCCATGCACTCAGACCGACTGAATAGAAACAGTTTGTGTGATAATTATGAACCTTTTTAGACTGCTTAACATTTGAAAGAGACAAAACAAATATATAGTAAAAAATAAATAAAAAAAAGAACAGTTATTACACGCTTTTCCATAACATCCAGAAAAAAGTAGGCAGTGTTGGAGGCTGCATGGCTGCATAGAGGCGGGCCAGCACTCACCTACTGTCTGCAATATACAAAAAAATAAGGCTGAAAAAATACAGAGAAAATGTCAAGTTGTTTTTTGTTCTTTGCTTGACAGCTATAGGAAAATCCCTGGAGACAAATGTGAGGGAGGAAAAATGCCTGAGCGTAAAGAGATCGACCTCAGTAAGAATTGTGTGAGTGACCTGGTCGGCCCTGAACTTCTGGTCAGTATCTCCGTCCTCTTGTGGAAAATGTTATGAATATATATCAGTCCATGCTTCATGTTTGTTCCATGCAACTTGAACCTACTTTTGTTTGGGTTTTATTCCAACAGATAGACCATCGCTCCTCCAAGTCTGTCCCCATTGTGATTGCAGTCATCGTCGTCATGCTGCTCAGCATTGCAGCTGGAGTTGTGTTTGTGAAGAAATATGTCTGCGGCGGCAGGTTGGTGCAGCTTTCCACACATGCAGTTTGGAAAGTTCAGCTCACAACCAAACCGTTCCACAGGAAACATTTCTAGGATATTATGCAGTCTTTATTTGTGTTTCATGCTTATTCTGATCATAACTGGGTCTAACTTTATAATTTATATCGGATTATCAAATTCAGAATGACCTCAAAGTAATGAAATAGGCAACCTGTTATTGAAAAACTGCACATGACTCCTCCAACAGGTGCTTAACTGTTTGTGTCTAAGACTAAATTCAGCATTGCAGAAAATTTCTGTTTGCTGAGAGTTCTCCTAAATCACTCATATGCTCAGTGGCCTGATGATTTCTGAAATGTGTCCTACAGGTTCTTGGTCCACAGGTACTCGGTGCTGCAGCAGCACGTGGAGGACAGCGCGGCTGATGGGATGGACGACCCGCTGGAAACAAACCACACCCAGAATGGAAAGATAGAGTTTCATGACGACTCAGATGAGGTACAGTGGAAACATTTTCCTTCCATTGGTACCAGGTCTTTCTTCCAGCACTGGGCCATTGTGTTGTAGTTGAACCAGTAGCATCCTAAATGTCTGTATTTTTGTAGCCTTTGTAGAATTCATTAGTTAGATATGGAACAAAAACAGAACATAAATAATCTGAGTACACCTTCATGCTAAAGGCAGAAACACCAGAGAGTAACTGTAACTGTTTATCAATCAGAGAAACCTCCAGATTTCATGTTGTTGTTTTAACCAAGTAAAGATGAAGTGGCTTTTCTTGGGATTTTTGCTGTAGAAAGCAAACATTTGTATGTCATTAGCCTCATTCACCAGCCTATTAAACATTAATGAGCCCTCATGATGTCCCAGTGTGCAGTCCTGCTGTACAGGCCCTCCACCTGCTGCAACTGCTGGTTTATGTAACTCGTGAGGAGAGCGGGAGCAAGAAGTCTATATTAATATTGAGATAATATCTGGTATATATTTTACAACCGACACATAAACCCTTAAATGTTAGTTTGTAAAGGATTGTGACCAAAGGTTATTCCTAACTTTTTAGTACCTCTTGGTGTCTCTTTCTCAGAGTCCTCAGACTAATCTTTATACATATTTACTGCTCATTTTCAGTTAATTTCTGACATTGAAAAAAAAAAAGAATAAACAAATTAATAATGACTTTGTGATTTTTAAATCATGCAAAGCAGCATTTTCTGCATCTTATGTTTCAATCAATCAGCAATTAGCAACTACATTGATACCATTATGCCGTCAATATGCCAATAGTAGCAGACATTATCTGTCAACCGATGTACCTGTATAGATTCATTTGGAATAGTTAACTGTTTATAATTTTTTACACTCATACTTTGCAGATTTGCATCCAACATCACATATAATTTTCTCAGAAGTGTTAAAATTCAAAAGGAATCGGTCCAAACTCAGAGAGGGTCAGAACATTGTTTCTTAAATGAGACCATGAATTTACATTATGGCTACAAAGTTTTGACATCATGAATTCTCCTGCTACAAGGCGTCTGGAGTTAAGTATGTTTAAATAAAACTGAAATGGTTTCTTGTTTGCTCACCTCGGTTGGCTCTGGCTTACTGGTTGTTTGGTTTTGTTGTCTTTAAACAGGACCTGCTGGAATAGCAGGCACAGCCAGTCACGCAGCTGAGCTACAGGCTTCCAGCTCTCCCTGCGGCCGGCGGCGGCTCCTGTCACTCTTTTGTCTCCAGCTACTTCTTCCTTTCACCTTCTAGTATGAACTTTAGCCTCAGCTACCAGACGACGTCTGTGCTCTCTGCTGTCATCTATGAAGTATAATGAATGTACGGAGGCTTCCTGGGACTAATTAGAAGGAAGGACGTCTTGTAGTGTTGTGCTTCGGTTGTTGATTCCCTTGATTGAGTTTGAGTCTCCGAGTTATTTATTTTAGAGAACGAAGAACTGCTGTCGGAGGCAGAACAATGGGTTCTAAAGCAAAGCTAGTTGTATAAATCCACCACCATTGGTTGCATTACGGGTCCCACCTCTCATCACCTGGGAGTGCTCCTGGAAACATACTTCTCCCTTCTGTTGAAGACTTGTGTCCTTTTTCTCATGCACTTGTACATAATCCTGTTTTTATTTGCCATTTATGACGTCTTATCAATTTGGTAGGTGTTAAAAAGTTGTTGTTGGTTAAAAAATTCCCCCAAACCACTTGATTTTAAACCCTACTTTAAACAAAGTGTTTGTTATCGTGTGCCCCGACCAGCCAAGAGTATGTAAATTTGAGGTTTTCAGCCTCTTCCTCTCTGGACTCTGACCTGTAAAATCCCCTCATGTAGTCTGTATTTGGAATACAAGCCAGCAAACTTTCACTCCAGAGGCAAGTGGGGATGCTCATTTGCATTAGGTTTGACAGCAATAACAATGTTTAAATCCAGTATATTGTCCATGCACGTCAAATAATCACATTGGCACAATATCTCTAGTCTATCCAGCTGCTCTGTTTCATGAATGGGGATCTCATTGTGTGAAGCACATTGTGCATCAATGTGTAAGGGGGTCGAAGTGTCTGTTTCAAGACAGGATGTGTTCAGATATGTGTTTCTGCAGTTCCAACTGCCTAAAGCACAAAGGTCCTTTGTATGCTTAGAGTTTGTAGTTTAACATTTTCCTAAATGTGACCTAATGTGAAAAGACTGTAGTATCCACTGTTGTCATATACGAGTTGTGTTTCTAATCATTGAAGCAGTTTTTGTACTAACCAACTTTTGAACTTGTGTATCAAATTGTGGTTTGAAGACAAATGACAGAAATAATTATAGTTTGGTAGTAAATATCTGCAGATATTTTTTACATTGGAATACATCAACATGATTTGGCGACAGAAACACGGGAGCAATAAGAAAAACTATTCAATTATGTAAATCTTGTATAGCATAATTAACACTGTAGCCTATTAGCGTTAACAGACATGGTTGTTGGACTGTTGTTTTTTTTTTTTTTAAATGGTATTTTCATCTGAGGTTTTTTCCTTTAATCATCCTGAAACTGCTGTGGTTTTGAAGCTAATCTGGATTAGCAGACGCCTCTCAACAGATCTGTCCTGTCTATCCTGTTAAGTCTTACAGGGTGTTTTTTTGTCTTCTTTGTTGCACAATTATTGTCTGTGTTGTGTGAAATATGTTGCTTTCATGCAGGTTTTATTTATTGGTGACTTGCAGGTTCAGCGTGCAGTGAATTAGATGTGGTTATACAAGTGCCTGTTGTGAGGATTTGATGTGAGGCCCTCACAGTGTGTGGCCACCATCGATTTACTGATTCTTATTTATATCAACTAATGTGTAACCACCTTCATTCTGTATGTCAGTGGCACCCGAAGTTGCACTTGTTGCCTAAGATGAATCCCTGAGCGGTGATGTACATGTGTGTTTCATAAGAACTCCCATTGAACTGCATGTAAACTCTAAATATTTAAATCCACAGCGTTGTAAAGAAAGTAGCCCACAATAACCCGGTTATTCTCTCATGTGCTGGATTGGGACATTATTGTGAGTGAAACTTTTATCGAAAAACACAGAGTGGAAACAGGGTTATTATGTAGCTGCTATACACTGGGAGACACTTGGTGAGTTCTTTTATGATGGTTTATTTGCATTAAGTGAAGGTACCACATGTTTCTTACAGTTTAAAACTGCTGTATAAATTAATAAATCATTGTGATGGTTCTGTAAATATACAAGGTTACATCTTTGTATCTGCTATGTTTCTCTCTTTGTTTTATTTGAGGCATTTTCTTTGGGTTTGCCAATAAATTCATATGTTCCTCTACTTTTGTCAGCAGATTCTCATTTTTGCAGCATGATGTTTTAAAAATAAGTGTTAGGCCGTCATAGCTACCACAGGGGTTCAGTACCTCTGCAGGCGGCACCAGTAAAATTCTACTCTAGGCCTTTTCCTTCCCCCTGATGATCAGGACTATTAAAAAAAAAAAGATTTAACTCAATTAAAGAGGAAATTTTTATTATATTATATATAGTTATATGGCAGTTTGGTAGCAAGAGGGAGTTTGTGGAGAGGATGCACAAGGTTTTAGTACAACTTGAATAGAATTTGTGTACTCTGCCTTTTATTACAAAAGCTGCATGTATTATATTTTTCATTGCTTAGTTCACCTATTTTTATACTTCTTCCTAAATGTATAAAACAAAAGTAATAAAGAAAATAAAAATACAAAAGATGCGGGAAAAAAAGTGAAAATGTGGAAAATAATGACTGATATCCTTTTTGCCAATTTATTAATAAGCGTTTTTGAGAGTCACTGAGCAGATTAATGTGTCAATGTTCAACACGGGAACTCCTCAGATTCTAAACAAAAAGTTTCCCTCAGCATCAAAGAAGTCATTCCCAACCTGCACCATAGGCTCAGGCTTTTCCATTTCCATAAACTCTTCAAGCTCTTCCTCTGTTAGGATCTGTCCGTCCCAGCTCTCCTCATCCTCATCGTTCTCTGTAGGATTTGTGTACGAAGTGCTTTCCTCTTCAGGGTCATCTTCACGAACTCCAGCTCTGAACTGTGTGGGCAGGAGACTAACAGGAGCAGGAGTCTTAGCTGGCAGGTCTTCACCTCGTAACATCAGAGTCCGGTCAGCCACAGGCACCACTGCACCTTTACCCTCTCCAGGAGGAAGTGCAGCTGCTGTGTGCTTTCCAGGCAGCTTCAGTCTTTCCTGCACTGTCCCGGCACCTGAAGGCAGCACCTGCTGACCAAGTCCAGCCATTGCTTTAGCATCCTGCTTGGCTTTTCTATCAGGAGTCGGAGCAAACTTGCCCTTAAGGACTCTGCAGATGACATCGGTGGAGACAGAGTAGCCCTCAGCCAGGCGCTCAACAGTCCACTCCTCTGGCTGCTGTTGCTTCAGATATCTGAAAATTAAGCAATGTTTTAAGCCTTATTCATGCAATTGAACTGATGTTTCTTGGCTGAATGGTTGAACTGAGCTCCTCACCTGATCTGCTCAATAGCGTCCCAGCTCAGCTTTCTCTGTGGAGGTCCCGATGGAGTCATCTGCTTTCTAAGTTTATTAAATTGTATTGCCTTGTGCCTGCTTCTTTCCTTACTGAAAAAAAAAAAAACACAAACAAAAACAAAACACATTATAATAAAATGAAACATTATGTATTGTAAAGAAAAATGATAAAACAATAACAACAAAACTATCATTAATTAATATTATTATTATAAGAGAGGTCAAAACGGAATAAATTATATAGACTTCAACAACAGAAAACATTAGTAGTTACATGGATTTAAAAATAAATTTAATTAAAAAAAACCGTTATTAGAATAAATTTGTTTTTGAAAATAATTCGACAGATATGCTAATAAATCATATATACAAATATATAAAATTAAAACTAAAAGGTAGGCCTTGAGTTAGTTTTAAAAATATCAACATGTCCACAGGTCTTCAGCATGGCTGATTCAGGGATGTGGTCCTTAAAAATAAAATAACATAATCAAAATCTTTTCAGCATAGAAGGTACAGTTAACAAGCTACTAATAATCAATAATAATGTGTGATCACTCCTTACTCAATCACAGCTTGGATTTTTTCTTCTACGTCCTCTTCAAACTCATCATCAGACACCTCATCGCTGTATCTGGTGGCTCTTTGAGGCGCTCTGTCTCGGAGCACCGGGCTCTGTACCGGACCTGCCGGGCTGGCTCGTCTGCTCGCTAACCGGCAGCCGGTCATAGAAAGCGGGGGTCTCACTGACAGAGCACCGAGCCTGGAGAGGAGGGAGATCACCTGCAGAGGTCGGGCCATGCTCACAGACTGTTTTCTCCCCTTTTAAGACACTATCATAAACTTGATAGTCAAAGAGGAGATCCGCACAGTTAGACATTAACGTTCAACGATTAAAGTGTCCACTGACAGACCGAGGGGTACCCCTGCTTCTGGTTCCCATCACAGTTATATAGTGTCCATGGTGTTAATTTAAATCAGGGGTGCATCTTTCACAAAAACACGCCTGCCACAAACCTCTAAAGGTCGTGCATGTACTTCCGCAAACACGAATTTCACAATAAAAAAGACAGAGGTGCTGCCCACTACCGGATTGGAGGTGCAGTTATTCGGCAAATAAAATTGAACCACAGAAATCTGAAAAAAAACAAACAAACAAAATAAATAAATAATAATAATTGAATTTTTTCATAATACATTTTCTACAGGTGTTATTTGCTTTTAGTGAAACATTTTTTTCCATAATTTGACAAAGGACATGAGAAAAACAACGCAGAGTAAATAATAAATCATAAATATAAAAGAACAGCGCCTCCTGCCGGGTGCCCCCGCTACTGCACCCTGCTCTGTCCCCGTGTCACGCAGCTGCGCACCTCCTCCCAGGCCCCGTTGTTTCATTTGCGCCATTTTGTCCGCTCACTTTGTTGATTGGGCTTTAGCGAGCTGTACTAGAGCCAATCAGAGGGAAACCGGACAGCGAAGATACGGTAAGGGAGACCCGATTGAAGGCATTGGTAGTTGTCAGCACGGATTGGTTTGCCATGGACCAACCAAATTACTAACCCAGCTAAATGCAAAAAAATCGAATGGCAGTTTGAGTCCGACCGCTGCGTCTCAGGCTGCAAATAACTTCATGTCCTCGGTGTTGTTCGCTCCTGTGAGGAAACATGATCTGTGGTGGTCGGCAAGCCTCAGCTAACGTTAGCTAAAATATACAACCTCTAACAAAGGGATGGATCATAACGCCAGTATCCTCCTATCTAAAACGCTGTCTAACACGTTATCATTAGCAACGTTAAATAAACAACCCACCCAACGACAGACCCCAGCTTTTTAGCTGTGAACTACCATCTATTCTGTTTTAACATCATTTACCTCGCTTTTTGACTAGCTAACTGATGCTAGCTCTGTTAGCCCCAACGACAGAATGCTGTTAGCAAAACACCGTGTTAAAACAAGCTAACAACTGACCTATATCACCAAATGTGGAGCTCATATCACCTCTAAATTTCAGACGTAATGCTTGATATATTATAACATAAATAAGCGTGGTGTATTGTAGTTTAAGGGTCGCCACCGTGTCTGTTTCTGAATAACGCTATTAAACAATGAAAGGCAGCCGTCATGTCGGATGTCAGTTGGAAATAACGTACAAGTTAGGTCAGATTACTTGGAAATGAAGTCAATTATTTCATATAGTTACATGGTATTTTTGTTAATGCTAACGTCATACATTAGATCATAATATATGTTTTTCTGAATACTGTTGTTATGCTATGCTATTAGTATGGATATTACTGCTATAACTTCAAAATCAAACAGAAAATATTGCACCTTATACTAAAAGGACGCAGCCACCCTAAAATTGAGCTTTAAACGTCTCCTGCATTTAACATATTCTGCATTTAAATTTGCAAACACACTTTCTGTTTCTTTTGCGTAACATTGATACGTTGATTGTAACGTTGATATCTGTTGATTTATTCGTTTGTACTCTTCTTCAATGCCATATTTAAAATACAAAATCAACTAATCAATAAAAATATACAGTGCTACAATCTAATATATAAATAACAAATGTAATCTGATGATCGACTTAATTTGGTAATTTGATTGCATCAGCAAAATGAAATACAATCTGTTATTTTCCAATACTGGCTAAAAGATATATAATTAAATACATAGCTAATGATGTAGCTAATATAATAATTAATATGTGTCTTTTTGTCTTTCTAGAGAGGGTTGTGACAATAACAAGCTATGGAGCAGTATACCACTGCCACCACTACTACTGGGGAGCAGATAGTTGTTCAGACTTCCAATGGACAAATCCAACAGCAGGTGAGCTCAGGATTTACTCTAACTTTGGTTTTGATATAGCAACACCAGCCAAACCACCAACAATTAAACCCACCTCTATAAGATTGTAGGTAACAGGTACCAGGAATTGAAGCGTTCCAGTGGATTCAAGATCCAGTCTGTTTTCCTTGTCTGAGCCTGTATTGTCCTGTATTATCCTGCCTTGCCCGCAGACACAGGGCACAGTGACGGCTGTGCAGCTGCAAACAGAGGCGCCAGTGGTGACGGCCTCAGGCCAGCAGGTGCAGACACTCCAGGTAGTGGTGTCATTGCCGCCGCCCTGTGCCAGTGTCACAAGCAGTTTTATGGCCTACCAGTATGCATGCTACAACCAAGGCTGTTTCTCATGACCCATCTCTGTGCTGTTTGGTTCATCCTCCCTCCTGAGCATGTCTTACTGTGAAGCTGCCTGACCTGCATGTTCCTCAGCACAGTGTATTGTGTGTCAGCCTCGGGTTTCTGCTTGTGCTCTCATGACAACTGTTTGTTAAAGTTGTGTTTGTCTCTTGCTTTTAAAGGCAAGTTATGCAAGTCAGACATTTTCTTCCCAGAGAGGCTGAAAGCCTTTTTGAAATATGAGTCATATGGATGTTTTCGCACAGAGAACCAGCACACAGCATGGATCCTGGCTGTCACTTCTCGTCATCCAGCTATATTTTACTTATTTTCTAGTTGCAAAATGGCAGTGGAGTCCTTCCCTCTGGCATTTTCCCCATGGTACAGCTGCTGCCACAGGCTTTCAGTTGTCCAGTGTTGTCACTAACGTAATTTATAGATGCTGTTATCACCATCTGTACTTGTCAAGAAGCATATTTGAATGCAAATTAATTTGATGATGGCATCTTATCTTGTGCTTTTAGATGAAGCAAGTTCAGGTGAACTTCAAATAACCTTTTGGATCAGCAGCTGTAATATATACAAACCTGCTGGATACAGAGGTTTTGTATTTTTATCTTTAGCCTAACTTCATGACAAAACACAGAGTTTGGGTTTTATATCACAAAACAGCACATCATCAAATACTTTTACTTGATGTGGTTTCCTGGATGATCCAGATTTGACATCATTTGCTTGAAGTCTTGTGAGTCACACATCAAGGACATTGAGGAAATAAAAACCATCAGTTCAGCTGTAACAGCTTGCTTTATCTCTGTGTAGGTCCAGGGACAGCCTCTGATGGTCCAGGTGAGCGGTGGGCAGCTCATCACATCATCAGGACAACCCATAATGGTGCAGGCCATGTCGGGGGGTCAGGGTCAGACCATAATGCAGGTCCCTGTATCTGGAGCCCAGGGACTACAGCAGGTAAGAGTTAAGCTCAGCTACTAGATTAAGATGTTTAATAAAATTTTACACATTTTCCTATGGGGGACATTGTGTTCTCTGTTTAATGGAATTGGCAGAAAAGGCAGGTGGGCGTATTATTTTTAAGATGAGGAGCTGGCCAGGTTTTTCGTTTAGTTATCTGTTCCTATAAATGTTAAATATGTTTCTTTGTTGTCTAAAGTAAAGTGCCAGAAAATAAGGGGTTTCCTCACAGTTTATTTGTGCTTTGGCTGCCGTCAGATGTAGCTCTGAGACGAGGCTGGTATGTTCCTGAATGTGTGGTTTGTATTTTGCCCTTGTTCAGATTCAGCTGGTGCAGCCAGGTCAGATCCAGCTGCAGGGTGGTCAGACTCTCCAGCTCCAGGGCCAGCAGGGTCAGCCCCAGCAGATCATCATCCAGCAGCCCCAGACTGCCATTACTGCTGGACAGAACCAGGTGTTACATTCTAACCATTTGAAAGGTGTAATTGTGATGAAATTATTTTTAAATATGATGGCTGAGTGACTTCTTACTGGTCCCCTAGGGGCAGCAGATCAGTGTCCAGGGCCAACAGGTGGCACAGACTGCTGATGGACAGACCATCGTCTACCAGCCTGTCAATGCAGATGGCACCATCCTGCAGCAGGGTAAACTCAGTTTTCTCCAACCTTTTCTGTTGGCTTTCTGCTTTGTAGACTTTCTAAACAGGAGCAGTGTTGAGTTGTCATTTTGCATAAGAACTGTGATGTTAATCTGTTTGTAGGAATGATCACAATTCCAGCTGCCAGCTTGGCAGGCGCCCAGATCGTACAAGCAGGGGGTGCCAGTGCCAACACCAACACCACTAACAGCGGCCAAGGCACTGTGACCGTCACCCTGCCCGTCTCCGGTAACATGGTCAATGCAGGTGGAATGGTCATGGTAAGACCCTGTGCAGAGGTATCCAGCATCTTATTACTTTTTCTTTTCTTTTTTTTTAATCACATGGTGTGGTGGAGGTCTCTTTTAGGAGCAGCAAAAGTAGTTTTTCCAATTAATTTTTGAGCCAATATAACTATAATTTACTGCCTTTCTCTATCTATAGATATGTAGTTCAGGCATGTATTTACATATATATGTATATATGCGTACATCTTTATTTCAATTACATTTTGATTATTTTATAAATGAATTATTTGGTAATACTTAATTCTGTTGTCAAAATTGTTAAATTTGATTGACAAGCTGACATAATTGACAAAAAGTTCTAGTTTAGTTTGTTGAACTATATCATTAAATGTTATCAGTATAACTGTTTATTTAAGCCACTAACATCCATCATCCACCCGCTTAAATATTTTATTTTGCATGATTCATAGACTGTATGAGAGAAGTGGAAATACCGTCCTCGTTTGTAAAGTGAAGAAGTGTCTTAAACGTGCATTCATTCTAACGGCCCATAGGAGACAGAGCTAAAAATGGAAGATAATGCAGGATATGCTTCAGGGTGTGGCTACCTGATGGTCATTACCACTCTGACCAGCAGTCAGGATAGAGATTTTAATTGAATGTCAATGGCACTGTTTACATTTAAGTACTTCCATATAAATTATATAAGCTAACTTTGTTAGCAGAGCACTGTGTGGCCCATACCCAGGTCCAGTCAGGTTGTCTTTATAGATTGGTGCATTGTGTCCACTGGTTCACAGGCAGATCTACAGTGTCTACACTTCTTTTATTCAGTCTATGGCCTTAATAGACCATTCCTTAAGACTACATGTGTAATTGACATCTCCCAACTGCACTTGTTTGATCACAACAACTTACAACCTTGTTATTATTATTAGTTACGAACAAACGCATTTCTCCACCATATCTCCACCAGGTTTAGCTAGAATGACTGAAAACCCCTGTGTTTGCACAGTGGTCACTTGATTGTCAGCATGCTCATATACATGTATGCTTTCAATGCCAGAGGCTCAAAAGACTGTGTCCCTGTTTGTTTCTCTTCCACTATCAGATGGTGCCTGGAGCTGGTGCAGTTCCCACAATGCAGCGTATTCCACTGCCAGGGGCTGAGATGTTGGAGGAGGAACCTCTGTATGTCAATGCCAAACAGTACCACCGCATCTTAAAGCGTAGACAGGCCCGGGCCAAGCTGGAGGCAGAGGGCAAGATCCCCAAGGAAAGGAGGGTAAGGCGTTGTCTTCTCAAACCACAAAAACAGGCAGACTGAGGTTCTCTCACTGAACCCCCACTACCTGCTAACAGGTAGTGGGGGTTCGACCACTGCACACGTTTAAGGCTCTCTCTTCACCTTCTTGTCAATTTTGTCTATATAATTAAATGAATATCCCCCTGGGGATTTATAATGTATTTTTGATTTGATTTTTTTATTTGATGTACTATTTCATAATGGATTTAGTCTATGTATTATTCTGTGCTGTTAAAGTGGTTTTTGATGATCTGGTATTGGGGTTTTTAGTGAGAAATGGATTAAGCTCCAGCCATTATAAAGGATTTACAAGTAATGGGGGGAGATAACATATTTCCCCTACCTCTAGTGGTATTCAGCCATTTAATTGTATAAAAGGATGGCAAATAGCAAGATACCACAAGAGGAAAATTGAAAAAATAGTGTTTCATTGTGACATTGAAATCATAATAATGCAAAGGTGGCACATCATTTACCTGAGTTAAACTGGCCATGATTCAATACACCCACTATCTCTAGCAGAAATACCTCCACGAGTCTCGCCACCGTCACGCCATGCAACGCAAACGAGGAGACGGAGGACGCTTCTTTTCACCCAAGGACAAGGAGGAAATGGCTCTGGCCCTGGCACAGGTAAGAGGCTGTGTGCAGAATAAATCACCCACATCAGTTCTGTTGTCTGGGCTAGAACCAGCATTTTTCAGGCCACTTGCACCATTCCATGAAAATTGTAAGGCCTCCCAAACATCGAAGATTCTCCAGCCATGAAGGAGTTTTATGAAAGATAGTTATCAGTGGCCTAAAATGCAGTTTGTATGTGGATAACCAGCCAAGAGGCATTAACAAAAGTAATTTTTTTTTTTTAGAAAACTGCCCATGTACATGTGGATTATATGTTGAAAATTGTGAACTCTGCATAAAAACTTCCTTTGAAAGATCAAACAACATATATATTGAATTA
>JAOWBC010001714.1:11521467-11547511 GCA_028566105.1 Hypoplectrus providencianus
GATTAACACACACACACACACACACACACACACACACACACACACACACACACACACACACACACACATGAACTGCTTAAAGAATGGACAGCTCCACTTCCTCCCAATGTACCAAAAGGCTTGTTAGCGTGTTGGGCCTCAGTCATTGCTCCCCTCCAGGCTTACACCTGGCAGAGTTAAAAATGTGAATTTAATCAACTCATCATCATCATCATCAAAGATGAGATAATTATACGTCTTAACGCTAAACATAATGGGTTTGTACAATGTGTTTTTATTCTTTGACTTTGTTGCATGTATTTTTTTATTTCTTTCGCAAAATCTGGTGTTAATGCTCGCAAAGCAATCCATCTGTGCCTTCAGTGTGATGTTCCCCTAATGGACCTGCTGCTCACATGCAGCTGGCCGGTCCTGCGCTCGCCTGCTGTCTGTCGTTGTCATTAGGTGTGTGTGCTTGGTTTCCTGCAGGGGTACCTGTGTTTGCATGGAAGGGTGAGTCAGAGGACGACTTCTGGTGGTGCATCGATCGCTGTGTCAACAAGGAGGGCTGGCAGGCCAATATGGTATCAGCTATTAGCTATCCCATGATTAATTAGAAACCAATAACATGTTTTCATGATTTTCCACACTTTCACTGGCTACATAGAAGCTGGTAAATGTTACACGAGTCTAAGACTAACTCTTATGTCTGTTTTATCCCTGGGCTCTACTCTGCTATCATAGATCATTGAGGTTGTCATTCATCTTGTGTCCCTGCTTTTTTTTTTTTTTAGATCTTGGATGATGGTGGAGACTTAACCCACTGGGTGTACAAGAAGTATCCCAGCGTCTTCAAGAAGGTCCGGGGCATCGTAGAGGAGAGTGTCACTGGAGTGCACAGGTGAGATGGGCTGATTGGATGAGTTCTGGGGTTATAAACCAACAAAAGAAACATATTTTTAACTGTCATTTTATGAGTAAAGCGTGTATGGTGGCCAGTAGGAAATTATACTCTTGACATGTCTGTGGCACAGTTTACAACAACCTGTAATGGACTATAAATTAAGGATTGTGGCAGTATTTATTTGAATTATTAGTATAGATCAAGACCATTTCATAGTGATTTTGTCCCATCAAAGCTGGGCAGGCGGGTTTTTCTGGGCATCATTCAAAAAATAGTCCATATTAACCTGTCATCATTTATTTATTTTATTTTTTTTTACACTGTTTCAATTGCAATATGACAGCAGCTTTTTCAACTAATGCACTTCACTTTGGACATGGAGGATTAAGCCTAAATGGATTTCTTATTACCGGACTACTTTTTGAGCTTCTGAAAAACCTTAGAAGACCCGCTGTGGCTGCACACTTGTTTCAAACTAAGATTAAGCTGCATGTATATCATTTTCACTGAGGTGTTGAGATGATTTTGCCCTCTAGAGGGAGCTAAGCTGGAAGCAGGCATCCTGACGAACGATACAAACAGTATCAAACACAGTTATATAAGTCATAGTCGTATAAATACACTCTGCCTTTTGATTGAAAAGGTCACTGGCCTGATTCGACTGGAGCCTTTTTGAGAAACAGGACAGAGATGAACTGCAGGTCACGACAGCTGTGCATGTGGGACTCTCACTGGAATCAATTAGCCAGGCGCTGCGGAAAGCATGAGGTCACAGAGGACGGCAGCTCAGCTCATGTGTGGATATGTGCATGTGTGCGCCTGAACATGTGTCCCCATGCATCCTCTCAGATTGTACCAGTTGTCCAAGGCCGGCAAGCTGTGTGTCCCCGCTATGAATGTGAACGACTCAGTCACCAAGCAGAAATTCGACAACCTTTACTGCTGCCGTGAATCTATCCTGGATGGGTGAGGAGAATTTAATCATCCTGAAAGCCAGCTGTTGTTTGCGACCCCTTTTGTTCTGTGTTTGAGTCGTGCAGATGGATAAAAGTGTGTGTCATTTTGTGTTCGACAGCTTGAAGAGGACCACAGATATAATGTTTGGAGGAAAACAAGTCGTCGTGTGTGGTTATGGAGAGGTGAATCATTCTCAGAGATAAAAAAAAAATAATCATTTTTTAATGGAATAAATGAGCGTTCAGTGTTTCTGCAGACCTTTGTAGATTTCTGTTTCCAACTTTTGCACTGCCCTGTGGAGTGTAGGTGGGGAAAGGCTGCTGCACTGCTCTAAAGGCCCTTGGAGCCATTGTGTGCATCACAGAGATTGACCCTATCTGTGCCCTGCAGGCTTGGTGAGTCACTAACATTATCATTCAGCACGGCTCCCTGTTGGGCTCCACTCTCTCTGTGTTGTGCATCAGATTAACTGCGATCCTGAAAAACACAATTTCTAATGATCATTTAAGCTTTTTTCACTGTGTTTGAGCTGCATCCACCAATAAAAATAACTGAATATGTTTCCACACAGCATGGACGGCTTCCGAGTGGTCAAACTGAGTGAGGTCATCCGGCAGATGGACGTGGTGATAACGTGCACGGGTACGGCGCCCCATGCAGAGACATCTATTACTTCTGCTTTGATAATCACAGTGTTTCCAGTAAACAAAAGCACGCCTCATTTAAATGTACCAGCAGAGGTCTCTGTGTCCAAAACAGACTTTTTACATCTGAATGATATAATGCATTTTGGATCCGTGCAATCACAATTTACATGAAGCTGGCAGTCCATCCTGATAACAGATGCACTCTGCAATCACTGCTTCCCCTCACAGTGACTCTGTTGTTGTTATTTATATATTTTTATTTTGTTATAGGCAACAAGAACGTCGTCACCAGGGAACAGCTCGACCGAATGAAGAATGGCTGCATCGTCTGCAACATGGGACACTCCAACACTGAGATTGATGTGGTAATGTTTGTTTTTATTTGTATAAACGTGTGAGTGGGATTTTTTTATTTCAATATAATAACTTTGAGAACTCACACAGCAGGTGCAGACCAGTGTGAGCCTCAGTGCAACAACATGATGACACACAACTTTTCTTTTCGTTTTTTCAACCTCCACAAATGTTTTTTTGGCTTTCCTGCCTTCATCGGGGTGGGGTCTGAATCTGTTTCCTGTTTCCTAATCGACAGTTTTCATCTTATGTCATGACATGTGACATTAAAATATATTCATATTTATTAAAAAAAAAAGGCAAACATTCTCCCTAAGTGGATACAAAATAAACGTATATATACAAACTGTATATTTTGAACCTCGTTTTGCAAATCACAGCTTGTTAAAATCAGTTTCATCTCTTAGTATTTAGTCAGGTCAATCTGTGGTTGATTTAAAAAAAAACAAAAAAACATTCAGCACTTATGTACATTTCCAGTTGTTCTAAAAATAAATCTTGTTCTTCAAGACCACATACAATCAATCAGACTTAACAAAAATGGCATCATGTCCAATTCTTATTTCACTCTCTAAGGTTCAATGTGCCCAATTCATAAATAAAGAATACCTCGTTCTGAAGGAGGAATTCCCCTTAATCTCCCTTCTGATTGCCTTATTTTTCTGTTTTACTTCATGTTTCACTCTATTGGAATTACTTAAATGTTGTTTTTACACATGCTTTTCTACATGGACACTTTCACAAATGAACTGAATCCTTATTGTTGCATGAAAACCTCCCACCTTTGTTTAATTACCTGTTTTTGCCATGTGTAATGCTGTTGCAGGACTGAACTGTCTTTTCTGTGCTCAGGCGAGTCTGCGCAGCCCCGAGCTGACCTGGGAGAGAGTCCGCTCTCAGGTCGATCACATCATCTGGCCTGATGGAAAGAGGGTTGTTCTGCTTGCAGAGGTAACGTCCCTCTATGGCCCCCTCCTTTAACAAAACTGTGTCCCTTTAAATCAGACTTTATTTATGTTGCAGCGGGAAAATTTACCTGTCACAGTAGCTCAAGATACAGACACAAAATATATCTTCGCATATTAAATCAGTTTAATAGGTTGTTGCATGTAGTTGCATGATTAAAAAAGAAATGTCCATACAGCAGCTGCATACCTTCATGTTATACTTTGCTTGTACGCTGTGCAGCTCATGTACTGTCTCTGTTGTGTCTCAGGGCCGCCTCCTGAACCTGAGCTGCTCCACAGTGCCTACGTTTGTGCTGTCCATCACTGCTACGACTCAGGTTAGTGACATTTACCTCCGCCGAGCCGTCCACCGACTCTTTCAGCACTGTTTCCCTCTCATAACACCACCCTGCTGCCCTGTGCTGTCTGCAGGCGCTGGCCCTGATCGAGCTCTTCAATGCTCCAGAGGGCCGTTACAAGCAGGATGTGTATCTCCTGCCCAAGAAGATGGGTAAGAAAAGTAGCTTTTCTTTTGCTTAGATTATAAAATAGATTTTAGATATTTAGATTTAGAGTACTTATTGAGTAAAACCCAAAGTTGTTAAAGACCTGCTGTTACATTTGATATTAATATTAGTTTCCACTGTGAATTAAATCTAAACTTCAGAGCTTAAATCCCTTTAATGCCCCTTTACTTTTTTGTGCAAACATCTCTTGATTAAAATTCTATTAAAACACTATTTATTATTTTATTTTTCCACTCTCACTTAATTATATGTTTGAAGAAAACATAACTACCAAATATTAATTCATTTCCATTATTTTCCCTCCTAACATAAACCATGAAATGTAATTAATTGCTAAAAATATCCTTTATTTTCTCATAATGTATCACAAAATTCACAATGATGAAAACTAAACATTTTAATCTGGGAATCTAGATTGAAACTCTGATGTAATAGAAAGCACTGTGGGATTTATTGGACTTATGAAAGGTGCTCTGGTTGAACTTCCAGAATAAAGGAAGAAATATTAAAGCCAAAATGACTGGAAAATAATTTAAAAAATACAAAAAAGATAAGAATGACGACGTGAATAGTTATTAAAAAAATTCACCAGTGTGTCGCTCATTACTGCCACCTTGTGACCTGACCAGAGAGTTACACCTTCCATTTATTCAGCCATGATGTGCACAAATATTTTCCAGACTGTAAATTTATATCTTTGTCTTTCCTGCAGATGAGTATGTGGCCAGTTTGCACCTACCTAACTTCGATGCCCACCTGACAGAGCTCTCTGACGAGCAGGCTAAGTACATGGGCCTCAACAAGAACGGCCCCTTCAAACCTAATTACTACAGGTACCTTTCGGTGTTTACAGTTTATCCTTGATTGTTGTTGAATTTTCAATATTTTCTCGAGCTCACATGTGACAGTAACACTCTGCTTCGTTCACAGGTATTAATGAGAGCGTCTGATGCTGTGATCCTCAACACACAGTTGTCCCGGGATAAACAGAGATATCTATTTTATTTTCTAAATTGCTACAAAATGGAGGAATTATTTTAATTATGCTGAATGTAACTTATTAATAGCACTTCAGACATAGTGTTAAATATGAAACATAAGACATGTAGGAAACATATGATAACCAACTAACATTTTACATGTCTTCTTGTCATGGTCGTGTTAAAAACAAAAGCCTGCTTGAATGCTTTCATGTGTACGTACTTATTTAGTGGCTAACACTTCTGTTTCTAGATCAGAAATTTGATGATTTGTTTGTTTACCCTATTTACACACAGTGCCAAATGATGGCTGTAAGGATGGAACAGATACCGTGTGTGTTTCGTCTGTCGACGACATTAAGATTTTATTAATACATTCCACGAGCCAGAGATTAGTCTGAGCCCAGACAAAATCTGAATTAAAATGTACATTGTTATAGAAATGTTTGTTTTACATGCGTTAAATAATCTCACTGAATGGTATCTGCATACATGCCCTAAAAGGTATCATCCAGTCACCCTTTTTATAAAGAGTAGTGATGAAATATGGCACTTCTCTTGTTTATTTTTAGTGTTAATAATAGCCTGGGAAAGGCTGAGTCCATTTTAAATGCCTGACTCTTGGTGCTGGCATTCAACACTCACCCTCAAATAATGTTAAAACACCCACGGGTACTCCTGAATCAATTCAAACCAAAGCTATGTGCTCATAAGAGATCAAGACATTATGATAAAGATAACATGTTGTATGCATTCCTTAAATAAAGTCCTGAATGGGTCGAGAAATAAAAAATGTTCAAACTACTTTAATAACTTCACCAAGTTTCCATTTGCTCAGCTGAGATCTGTCTCTCTGCTACAGAGTTTTGACTGGAAAATACCTTTCAGACCATGGTATGAATGTGCCTTTTAAATCATTTACAACACATGAATATCAGCACTGACCTTAATTAAATGAACATTCCTTTCTTCTTCTTTTTTTTGTTAAACCACATCTATTAGTGGTGCATTCAATGTCTTCCTTCCACTGCTTCTGGTATTAATTGTAACTCTAATGTATGAGCTCTGTATGTGTTGAGAAAATAATAGACTTTTATGTTTGCCATATGATTGTCGCTGTCTTAATTTGATCCAGCAGGGTCACCTAAAGTAAAGATTTCATGTGATCAAAATGTGTAAACTATGTATGTAAAAGAATGCATTAAATCAGCAATAAAGCAAGTTCTTTTAACAGAGAAAAGTCACTTGAAATGTGTTGAAACAGGCAGTCCTTTGCCGTTACAGGCCTTTATTTTGGGAGATAAAGCTTGTATTCACGGCTGCTAACTCTTCCCTCGCCCCCCTCGGCGTGCCTTACAGCTTCATTCTCTACATTGTGTTCTTTCGCCGTCAGCCCTGCTGGCCGGGCGTCAAACTGCTGTCCCGCTCTGGAATATTCAGCGGCTCTCTCGCACCAGGCCAGCTGCAGTCGCTGCTAATATTACGGGATGAGTCACAGAGCTTGGAGGAGAAGGCCGGAGGAGGGGCAGGGGGATCTGGGAGCTTCTGGAAAACTGGCTTGCAACTATAAAAGCCCTGAACTTGAGTCAGTGCAGGCATCAGTTTAAGAAGAAGCAAACAGAGACACAAGCTGCCACAAAGGAAACTCTGCTGAGATCCTTTTATATCTGGAAGCAACAGAGAGCTTGTCACTGAAAGTAAGTAGCAGCTTTTTATTTCATATATTATCTGAATGGAAACATCAGTGCAGGGAGAAGTCCATCCTCAGCCACAATATTTAAACTAAATGCATCAACTCTGCTTTGTAAATTGTCCATACTATTGATGGCATGAAGTTACTTTCACCATAAATTAGATAATACAGTTATATGAGTATCTACTTATAGAAAATGTGTTTTGCATTACCTCAAGTGTTAAAACATAATGTATGGGAATATAAATATCAAATATATGAGGGTAATGTGATATTTGTATTTTATTAAACTGTATAAACCTAATAATCAGGATACAATACAATTGAGTATCAGCTTCATCAGTATTGGTATCTGTGCATCCCTAATAGTATTGCTGATCTTATTTATTATTATTCATCTAGTTACTGATGATATTACGTTGCAGTGATCAGTGCTTTCATGTGTAGCACTTTAAAATTAAATTTGTGATGTTTTCCCATTTTTCTAGGAACTCTAAAGCCAGAAGCAAGATGTCCTCCGCTAAGGGAATTTCTATTGGCATTGATCTGGGCACCACCTATTCCTGTGTTGGGGTTTTCCAGCATGGCAAAGTGGAGATCATCGCCAACGACCAGGGCAACAGGACCACTCCCAGCTATGTGGCCTTCACAGACACAGAGAGGCTCATCGGAGATGCAGCCAAGAACCAGGTCGCCATGAACCCCACCAACACAATCTTTGATGCCAAGCGGCTCATTGGGAGGAAGTTTAGCGACGCCGTGGTCCAGTCCGACATGAAACTCTGGCCTTTTAAGGTGATCAGCGACAATGGAAAGCCCAAAGTCCAGGTGGAGCATAAAGGGGAGACCAAGAGCTTCTACCCAGAGGAGATCTCCTCCATGGTCCTGGTGAAGATGAAGGAGATCGCTGAGGCCTACCTGGGACAGAGGGTCTCAAATGCAGTGATCACAGTTCCAGCATATTTCAACGACTCTCAGAGGCAAGCAACCAAGGATGCCGGGGTGATCTCCGGACTGAACGTCCTCAGGATCATCAACGAGCCCACGGCAGCCGCCATCGCCTACGGCCTGGATAAAGGGAAAAAAGGGGAACGCAACGTGCTGATCTTTGATCTCGGAGGAGGAACCTTCGACGTGTCCATCCTCACCATTGAGGACGGCATCTTTGAGGTGAAAGCCACCGCAGGGGACACACACCTTGGCGGGGAGGACTTTGACAACCGGATGGTCAATCACTTTGTTGAGGAATTCAAGAGAAAACACAAGAAGGACATCAGCCATAATAAGAGAGCAGTGAGGAGGCTGCGTACAGCCTGTGAGAGAGCGAAGAGGACCCTGTCCTCCAGCTCCCAGGCCAGCATCGAGATCGACTCTCTGTTTGAGGGCATCGACTTCTACACCTCCATCACAAGGGCGCGCTTTGAGGAGCTCAACTCTGAGCTCTTCAGGGGAACGCTGGAGCCTGTTGAGAAAGCTCTGCAGGATGCCAAGATGGACAAGTCCAAGGTCCATGAAATCGTCCTGGTTGGCGGCTCCACCAGAATTCCCAAAATCCAGAAGCTCCTTCAGGACTTTTTCAATGGAAGAGAACTGAACAAGAGCATCAACCCAGACGAAGCTGTGGCGTACGGCGCAGCAGTCCAGGCCGCTATCCTCATGGGAGACACTTCAGAGAACGTCCAAGACCTGCTGCTGCTGGACGTGGCGCCCCTGTCTCTGGGAATTGAGACTGCGGGCGGAGTAATGACGCCTCTGATCAAGCGCAACACCACCATCCCCTCCAAGCAGACCCAGATCTTCTCCACCTACTCTGACAATCAACCAGGTGTGCTGATTCAGGTGTATGAGGGCGAGAGAGCCATGACCAAGGACAACAACCTCCTGGGAAAGTTTGAGCTCACCGGCATCCCTCCCGCTCCCCGAGGTGTCCCACAGGTGGAGGTCACTTTTGACATCGATGCCAACGGCATTCTGAATGTGTCCGCCGTCGACAAAAGCACCGGCAAAGAAAACAAAATCACCATCACCAACGACAAGGGCCGCCTCAGCAAAGAGGAGATCGAGCGGATGGTGCAGGAATCTGAGAAGTACAAGGCAGAGGACGACGTGCAGCGGGAGAAGATCGCGGCAAAGAACTCGCTGGAGTCGTACGCCTACCAAATGAAGAGCAGCGTCGAGGACGAGAACATGAAGGGAAAGATCAGCGAAGAGGATAAAAAGATGGTCATTGACAAGTGCAACCAGGTGATCTCCTGGCTGGAGAACAACCAGCTGGCAGAGAAGGACGAGTACGAGCATCAGCAGAAAGAACTGGAGAAGGTGTGCAAGCCGGTGGTGACCAAGTTGTACCAGGGAGCAGCGCCGTCAGGAGGCTGCGGCGGCCAGGCGGGAGGCAGCGGCAAGGGCCCTACTATTGAGGAAGTGGACTAAATACACACAGTTCTGTTTACTGTAATACTCTGGGGATATCAATGTTGTTTGGTACCAAAAATGATGTAATGTCACAATTTATTTTCATCTTCATTTGTCATAATAAAAAACTTTAAAAAATCATATATAACTCTCTTTAATTTGGTCTTGTAACATAATTGACATGTGATTTTTGCACACGTTTAAATTAAAACTCACCTCATACATGTGCAGGCCTTTTCTCTATTCAGAAAGTGAGCATCAGTGTCTGTTGTTTATTATTGAGGCTCTACTACTGTTTTGTTTATTCTCTCTTCTCTCGAGGAGATCTGGTACTCATCAAACTCACTCTGCACGGTGGTTTTAACTGCTGCTTCCAATAACAAATTCTGAGCTTGGAGAGTTTACTGATATGTGGCTCCTTGCAGCCTCCAGGAATAACTCACAACAGGTCTGGATGTTTGTTACTCTTGTGACTCGGAGTAGCAAATTCATTCAGGAGAATGTCTTTGGTATAGATTGTTAATTGGTACTTTTGACTATGATCTCCCTTTTTCTAATTTCTGAATATGATTTCTCATTTTAAAATATGTACATTACACAAGAGACAAGATAAAATCTAATGTAGCAAGCTGTTTTTAACAGCTGTTACTTTTTACACTCTACTCAACCAGTTGAGTCATGATGGACAATAATAAAATTGTAGTTGTAGTTGTAATCTAGTTGTCTTTTTGGAAATAATTACAGGAATTATATCGTCTCCAAAATCTGGTGCCTACATTACCCACAATGCCTCTCAGCTGCTGAGAGTTGCAGATTCAGGTGTGTGATGATAAAGGTCTGGTAAAATCACTTCTCTCTACGAATTGATTAATCAAGTCATTTTACCCATCATTGATCAAAACAGTTTAGAAAATCAAACTTCACACAACTTTCTGAAGCCAAAAAATGCTTTATAGGACCAACCCTGTGTCTGCATTTCTGTTTTTCCTTAGATATCACTTCATGAGGGATTAAAGGACCTAATGTGGAAAGAAATGGAAAATCAAAGGAAACATATGGTTGACTCATTTTTAACCAACACTAAAGCCACCATTCAACAGGCTGTTGTTCACCAAATGATCCACGAGGTGGCGGTCTTAGCTCGTGTCAGCATCATCATGAATGCTAAACACACTGGAGGCCTCAAAGCTACCTGTTGGATCACACTTGTAGTTGCTCAGAAAAAAATATAAGAATAATAATAATCGAATATTCCTGAAAATAAAAGTCTTATCTAATATCATAACATAAAGAGCAAAAAAGGCCAAATTTGGGTTAGATTGTATAGTTGCCAAGCAGTGAAACACCAGCAAATGTTCAGTTATGTTGTTTCTGTTTATTTTTACTATAAAATGCTGCAGGTAGCCAGTCAGTTTGTGCAGCTAAAAGCGGGTGCACAAATGGATATATCATAAGAACTTGTGCAACAATCCCATGCATTAGCAAAAGTTAATACAATGAAACTCATAATGTCCTCAGTGATGTTTGCATTTCTCACTAATGGTCTTCTATATGATGCATACCATTTTAGCCTATGTTTATGGGCTGGTGCCATAGTGCAGACCTGAATAAGTAAACACACGCGCGCGCGCGCACACACACACCTCATCAGCCCATCCTCTCGGTCTGATTAGAGGGAGTGGTTCAATGATGCACCAACCTCCACCAGCAGCCAAAGAGTTAAATCGTCGAGCCTGTTGTTGGACGCACCATCCAACCGGGCTGTCGCTAAGGGAAGAGAGGCTACTTGAGAGGAGAGCAACAGATCCCCAGCTGGAAAACAACCGCACATCTGGCACGCGATGTGAACAGGAAGGACTGGAGGAATATGTCCGCGCGCGATTAAATATGCGACCGGATCGTCGTCAGGCTTCCTCGTCTTGTGTGGAGAAAAGTTGTCAGGGTTAGTTGTGTTTTTTTGGCGTAGCAGAATTTGGATCAGATTGATGAGGCTGAGGAGTGACAGATTACTTCAGGCTCCTGTAGGCGCGTTCTGTGCGTAAACAGCCAGTTATTGTTGTCTTAACATTTTGCAACAACCTTGTTTTCGTGAGCGGGAAATAAGTGCAACATTTGAAAGCATTCATTTCCCTTCGACGAAAAACGTCTGAACAGATCCAGTGAGTCTGAGCACCTGCGTTTAGCGGCGACACCAGCCGGAGTTTTGTAACAGGTGGTTCTTATTGAGCGTCTCACTTCAGCGCTGTCTGTCTGTGAGGCTGCTGTTTGCTGGATAAATGAGACGCACAGGTCAGGGTCTGAAATGAGGGCGCACTTTGCAATAATTTTCTGATTTTTATTTTTTATTTTTTTTTACGAGTGGAACAGCTTGTAACGGTGGCGCGAGCAGCCAGCAGGTCTCAATGATTAGCTCGGTGTGTGTGTCGTCTTACCGGGGGCGCAAGTCAGGCAACAAACCTCCGTCCAAAACATGTCTGAAGGAGGAGATGTGCAGAGGGGAGGACTCGGACAAAATTATCATCAACGTGGGCGGCACTCGACATGAAACCTACAAGAGCACCCTCAGGACCCTGCCGGGGACCCGCCTGGCATGGCTCGCGGACCCGGACCCGCAGGTCAGCACCGAGTCGGTCGCTGCGCCCCCGACCACCGAGTTCTTCTTCGACAGACACCCGGGCATCTTCGCCTACGTGCTGAACTACTACCGCACCGGCAAGCTGCACTGCCCGGCCGACGTGTGCGGGCCGCTGTTCGAGGAGGAGCTGGCGTTTTGGGGGATTGACGAGACTGACGTGGAGCCGTGCTGCTGGATGACCTACCGGCAGCACCGGGACGCGGAAGAGGCCCTGGAGACGTTTGAACCGCCGGACTCTGAGACCGACGACGACAGAGAGATGCCGAGGCGGTTCGGCATCGAGGACTGTCCGGACAGGTCGAGGGGCTGCTGTGAAGTTTGGCAGCCGAAGGTCTGGGCCTTGTTTGACGACCCGTACTCGTCCAAAGCAGCCAGGGTGAGTCCTGCAGGTGTTTCCTCCTCTGGGTGCTTAAATGTCAGTGAAAGACCATAAAGTGAGTTTCAAATTAGGGTAAAAAAAAAAAAAGAAAAAAAAGGCGCACATGTCCTGATCAACAGGTGTCCCCAAGAAGCCAATCAGGCTGCAGCAGTCTCAGCCAGAGGTGGAAGCAACTAAATACATTTACTCAAGTACTGCATCGGCATGCACGTGTACTTTACTGAAGTATCACCATTTATTCTGCCTCTTTTAACGTCTCAGTAGTGGTGAACCTGAGAGGTCACGTGTTTGACTACTTCCTTTCTGACCTAATGCATGTACAAATATAACTGTGTGAAGAAGTGTGCAAAACACTAAATTAAGATATGAAACTGTTTGGAATAAGCCTTTATTTTTAATTGGCACTACTAACTTAATTGATACTGAACTGTGTAAGGTGTATTCAATGACAGAGTAGGGCCTTGGTACAATATGAGGATTTTCATAAATGCTCCAGCTGTTGAAAAAGTATTCAGATGCCTTATTTAAGTAAAAGTACTAATATATCACTGCAGAATTAGTCGTGCATTAAAAATGTACTTCAGTAAAGTAGAAAAGTAAAAGCATTAAAAATGTACGAAACGTATCAAAAGTTAAAGTACTTGTTATGTGGAATGGACACACTGTGTTTGCTTTATATCATTACATTATTTGTACTGATGCATTCAACTAAGTAGTGCTTTTTTTGTGAAGTTAGAGGAAGGGAAAGCACAGTCTTTGCCTCAAAACAAAGTGGAGCTGAAGTATGAAGTTACATTAAATGGAAATACTCAAGTGAGGTCAAACCTTTATGCTTCCATTGCAAGTTAACCAACAGCTGACAGTGGTTCGAATGCTTGCAACACATTTAATAAGTGTACCAGAAAACCTCGACAACATCTGAACACGTTCTCCCTACCTGACGCCTTTTTTCAGCACACTAAAACAGTTAGTGAGTCTGAATCTGAATCTAATCAAAGAATAATTTATCTGTCATGTGATTATGAGCAGATACTGCAAGAAATGATAAAACCCTCAGATTATTAGGACCAACACAGCTGCCCTGTGGGGCTATGGAGTCTTTAATGTGCAGCCAATGGGTGTTTAGAGTCCACATGTGGTTCAAAGCCTCCGACAGGTGCAAGCTAAAGAGTTTAAGAGATCTGGTTATTATATGTCTGTTTTACTTGTGTTTGTTTTACAGTTTTCACTCTTATTGTTACAGTTTTCTGCAGCATTGGTGCAGGTTGTCACAATGTAACACCTCGTTTTCTACAGTAGGAGAAGTTGGAAACCCTTCTGTTAGCATTGTAGTGAAGAAGATAAAAAAGGGCACTTTAGGTCAAAGTGTAAGAGCTCTAAGTCAAAATGGGTAAAAGTTGCTGTTAGAAAGTGTCTTAATTCACATCAATAGAATCAAGGAACAAATAATGTCACATAAAAGGTTAATCAAAGATACACAGTTATCACCAGCAGTGTATAAAATGGTCAAAATAATCTTATTGTGCCAATATTATGTGCATTAATGCATCAATAATTACAAGGCAGTAATGTAATTTGATATAGACTGCATAGACTTTTACTTTAGAAGTTCATTTCTTTCTATTAATCTTGCATTTGAAAGATATCGAAGTCACGACTTTTATCACGACTGAGTAAGTCTTCCATCACTGGGTACGATGTCAAGGCAGGATAAGTTTGTGAACATCAGCAGTTTCCATTAACTTTTTTTCTCCAGGATAATTCACTCAATAACACCATAGCAGCTACCTGTGTCCTTTTGGGTCAAAATTTTGATCCACGTGAGGGCCTTTTTAATTGTCATTTTAAAGTGCACGCTGGATTTATGGAGATTTTAAAGAGTCTTTGGTGTTTTTGGCAGGTTCATTTGAGGTGTTCTTATAAGAAAGTTTTTTTTAAGGACACGTCTGCTTTCTGGCCAGAGTTCATATCTCCACATCTGTTTCATTGAATGTTTCCAGGAACAGACAAGAACTCGCCCACGCAGCAACTGGGGACTGAATCTGAACCTCCTAAAAAGAGAAGCACAGCAAGTCTGTCACCTGGACTTGCTTCAATGTTTTAACAAAAAAAATCATACAGACACCAAACAAACTGCTGCGTTTGAGCTGAAAGGTTTGAGGTGGTTTGTTCTGGATGATGGAGGTCATACATGGCACGTGTAGGAGAACTTGACCGGCACGGAGCCCAGACTGCAGCTCCTTTACGGTGACCCAGAGCACCATCTATGAGCCTTAATACTCTGCCTCAGTGGTGGACTTCGGTAATGCTCTCGTGGCTGAATGGAAGAAAATCCTTCAAACTGTTGATAAGACTTTGTGGAATCAGAGTCGGGGATGTAGCAAATATCTCTATCGGGTCATTTTAGCCTCATTGGTTGCCCCCAGCCTGCAAATAAGATTACACTTGCCAATGGCATTGCCTCTTATGTTGCATAACTTTGGGTTGATCACTTGCGGCCGAACTCAAACACCATCTAGCATGCTGCCTTTCAAGCTGCCCGTTTTGAGAAGCCACCACTGGCTTTACAGGACTCAGGCAGGATGTGATAGGGTGATGGGTACCAGAACATATGTGGTTTGTTTAAAAGTAAATGTGAAACCTTTGCTGTAGTATGCGGGTCATTTGCTAACAGCTAGCTATTTGAGACCAGGCTATTTCCTGGATAAAAGCATTCATTCTGGAAGTCACATCACTGATGATCGAAATCATCTCCAGTCTCTTTCTCTACATCCGCTCTTGAATGGACTGTAGTCAGTAGTTAATAAGTATTCCCACTTAATACACGGCACACTGTGTACATAATGCACAATAATAAATATGGTGATCTTAAGAGCTCACACTCGACACTTCCTTTGCTCCTCAGGAACAAGCGCCAAGCGTGAAGTCGATCGGAAGAAGTGTTTTTGAGAAAATCGAAGGACAGACAGACAGACAGACAAACCGGCTCCTTTCACTTTAGTATGACTCAGCTTCTTACTGGCCTCTTACCCAGCTTTGCTTTTATTAGTCTGAAGATATAAAAATGAAATAATTCATGTTCCTGATTATTATAGTGAATTACAAAGCGTGCACTCTCTCCAGACGGCCGTATGTACTTCCAGTCGTAGATGAATAGCAGAATTCAGTCCTTACTTTAATATATGTTATGAAATTGTACCAAAACGTTGAAAATAGAGAAAATGCTGTTTCATGACAAAAGCCCAGAGCTGCTGAAGTGTTCCCACACATCCTGTTCAAGGTTTGCTCTCAAAGGTCCTCAAAGCACGAGTGTTTGAAAGGCTGCAGGAGTGTGTGTCCATGTACAGTAAATCAGGCTGTATGTTAGACAGAGAACGAGCTCCACATATAGGAAAAATACTCTCACAGTCCAATCTTTGGTCTGCGTTTGGTGGCTTTTTCGCTCATTAGATGAAACATTTAATTCAAAGATAGACATCATGTTAAAACTTTGCATTCATGATCCAAGCAAACAGTCTCATCCTAAAGAAATCGATTTCAGTTTCTCATTTTGTCACGATGAACAAGATACACTTCACTTTAGTTTATCAATAAAATAAATGTTTCAGTGTCGTAAATTAAAATCCATCTGCTCTCATTTCTTCCACAGGGGAAATCAGCCATTTGTAAGCGTTTCAAAGTATGCTTCGCCTAATGGCTGAGCAACAAAGGCAGCAGAGTGCCTAATGAAGTAAACGTGGAAGCAAGTATCGAGTGTCACGATAGCGAGCTGTCAGGCGCTTTCATCGGTCAGAAAAGAAAAATACATTTGGCCTAGTCGAGAAAGAGAGGCTGATGCTCACTCTGATTTCTGTTTGCCTGTTAGTGGAGCTGAATAGTCTATTGAGAGACTCCAGCAGTATTGAGGAAGTGCAGCGTTCTTATTGCATGCCAGTCACAATACAAATAGTGTTTATTTTAGCTTGTCGTCCAGGTGGCATTTGCAGGCTGTGCAACAGCCGACATCCCTGAGTCCCAGCTGCCATGTGAAGATGACCGCGCTCTGCCAGTTTGTCACGTCTGTCTCTCACCACTCAGTATTTGTAAATGAATCAGTCAGGATTTGCAAAGTTCTACGACCAAAAGCAGCCTAGAGGTGAATCTGGAAGTATGTCGTTAAAAGCTGTGAGGGCGTCTCCATGTTCAACCGGTCGAAATGTTCTCAGTCCATTTCCTCTCCGGCCGATTCATGTTCGTATGTTGTCTCTGTGTGCATGCTGAGAGGCTGCAGAGTGCATATTTAGGTACTCACGTTACCTTTATGGCCTTTTTATTTCAAAGAGCCTCTGAGCTCAGCTCAGGTAATGTGATTCCTGGAAGCTGGAGTGAAGTTAATCTGTTCAGCGTTTCAGCCACATCCTCCTCACTATCAGCCAAGACTGGAGGTGCAGCGAGTCGGCACACGAGGCCTCTGCTCTGATGATGAAATCAGAGACATGAGAGGTTCATCGGCAGCTGCTGAGACAGAAGGTGCTAAATCAGTCAGTGCTGTAAGAATAAAGTGGAGACGCTCGGATATAATTGAAGCTGTTTTCTGTCAGATCAGATGAACTTTGGATGAACTGTAGTCCTTGTTGGCCATGCGAGGTGCCATGGATGGATGATCCCCAGGCTTCTCCTCTAGCGCCACCAGCAGGCCGACATTTGTGCTAACTCTTGGTGCTTCCAGTAGTTTTTATGACCAAATATCTGCAAAGCTAATGACATTTCAAGCTACCACAGCTGTACTTTGTGTTAGCACGTTGACACGCCAAAATAAAGACCTTTTCCCACCAAACAGGAGTCATTGGTACACATATCAACCATCCATCTATGAGCATTCATATTTCACAGTTTTTTCCCTTTGTTTCTTTCCCTGCAAACTGATTTAGTATTTTCAAATTTTTCTCCGAAAATCAAAACAGGATTGTAAAGGCAGCATCTTGAGAAGTATTACAGCTGTTGAACTAGCTTATAACGGTACATAGCTCACAAAAGATGGATAAACATCCTTTCACGTCAAAGTAACGTACAGTAGAGACATTTTTATAGACATTGCATCAAACATTACATGTATTTTTCATTCATTCATTTATTATTTGGGTGGGATAGGGTGGGAGGCAGGGTACACCCTGGACAGGACGCCAGTCGATCACAGACAACCATTCACACTCTCATTCACTCCTATGGGTATTTCAAGTCATCAGTTCAACCTAAGCTGTGTGTCTTTGGGCTGTGGGAGTAAGCCGCCGTACCCAGAGAGAGACCACGCTGACATGGGGAGAATATGCAAGCTCAGGCAGGATTCGCTCTGTGAGGCGAGAGTATATTGATAATAATATAGTTTATCACAATCATTTCATATCTCATCCAACTAAAGTTAGTTATCAGGCCTCATTAATATTTCATTATTTTTATTATTGCCAGCAGTGGAAGCTTACGAGCTCAATGTTTTCCCTTCAGGAAGCTGCAGAGAGATTATAGGATGGCCATAACTGACCATTAAGCCCTGTATCAAAGGGCATGTAGTCTTGCATGGCCAGAACAATTTCCACCGCGCTGTGTCAGCGCAGGCCATGCGTCTGGCTGCGCCCATTATCAGTCTGCTAAAGGGGAAAACACCTTTGGGCTTGTTTGTATTTTTTCAAAGCTTCCCAGTGTTGGTGGTGCTACAGTTAGCTCTGGAGGCAGCGACCTGCTCCTACAGAGAGAGCCGATGTTGCATGTGAGACGCAGCAGCCTGTGAGTTTATGATCTTAAAGTAAAACAACTGAAGGGAAATATCGTGTGACGGTGCAAAACTTTACATACTCCAAAAATAAACACTTGTGTGGCCTAATTGTTGACCTCTTAAACATGAGAGCTAGTTATTGAAATCAGGTGTTCCAGTCACTTCCATGGCCACAGGTGTATACAATCAAGCACCCAGACATTAATGTTTCTGCAAACATGTGGGAAATAAAAGGTGTCTTTGTGAATATAAGCATGGTGCTGTGATGGGATGCCACCTGTGCAACAAGTTCAGTCGTGAACTTTCCTCGCTCCTTAATGAGCTCCATCAGCTGTCAGTGATTAGAACAAAGCAAAAGTGAGTTGAAATGTCGGCAGCTGCCTTTTGTGTTTGGCATTTGCACATTTAGGTCCATTGACCTGCTGCATGATTCTCAATCAGGGGACAGAAGAAATAAAGAGAGTCCTTCCCTTTTCACCAAATATGTCAAATCAGTTAAAGGTAACAGTCTGAACTTTTCCTCATAGTGAAGATTCACATATTATAAATAGAAATGTTATTGTTGAGATAAAGTTTCACCAGACATCCACATTAAGCTCAGACCAGACAACTTTGCTCAATCTTCCCACAAGCAATATTTCATTAATTCCACTGCGATGCTGCCTGTAATTAATCACCGCTGTGGTAATGGGCTGCAACTTGTTATCAGCGGTGAGCAATTAAAACAGCCTTTCCCACAGAAAAGAGCAGCGTATTTTATCCCACGTAGAGAAAGAAATCAATTAGTCTTTGTTGTGAGACTGAGAGATTAACTGATGTGGGATTGCTGTGGTCTGATGCTTATTATCTGGAGTCTCCATTTCCAATAACTAATCTATTGATCATATAAAATGCTATTTTCTTTTAAAATGATCAGATTTTTCCTTTTTTTCTTTGATTGACGGTTAATTTCCAATTAATTATTCAGGTAACATTTCCTGGCATGATTTTTGATTGGCTTCCTATTTAAGTTATGTCATTTGAGCCAAGATTTTATATTTTTATTTATTTACAATATTGATACATTTCTAAAATGCAAAAGAGAGAGTTTGGTTTATTAACAGGGTTTATATAGTCAGTGCATCTCTAACAGATAAATATTTTTAACTGGGGTGGAAAAAGTTCTATATTCCTTGCAGAGCTCTCCAAAATTCAAATCATACCTTTAAGATCGGATGGATCCCTTTTTATAGCAAAATACTGACATCTCACCTTTGTCTTCAGAGATTGACCGAAGCTGCAGAAATTCTGTCACCACATCAATTAACATTGATTTTGAAAAGAAAATCAATATTAATGAGTTTCATTAAGCTGTTTTTTTCTCTCCAAAATATCAATTGTATTCTCCCACGTCACATTTCTTTCCGGTGCGACACCCTGCTGGACAATAATAAAGGAGCGTTTTGAGCAGACACTGTTCTTCCCCTGGGCCCGTCAGCGCCGACACCCTTTCTCTGTGAATGGATGGCAGGGTTTGATTTTTCACACGTCATCAAAGCAGCGCAGCCTCGTTCAGGAAACATCATAACATGGACGTCGCAGAGAAAGAGACCTGTAATCCTGTGTGATTATGTTGCCTGTTTATTCTGCGCCGTTTTAAAGCTGTTTGCTGAAAATAGATTGGCTGTTAAGGGTCAGTGAACGCAACACGCAGTAAGGAGTTGCAGACTTTTGGCAGACAAAATACAATCGATGAATTCACATTGCTGAAAATATCATCTTCCACCTAAACCAAAGAGCAATGAGCAGTGTGTGTCTGTTGGTCTCTGAGCTGCAGCTTTGTCGATGTGATTTTACCTTTTTAGAAGCCCCTTTATCCTTGAGTGAATATACATGCATATTATATTCATAGTGCATACAAATAACAGCTTAAAGTCGAATACAAAAGATCAGCCAAGCAGGGCAAGCATGTTTATCAGCTAACAGTGAGCCAGTTTCCATTTTTAATAGCTGGATAGATTTTTTTATGGCCTTGATTGATGATCAGAATATAATGTTTAGTTATTGTTTTTCTGCACACTGGGAGTTCTGGCTCAGCTCCAAGTTTTACTTTATTTTGAGACAAAAATGTCAACACGCTCTCACTCATAAACATTTAGGTGATTTCTTCTGCAAAATGGCAGAAATGCTGTTTTGTTCTTCTATAAATATATGTTTGTTTGTTTCCGTTTCTTGTTTCATATTGAAGAGAATATCTTTTGGTAAAACAAGACATTTAAAGACGTTCCCTTACATTTTCAGGAAGTTTTCACTGTTTTCTGGCATTTGATAAACCAAACAATTAAAAGTTTGACTGATAAATGAGAAAATGAATAATAACAAATATTGCTAAATTAATTAACATATTGCTAAATTAAATCTCACTGTCTTAAGGGTCATGTGTGCTCTCATGTACGAAAGTGAAATCTCTGTGAGAAATCATTCTTCCGACTTCTTTATTTCTCGTGTCTTGGCTTGTTAGTCACACTGGAACATCATACAAACACAACCAACACAAGTTATTTTCAAATGATCATTGAATGTGTTGAGGGGAAGAGTTATCGAACACCGACTGGCACTGTGAGAAAAAGTAATTCCCTCCTCGGTTTCTCATTTAACCAATGAACCAAATTGAATCGATAACTGGGTTCAGTGAGACCGGACACGATCAGGCCTGATTAAGTCTAAATCACCTCAGCAGAAACTTTGCAGCAGTGTGAAGTGAGTAAAAGAAATTTCTGAAGAGGCTAGAAAACAAGTTAAAATGCATCAGTCTGGAAAACTTGGTAGTTTTTTCACTGTTGTTCATTAAAGTAGCAAAACCTTTATTAGGTTACCTTTCTTCATGGATATTGGAGTTGGACTACTTTTTCCTATCGTCAACAAATTAAATGTTTTTTTAAATAGGAATCGTGTGTTTACTCAGACTATATTACTTTGGATTTTGTTTAAAGATCTGAAATCATGACAACAATAAAAAAAAATCATTACAGATGTTCTGCAGACCCCTCAGTGTTTCCCACAGGTTTTTACGAGACTGTGGTGGGTGGAAAAAAATCCTTTTACAAATGGTTGAGTAAAAATACTTTTAGTGCCATTTAAAAAAAATCTTAACCCTAGTTTTCACTGTCACTCTTTTTTTTTTCATGCAACTGGCATGTGCATCCATTGTCAGTGTTTGTATAGACATAATGGTCTATACAGAGGTTGATCTTAACTTCTGGCTCTGTTTAAATACTGTCTTTTTTGGGTCCTAGTGGATAACCTTTGACCTCTTTTCAGTCTCTGGTTCCCTGATGTAGCCTGTGATGTGAACACCTCTCTGGTCCTGTGTTCAGAGCAGCAGTCCTCAGTTTGTGAGCCCCATAAGAAAGTCCCTCTGTGATGTGTCAGCCCGTCCTGGTCTCAAGTATTCTCAGCCTCACCTTCAGGCACCTGAGGGTGAGGTCACCGCCTCCCCTTCATCCCGCTCATGTTAATGAGATGTCAGGGACCTGTCCCTTCTGCGTTTGATTGATCGATAATGGAAGCTGATTAAAGCTGAAAATGACTCTCAGCCCTGAAATAGCAGGGAATCAAGACTTACCTCCTCCAGTGTTTAGTCTTGTTTTGTATCATGGGTTTTGGATCGTCCCTACTAATTCTTTCTCCGTCTGGTTTCATGAAAAATAAATGTGTGACAATGATCGACTCCTCTCCAGGAGGAGCACCGCTGACAGGCTGATCAGCGGACATTAATCCTCCTCCTCAGGTCCTCAGGTGCACTGACTCTGAATTTGGAGAAATCCTGAGTATTGTGGCTGCCCTCGTCGGCCTTGCAGCTGCTGGCTGCTCTCAAGGCTCGCTGTTGTGGTTCCTGCGTGTCAGTGTTGGTAACGGAGTGTGATGCTGAACAGCTGGAGGTGATGGGACTCCCCAGCTGCTGCACGCTGACGCACATCCTGCCGCCACTCCTGTCTCGCCTCCTCCTGCTCTGATTTTCCCAGCTGGGACCGGGCGGCTGTCCCCCGGGGACACCTCGGCTCCGTCTGCACACTGACACCTGATGACCTTGGATCGATGTCTTTTTGGCGCCAGTGTTTGGCTTTACACACCCTCAGAGGCTTCACTCCTTTACTGCTCAGAGGCTTTTACATCATCTGTATCATCACTTGTACGAGACTTATTGAGTCCTAAACCCAGAAAAATGAGTTTACAGTTTTGCACTTCTCAAAATCACGTTGTTTTTTTTCTCTGAATGGGTTGTTGGTTAGAAATTAGGGTCCACGTGACACAGTAGGAAGAGATTTTCAATTTATTTTTTCTGAGATATAAAATGCATGAGTAGTAATATAGCTGAGACAGTGAAACTGATTTTATATCAAGGAAATTTACGATAATCGATATGAAGGCTGCTTTAGTGAGTTTAGTGACGTGCTGAAATGTTATTATGTGGATTGTGAACTGATGTTGCAAATGTACCCATAGAGCTACTTTCTCAAACATAAAACTTAATAATAAAACAATTATTTAATTATTTTTTTCACATATTATTATACATGATACAAAAAATTATTAAAGTGTCAACCATTTCTATAAATTATAACTGAGAAAATAAAGAGTAAATGAGAGTAAAGTCACATATACATACATACATACATATTGTGTTCAAGTTTTAATAACCACATATAACATAGACAGTATATACACTGATACCGATAAGGTTTTTGTAGCCCAAAATTGGCCGATAATATCTGTCAACCGAAACATCTGTCGAGCTCCAGAAGGTACGACACATTTTCTTATGTCTTAAAAAAGGTGGTTGCGTAATGTAGTTCATTTGTACTTTTCAGTGAGAAAGCTCTGAGTTACAGTGACAGCATTAAATGTTAATGAATCCCTAATAATAATCCAACATAATTTATATTCATATATTACTGACATGGGCAGCCTGCGACATAATATGTGAGAATAGAAAGACAAGACATCCTTTCTGCCTAAATATCAGCCATTTATATAAAATAAATGATTTGAAATGTAATGTTCGGCATCAGGAGAGGAATGAAATAACATGAAAACATGCAAAGACACTAAACTGCTTTTAAATTGCACAATAAATACAGGAAATTCACTTTAAGAAAAAGCTCAAATATGGCTTTGTTGATACCCAGAACGGAAATTTGATCAACAGCAAACAAACCACAGAAGAAGAAAGTGACTAGATAGAAATGCGTAGAAAATATAGTGCTTCAGCTCTCAGGAAGATAATGCAAGATGCAATCTGCAGTGTTACCATCCACAGGCTGAGCACACCAACATGAAAACACTCAGTCAGTGTTGGAGTGATTGTCATAATGTGTCTCTGCCACCACAGTGTTTAAAGTTCTCACCCAGCAGCTGTGAACATCCTTTTGTGGTTTCCCTCTGTGTTAGGCCTTAAATAAACCACAAAGACACATTTAAATGCTACAAGATAAAGACTTGCAGACATGGATAAGTAATAAGAATATAAACTGAACAAACACGCCACCAAAAAGAAGGACAGCCATCTCCAGACGCCCACAAACAGGCGTGAGGTCGAGCTGTGTCACAGTTAGACTTTCTCGTTTAGCCTTTTACGAGCGTAAAACGTCGTGTCCCTGCAGAGCGCTGCCCCTGGCTGCAGACACCAGCTCTGTTTAGTTCTGGTGTAAACCGTTCGCAGTTTGAGTAAACTGAGCGCCGTTCAGGGACTGTTTGGCCCATCAGGAGCATCTGAACAGCAGCAGGAAGCGCTGTTTTTATTTTGGCAGCTGCTGCTCTGCTGTGATACAGACGGAGCCGCTTCTGTGTTGTGTTTTTCGGTGTCCTCATGTGTTCTGTTATGCAAAATGATAAATGTCACTTGGAATGAATGGAGGCATGAAACCAGCAGTGAAGAAACAGCTGGAAACAGAACACAACATGCTGTTTGCTGGTAGGACAGTAACCGGACAGTGACCGACTGGTTGAGAGGTGGAAATGTTTGGAACTATGAGCACCTCACATGTTTCTCATAGTTTAATCAATTATTTTAATACTCTTAGAACATTTTGCTGACATTGCCACCTCTACTTATAACTGAAAGTGACAAATCCTTGTTAAAAGTGTACCAGAAAATCCTTTTATGTGTTTACGATCTTCACTTTCAGCTGTGATGTGCTGAATTAGAAAATAATCCACCTGTGTGCTTCTGTTTCTGTTAGTTTCTATTTAGCCTCTGTCCTGTTTTTGTTATGATATATCCCGTGACTCAGCCCCACGTTTAGCCTCTGTGGTGCTCAGGGAAACCGTGTCCATGCGACGGGGGAGCTCCTCTCTCCTCCTGGGGCAGAGTCGAGGCTCCGCAGCCTTCCCTCTCGCCCTGCAGCTCAGTCTTCGTTTTCCCAGCGGATCAGAGCTGGGAGCGGCTCAGAGCTCTGCAGGGACGTTGGGAGGTTGGCATGGTGGAAAGCTGCACATGATCAACGTGCACAGTGAAGACATCTGCAGACATGTATTATACTGTTTATTATCAAATGTGTGCATCTAAACTCTCTAAACTCCATCAACTATCCCATTTTATTTTTTCCACAATGAATACTTGTCCCAATAGGGCATTACATGCTTTATTGGATTTTTTTTGTAATCACGGACCCAAACGCTATAAAGCCAGCTGAAATGCGAGAGGCCCCCCCGGAGACAGAAAACAGCTGAGCGCACGGTACATATTTATCCAGCTGAAAGATTAGAAAGGTTGGAGAGGAATCACAATCTGTCCAGGCTTTAGTAAACAATAAAGACAGGTCAGGTACGAGTTAGCACACAATATTCGCACAAACACAGGCAGCCATTGTGCTGGATCAGCTGGACGGCGTGCAGCTGGCGTTCAATCCACCCAATGAGATGTAAAAGCAATTTGACTCACCTGCCATTTTGTTTGGATTTGTTCCAGTAGGAGGTATCTTTTGTTTTATATTATATTGTAATAGAGGGAACACTGACAGCATTGTTTCACAGCCGAGCGTTGGTCCTTCATGACTCAGCTCATCAGAGTCCCTGGTGACGTGTGTTGCCACCAAACTTACCAAAAAACCTTCTCTTTTAAGACAAAAAACAAAAGCACAGTACTGTTTCCTGTGTGACATATGTGAAACAGAGCTCACTCTGCTCGTTGGCACCATGTGAGCACCCCCTGCTGCTCCAGACCGGCCGGCTCATGTTAATGAAATCACGTTTCCTCTCAGCAGGATTCAGGCTCTGTGTTCATGGGAATAATTGGTTTGAAATTGGTCTGTTTTCTCAAAGAACATTGTCCTGGCTCCCAAGTCCTTTTTCAAATAAAAAAAATAATTATATATTCACTCCCTAATCCTAGAGGGGCAGTGGACAAGAGCAAGAAATAATAATTTCCTGGCAGACGACAGAATGTCACACAGTGCAGGGGGACTGAGAAACTTTGGGAGATTTAATTTGATGTTTTTTGTGCGTGTTGTCTTGGCTGCATTTTTTATTTTTCTCACATTTTTTAACTTGTCATTATCATTTTATGTCTGAACTACTGAGCAACTTATATTTAGACAACATTAATTTTGAATGCTTTCTGAATACTGTGTGTAGCATTTTTAATTTTGGGGGGGATTTCCCCTCCTGCGCCATCATTCATTCATTTCCCGAACCGCTTCATCCAGGTAATCCCGGGTCACGGGGAGGCTGTGCCTATCTCAGACAGCACTGGGCCAGAGGCGGGGTACACCCAGGACAGGTGGCCAGCCTATCGCAGGGCAGACGAACAGACAAACACACTCAAACCTATGGTCAATTTAGAGTTGCCAATTCACCTAATGTGCAGGTTTTTGGACTGTGGGAGGAAACCGGAGTACCCGG
>JAOWBC010001714.1:11565709-11582179 GCA_028566105.1 Hypoplectrus providencianus
GCCTGAGTTTTTCCGTTCAAGAAGTGCACCTGAACGCACCCCAAAGGGGTTCACGCGCTCGTTGTTTACTTCGGTAACTCACTGGGAAGCCAAGGTGTTGTCACACCGCCAAGCAGCTTTTTTTTCTCCGTCCTCTCTGATCCCAATTGTGTCGGAATAAGTGAAGCTACAGACTGCTGGTAAGCTAACGTTACATTGCGTCTTCCTTTAAGTGTTGTATTTTTTTTCGGCATGAACAAGTCTGCAGCAACTGATGCTAAACGTCAGTTATTAAGTGTTGCAAATCACAACATTTTATTTTCTGTATCGTCTTTTTGTTTTACAGACATTGGTTATCTTTAAATGACAAACCGTACCCGAAAACACCGTACAGAAACCGTAACCCAAGTCAGCTCTGTAACTTTAGAATGATCCTTTTACTTAAACATAACGTTACTGACACTGTTTGGGCTTTTAATGGCGCTCTTCAGTTAAAAGTCAGTTGGACGCGAGCTAAGGTTTACTGTTAGCTTGCCAGTTTATCTTGAAAAAAACTTTAAACTAACATATCTATCAAATTAAATTGATGTTGGGGGAAAAGTATTTTAAATCTATTAGGTATGGCGGTCTCTTTCTTTCAATGTAGCGCATAACTAACAGAAATATAAGCAGGCAAACATCAATGCTAGCTAACATTAGCGAGAAGCCATTAAGATAGCAAAGGTGGATGCTATCCTCATTTTACTAATTCAGTGTCACGTTTTGTTATAAATGGCTGCGCTGGCTTAAGCTGCATAAAAATCGCCCAAAATTTTTTGACAGGATATATAAAAGGCACAATAACTATATAATCTAACACAATTAGTACATATTTATATATAATTTCATCTGTTTCTTTTCTGTTTTTATAATTCAGTATGGTTAAACCGTCTTATTTCCTCAGCTCAACAAGTGTTTTCTAATCACACCAAGAAAAGAGTCATGCAATCATATGGCATCGTTTGTCTGTGTTGTTGTTTGTTTTTACTGTGTTCCGCTGATGAATCCTGTGACCTCTGCACTCCTGCTCTCTCTTCCTGTTGCATTTTAAACGCCTTCCTGTTTACCTGTGACCCTTCAGCCTCACAGATAGAGACGAGAAGGCAAATGGAAATGCTCTATATGTGTATTTGAACATAGCTGCCAAAAAGAGGAAACTGGCTGATTGTTCTCTGTGTAATGGAGAGTTGTTTTGATTTAACTTTCTTTTTTTCACATACAGAAATATAATACGTTTTTATCCATCAACAGCTGCTTTTACAGGCCATTTAGCAGAGCTTTAGTAAAAGGCCCGTGTTGAAAACACAATCCTCATTCTTTATAGTCCGTCCAGAGATATTTATGGCTCTTCTCTAATGCAGCACAAGCTCGTTACAAGTGAAACATGAAAGGTCCACCTTTTCACAGTTCACGGAAACGCTGCGGTTAATAAAGGTAGCCAGTTGTCAGTGGGTGTCTGGGGCTACACTAGCCTCAACCATCTAATTGGGATCCAGGAAGACAAGGAGCATTGTGGTCTAGTTGGGCTTGAATTGGAGATAATTGCTGCTGTCCGTGTTCCTCAGCTTCTAATCTTTTCTGTGAGATGATCTGTGCAGCTAGATCTTTATATCTCATTACCAGTTATCTGTTTATTTTTCAATGGCTTTATCATTACATGTCATTATATTTTAGAAAAAACAAATGGTCCAAGATAAATTTCGGTGTTTGTTTGAATCTCCTCATTGCTTCCTGCTTCCCTTCACTCTGCGTCAGATTATTGACCTCACCCGGCACAACTTGTTGCTCATCCAACAGGAAAAAACAAATGGAGCGGAAACAGCCGCCTCTTGTGACCTGCTCTACCTGTTTCTCTGTGTCTCTCACTGTTCTACATAACAGTATTTTTTAAAATAGCTGCCCATGTTCAGTCATCTCAAACTAATGAAATTATGAACCTGCAAGAGCAGCCAGCTCTCAAGAACAACACCTTTTTCTGGTTTTATTCACAGCAATGGTCCCCAAAGTCTCTTCCTGGTGATAGATATTTGTGAATGTGCTCAGTGTTTCCTGGCCCAAAACCTGCTGTACCTGTGAGCTTAATGTGATGGAATCACATTTACAAGTTTAAACGGTGATTCAGTGTGAACAACTATCGAGAAAGCACGAAAAATTAGCAGCTTAAACTACAAAAGAAGACAGGACATTTTCAAATTTGTTTCTCTGTCCATGTTAAAAGTCAAAAAGATAGACACTTAAGTTATATAAAACACAGAAATCATAAATTCTGCACATCTGAAAGGCCAAAACCAGAGCACATTTCCTATTTCTGATTTATTTAAATCTTTAAATTTTTATCTTTACTACTATAACATGTTGCCTTGTTATGTTAAAAACAGTCTGTAAAATAGACCAGAAAAAAAGTCTGTGAGACAAAACATGAAATCACTGTCTGCCTCTTTACAGAGCAACATGTGGCCTCCTTCACTGAGAATGCTGTGAAAGCTCAGCATTGTTTGCAGTGAGACTAGCTGGTCAAACAGTAATGAGCTGTCGTGGCTGTCGGGTCAGTCCTCTGAGCAGGCCTCACAGAGGACCATCTGGCCTCTGCTGTGGAGGCTGACAGCAGCTGAAACAGCCATGTGAGAATATGACTGATGGCTCTCTGCCTACGCAATCCCAATCTGCCAGGAAAATGCCGCTCAACGTGTGAAAAATGTCCACCGACACAGTCTTTTCCTGGATCAGGTGGCGGGGCAGTGGGAAAATGGGAAGCGGCTCCTTGGCTTCATGTGCTGTTTTTAGATAAACATCTGTAAGGGATCCTGCAGGTGGGATTCCCATTAATGCGTGTGCATATCCACTCTGTGTGTGTATTATGAAGTCCCCTCAGTCTTTTTTTGTATCTCATGTGGTGGGAAATGATTTGTTTACAGGATGTAGAATAGTGAGATGTTCTTCAAAGTGCACCGGACAGCCGAGTCCAGAGAGGAAGTGTGACGCAGCCTGAGAGACAAATAGCTTGACATTTACGCACAACAATCTGTGAGGCCCGAACCACCACAGTAGCATCAGTCTCTGCTTTATTGGAACTCTGAGTGCATGCTGTCCAATATCAGTTAAAGTTACATCGCTCTGCAGACTCCTGTGGCCTGTGGGAGCGGAGTCGCATTTTATTAAATCCACTACTCAGCTGTTGTGAAGCTACAGTTGGCTGGAATACTGATCTTGGCTGTTTTTCAAGATCATGTACACAAGGACAACAGTAGCCCCGTTTGTAGAAACCGGATGTTTTCACACTGTTGTGCCCCTGATATAAACTGCCACTGTAGAGCAGCACTATAAAGCCAGCAGGTGTCGACCTCGCAGCTCAAAAGGATGATGATGTGTAGCTGTCGACAGTCCATAATAAGTCCACGTTGCGATAGATGTACAAGCGTGTGCGGGTAGTCCTCTGGTAGAAGGACCAATTTGTGTCAGAGCTTTTACATCCTGGATCTGTGCTGCACAGCTCTGCATGTGCTGCCGTTCAGCTCATGGCGGTTTGGTAGGCTGAACTGGACATGGTGCAAACCACTCTGGGCTACCAGACCAAAGTGCTGCGTTCATTTCCGACCAACTGCCTGCCACAGCGGGGCATGAGACAAGCAATTTAGGCAATTTAGTTGTGGGAAGATGTTAAAAAAAAAGCCACAGGAGTGCAGATGTGGCGGCTGAAAGTGTAATGGACAAAATTCCTTTTCTTCTTTATTGACTGCCAATACAGTGATTGAATATTACTCATTAAGAGAGGGCTAATTAACAGATAAAACATTCAGACAGGCACCTTTCTTTAAAGTGAGTAAAAAAGTCCTTCTTCCTTCACTGTCAATTATAAGCATTCTAATACTTCACATTAATGCATTTAAATTGTGTTGCAGGGATATTTTTTTTTATGTCGTAATCTCTTTTGAGACTGTCCCCTAAAAATTATCCCATTTGTTTTGTACCAGCAGCTTTTGTTGAGAATTTTGTGATTGTACCAAATAAAATGTATTATCTGCTGGGTAATTCAAATTCACATTTAGTTAAGTTCAAAATATCTTACTGCTAATGCTGTCAGAAAGTTTTTTTTTTTTGTAATGTCTGATATTTTGTTACCTTCTGCTTCTTTCTTTTCAGTAAGAATTGAGGCACCATTTCTTTTGACTGAAATCAATCAGAAACTTCCTTTAAGTACCCCAAGTATAAATAAAATGTATATGCATGTTAATAATCAGAATGAATCACATGAACAACATGGTCTGTTTAATAAAAGTGGTTATTTTAATTTCCTGTTCGCTCCATCCGGTTAGTACAGTTCATCACATTTCATCTCTAACCAAAAAACCAAAAAAGTTTTGTCTCATTGTTAGTGTCAGACATTTCCTTCTGATCCTGTTGTTAGTTTTGTGCTGGAAGCAGCTGCAGTTCCAGTGAGAAATACAGAGGAGAGATTGCTTACATTAGTGGTCCCAGTTCACTGTAACAACAAGAGTTTTTATCTACCGGATTAGATCAGCAGCACACAACACTGAGAGGAGAAAAGAAACACACATTTAAACACCAAAAGCCTACATATACTCTTACTTTAATCACACACACACAGCCATATACCACACTCACACACACACACACACAGTCACAGTCGCTCAGTTGTTTCGATTGAGAACGACCGCACACTAACACCACAAACCAACAAACACCAAAGTAACATTACCTACAGTACAAAAATCAAAAAATATCTCAAAATATACAATTATTATTTACAGCTCAAGTATACACCCTGTCACTCTTACTATAGATACTCAGTGTGAATTTATCTGAATGTACATCAATATGTACAGGTTAAATACATTTTCTATAATACTATAAATATAACTATTTGGTCACATAAAGACTATTTGCACCATTAAATAAATACACTGTTACTCTATTTTTGTTGAGTTAATCACAGTAATTCTACTGAGTTAAACTCTAGAAGTTGCTTTGAAGTACATAATGCAATAAAGCTGACACATGGACAAGACAATGAGACCCTGGAGGCATTGTTCGCATGAATTACTATCAAACATCAATACTAAATGCCACTATTTTATTTGTGAGAAATTTGAAACACAGTGCAGAGTATGTTAACAGTGCTTGGGAGTGGTTTTAAATGCTGGAGGCCAGACCTGCTGTGCCTGGAGTGAGGAAGTGGGAACCTTGGCAAAATGTGGCAAACTGTGCATCATGTATTGACATAAGCCAATACATAAACTAGTGTTTGGTTGTTCTCCAAAAGCTAATCCATTGTGCAGATCCATCTGTAGGTACAGAACAAGCTCATAGTTTAGCTTCCTGTGAGCAACTCAGTGTGCAGACATATCCTCCAGTGACCCCCCTTAGAGGATGCAGGAATCAGATCTTAACTAACATTATCTGTAAATTTCATCATTCAGTTCACCCACACTGACTCTATTTTTAACTCATTGACGGGCGCTTGCTCACTGACGCTCCTTTGTGCTCACTTTCCTGTGCTTCCGTAAATGTGCTTTCACTCCAAGCCAAAGCTGCAGGTGTGTGTCTTCACCTGAGTTTATGTGCCTTTTATGTCACAAACGTCTTGACCAAAAACATCTGGTTTTCTGTGATTGTTACAACAGCAGCTCTGCATGTTTTTGTGGCGGTATAATCTTGAATTCATTTAACATCGTGACATGATCAGGGTGGAGAGCTGTGACTTTTCCTGTGATTAAAAGGGAACGCTAAGTGGGGAGATCCTATTGTTGTTTTTACTGAGATGCTCATAGTGCTGTATTAATGCCCTTCACGCCCTGTAATACAAGCAATATATCACAGCAACTTAGTACAAGGTACTGTAACAAGAAACCTGAAACCTTTAGAGCCTTGTGTAAGAAGAAGACTTATTTTGGTTTGAGCAGATTGGATTTCAGATTGTTACAGAAAAATACAGATCCATAGCAAACACAAGTTTATGATGCTTAAAAATTTAAGATAATCTTCACAAATAAACACCACTTTATTATTTTTTTTATGTGACTACAATAGCCAGATCTAAAAGGCTAATGTTAGGCTGTAAACAAACTACACCATGAGTTCGTCATGAGAATGTCACCACCACTAAACTGACGATGACATTTTAATTTCCCTGACAGATTCTGTACTGTCATTTCAATAAGCTGGTTTTAAAAACTGCCCCTTTTAAGGAAGCATAAAAGCTTTAGAAATAAATTGGTGGTGCATTTACTGTTATATATATTGTGGAACAAAACGTGAAAAATTCTCAAGGCATCTAACCAAAAACACATTGAAACTCTTACCCAGGTTTAAGGACTCTTTCCCACAGCAATCTATGAGCATGGGTCAGCATTTGTGCAGTCCCAAAAGGATATAACATTATAAATTGTTCAAATTTGCATATTTGACATGTAGATGTGCCATGGCAACACACAGAAACTCGATGTTTTTGCTAAGTGCCTTGTTATGCATTTGTGTATTGTGCCTTTCACAGAAATGTGTCCCTCTCTCTCCTTATAAATATATTGCTAATTCTGATATATATTCTGTGACAGCATTTTTGTGATTATTAACAAAGCGTTTCCAAAACATGTTATCTCACAAACAACTCCAGGGTCTCTTTCTAATTAAAGTGCTCAAGGTAGACGAGACATTGGTCCAAACTCAACATAAACGCACTACATCATTGAGAAAACAGACTGACAAAAGCATAAGGCAAACAGACAACAGAAAGGCTGTTCAGGCACCAAACAATGTGACTGACTGTGCTTCACACTACATCTGTTCAGTCTCAAGTATTGGTGTTGTCTCAGGGAGGGGCCACAAGGGAGACAGTCATTGGCTCCACCCAGTGGTGAGATCCGTGTATTATTCCAAACATTAACATCACTGCACAATTTCCACAATAACCCTAAACATAGATTTTCATACAAGATTATACATAAAAAAGGCTGTAAGTTTTCACACCTCAGTTCACAAAAAGACATCAAAGTGTAGATTGTAGTGCTGATGAAATGATGTCCATAGTGGTCACAATTTTAAGGAATGTACAACAATTTAACGTGTTTCTCTTCATGATAAATCCACAGCGCAGCATGGCAGTGACCTTCTGACTCAGTGCACTGTAACAACATGAGAGATATATTCCTGCAGGGCTTCAACAGTAAAATGTCTCATCTGTGTGTTGTAGAACAAACAGCCGTGCAGGTGCAGCAGACAAAGCAAGGTGTCCGCTCTCCTCTTCCTCCTCCACATCAGAAGAGGATCTGTCTCTATGGTGTGTTGCCACGGCTCCCCCTGGGTAAGGCAGCTCTATTTTTAAAGAGGCAGGGTCACCCAGAGCTCTCATTCAGTGGCAGACGACACACATCCACATTTGCACGTACGCAAAAAAGAAACTCAAATTTTCCCTCTTGGTCTGCCTCTCTAACACACAGACAGACGAGCATGAAGCTGCTTATCTCTGCTCATACACTGCCACTCCTGCCCTCCTAAGGCATTGATTAAAATGGAAACACTTGATTAAAATGATTGTTTCAAATGGAAAAGCTCTGTCTGGAACAGCACAGAGAAGATGTGTGCGGTGCCGTTGGCTCCAGAGCCTCGTTTGCCAGGGACAAAGGTTATTAAAAAAAGAAAAGGTGCTGCTCTTTGTTTCAGGCTCAGAGATGCCTAAAACGATAGCAGGCGTCTGTGCTTCAGTGTACACGGAGAATGAATGAAGAGGTGAAAAGGTTCCCCTCGTTATGCACTACTGCAGTGTATACACAACTTATGGTGACATCTCAGACTATTGCACAACACATATGTACAATATTCTACATCAGTTGGGAAAATAGGGAAAGAAGGAGAGCAACAGGTTTACAAGGACTCTACTTTGACTGGTTATTATTGCTGATGCATGATAGGCACAAAAAGATGAAATGTGCTTGTAACACTGTTTACACTATCAGGAGCTTTCGATAATCAGTTTGGTTTGCTGGTAAATTGTCTTTCAGCAGGATTATGGAAAAACTACTAGTCAAATATCCATTGTTTAGAAGGGACAAGAATATCCCATTAAATCTCTGAGCAGATGCACAACTAATTTTTCATTTTGTTGACATTTAAGGGCATTTGTGCTGCATTTATGTAATGCCAGTTTAACTGTAAAGATAACGGCCTGCCTGGGAAAATTCACATGAACGCCCCCTCCAGTCAGAATGTTAACATTATGAGATGAGCATGGCCTTGGCGAGGATGTGCCTTCAAGGTGCCCCTCTGGTTTATATACTATTGTGGATGTGTTTCTAACCATTTTGTTTCCTAGATGAGAAATCATCATACAGTGATACAGATCATGAAAATTTAAGTCACTCCATCCTCACCACACACAAAAAAAACAATCTTCTATAGCTGAGCCAAGATAAAATGATAATCTCCCATCTCTAGGTACGTCCAACCATCTCAAAAATAACCTTCACTAACCTGCTGAACCCAAACGGTTCAGAACAACGTAAAGCATTTTCATGCAGCACACACCTTAACCTCAGCCAGAGCTTGTAAGAAAAACAAAGCCTGTACCTTAACCCTCAGCTGACCTTTATAAGCTTCCTTCCTACCTCTGTTCCTGTGTTGTCCCTCTCTCTCTCTGCCCCTGTAATATGTTGACAGATAGAAAAGGTTGCCATATCTGGTGGGACTCCCATAACATTCCCATGATCCCTTCATTGCAGCTGGGATTGACAGCACAGATCCTTTGGCCGGGAAGAAGGGATGAACTGCAGGCGAGGAGCATAGAGGCGGAAAAGGAGGGATAGAGGGGCTCAGCTCTGGGGGTTAAGGTGTGATGAAGGCTGCAACAACCGGCAGTGGATTTTCTCTCCCTCTTGACTTCCTCTGTCTCCCTCTCTCCAAGCAGGTCTGGGGTTTATTGGGCAGGAGGTTCTATGAGCACGGCGATCATAGCTCGGACTCTGGCGAGCCAATGTTCTGGTAGCCGGTCTTGGTGCTGGTGCCATAGTTGGTGTTGGTCATCTCCTGGGTGCCCCCGGGGCCCAGGTAGGCGCGGTGGGCAGGCATCGGAGATGGAGCCTCACTGGGGTTCTTGCTGAGGATGAAGCGCTGCTCATCCTGCTCCTCCAGGTTGGATATGTCCTTCATCATGCCTTTACGGTAGGAGACGGACAGCTTGTTGGAGCCATCTGAGATCAGGTTGAAGTGGCGAGCGATGAAGACGAGAGGTAAAGGCAGCATGGCCAGCACGATTAGGGAGTAGGCCATGCCTAGAGCCCATGGAGGGTAGCTTTGGAAACGCTCTGCACCCTGGAAGAGTGCACAGGGAGGAGGATTAGGAAAAATACAAGAAGGAGGGAAAACTGGAAAGAGGAGGACATTTATGAAAAAATCATCCACTGTTTATCTCCTCTCTAGGACACTGACCTCAGCCTCCACCCAGGCGTTGTATCCGGCAGGACTGACAGCCATCTCGATGACAGTGGCAATGATGAGCACCACCAGGACAGCCGGCGACACGTACCTCCACATGTAGTAATAGAAGGAGTAGGGCCTGAATCCCAGCATGTCCTCCAGGTCCTGCATGAACCTGGAAAAAAGAAAGAAAGAACGTTTAGCCCGTTTACTGGCTACCAAAGCTGCACAATCATTAAATGTATTTTGGGTGTCTCCAGTCTGTGGGGCTTCACTTGAGCACATAATGCAAACATACTGTGAACACAATGTTCACTCTTTTCCCCATCTAACCTAACTGTGTTAACATGCTAACATGTACTGGCAGCAGATCCAGTTGGGAATGTCAGTATTTTAGCACATCATACCCCCTGAGCTGATTTAGATTTTGGAGACCTTTCCCTTTAAACGAAGGAGAGAGTGATGCCCACTTCACTCCACATATCGAGCCGAGTTACCTCTTTGTGCCGTAGATCCAGGCTACAGAGACATTCTCCAGGATCACCACAACCGTGAGAGGCAAACCAGCTGAATAGTCATCGAACATGGTTACAAAGTAGTTCCCTGAACGCTGCACAAACAGCAAGCCTAACAGGAAGGCTATGACACAGCACACCACTGAGAAAGAGAAGAAGGAACATCCAGTCAGAATCACAATCACTTTAATCTAATAACGTACAAGATATCCGAATCTGATAACTGGAATAAAAAGTCAGCTCACCACACAGGATCTCTTTGCGGATCTTGAAAGCATCCAGTATGGGTGTGGTGATGCCAGTCATGGTGCCAATCATGCTTCCCAGACCCAAGTTTATCAGCATGAAGAAGAACATCACAGACCAGAAGGGGCTGGCAGGGAAATGTGTCATGGCCTCTGTGAAGGCAATGAACGCCAGACCAGTACCCTGCACTGCCTGGAGGATGAAGAGGAGGAGGTAAAGGTCAAGGGTGGCTAATGATGGCTAATGTGCTGAATAGAAATGAGGGCTCCTATGTTGAAATCAACCCACTTCAGTTCCATTTTAATTTCATTAATCATAGTTGAAAACTGAGTCTGTCACAGCCTCACAAAGACAAGAAATTGACTGAAAAATCTGCCCCAATTGTCAAGGATTTAATCTGATGTTATTTTCTCTATATAAGGACAATTTATTATTCTGAAATACTCAACAACACATTGGCTCGTGAATTTTCTCCCTCTAACCTTGTTGAGCTCATCCTCCAGCACACAGGCGTCCAGGCCCAGCTGGCCGAAGTTGTCCTCCTTCACCGTCTTAATCACGCCGTACATCTCTGCGTAGTCCTGAGCGGACAGGTGGGAGAAGTTGATGTGTGGAGGGATGAGCTCTTTACTCAGCACACCTGTGTTTAGGTAGCCCAGAATCTTCTCTGCATTACTGCACATTGGAAGTAGAAAATGTGGAAAAGAAGGACATGCGCGTAAGAAAAGGTTGCAATAAAAACCGACCGCCAACGAGGATATTGTTAAGGTTGCATTTGTTTAAGTACAACACACTCACTCGACAACACACTTCTCGTTCATCACGTTCGCCTTGAACCCCAGGACAGCGAACACAACTAAAGTGGCCAGGATGGAGGTAACAAAGTTGATGATAGAGACCAGCGTTGCATCAAAGTGGCAGTTGTTGTCTCGCTTGTTGTAGCTGGAAAAAGCTATGACGCCTCCGAAGCCCAGACCAAGAGCGAAGAAGACCTGCGTGGCCGCTTCTCTCCACACCTGTGGCTCCAACATCTTTTCCAGCTATGGAGAAATAAAAAAAGAAAAAATAATAATATTTAATGGAATGTATCATGTGCATCACGTGTCAAAATACTGCACTGACATTTAACGTCAGGAGATTCCTCAACTGCATAATAACTTGACAATTTTCCATATGGTATTGAAACCTGTTCATACCAATAAAAAAACTTCTGTAGGTCATGATAGAAAGTAAAACTGAGTTGCTGCTGTGTTTTAAAACAGAAATAATAGATGTAGACACACATAGAAGACATTGAAGAGCCATGTAACTTTATATACTCAATTAATTAAATAATATAAACAGAGAAACATTCTGAAAGGTTTTTCATTATAATGACTTACAAGATGCTGTCATTAAATTGGAGTAAATAGGCTTCCTCAATATGGATCAAGGAAAGTATTCAAAGTAAAAAATGCTTTACCAACAATATTTTCCATGTAATTATACATACTCACCACTAGAGGGAGATATCAACCCAAAACATGACACTGGATATTTATGTTGGAGTGGCCTTGGTGGTAAAGAACTAACAATACATATATGTCTGAATAAGCAAGACAGCAGCGAGCTTTACACTACATTGTCCCCCTTCAGTACTCCACAATTAAATTGTGAGCAACAATGTCCTGGTGTTGCTGTAGAGCCGCTTGTGTTTTGTGTTTCCCCCTCACCTTAGGGGTGAACATGTGAGCGATGCCATCCACTGCTCCCCTCAGCATCAGACCTCGCACCAGGAAACAGAAGAGCACCACATAGGGGAAGAGAGAGCTGAAGTACATCACCTAAAAGAGGGAAAGTCAAGTACATTACGCAGTGTTGCCATGGACACGCTTTTCAGAGGCCTCACACATGGCAGAAGATCAAACTGCAACCATACACGCACACACAAAGACACAAACGATGAATAAATTCCCAAACTGCTTTGTGTTTGCTTGGCGCTGAATCTGTGAAATCTAACCAAATGTGAAGAGGACTCCTTGAGGTTTGGAGGGATGAGTCAAAAATCCTTCCTACAGCATTTCAGGGAATCATCACAGCATACTGACGATGGTAATTGGATTACTACTTCTTGTGTTTAAAACACCGTGTCAGACCTTGGCGATCCGTGTTCTTTCCTATTGAATATGTGGGCTGCATGACTCACTCTCTGGATCCAGATTACAGGATGTTGTTCCAGTTGTTGCCAAATGAAGCTTTTCCATCTACATCCTGAACTGGTCCCCGCTTGGTTCAGTTTAAGCTTATTAATGTTGCATGTGTCTCTCTTCCATAATATAGATGAGATCTAAAAATAGCCTGGGACAATATGGGGCTTAAGCGTCTCACCTTTGACTGAAAGCATTAGCAAAGTGAATCAAACACTCTCTGATATGGAGGAATCATTGATTAAAATGGTTTCGGAAAGCTTTTGTAAAAATGATTTACTGTGTGCGTCTTCATTCTGTGGTGCTTGCAGGCTCAGCCCCTGCTATGAAGCCTTGGAGACCCCGTACCTTCCCAGAGGACTGGATGCCCTTGATGACAGCCAGGCAGACCAGGATCCAGGCAACCAGCAGAGACAGGGTCATCTTCCAGTTCAGGCCGCCCGTGTCGTCGATGGTGCTGGTGATGTTGAGAGTCTGGCGGTACCAGAAGTAAGTGGTGGCCGAGCTCTTCTCACACTCAGGCTCCACAACTGCAAAAAGCAAGGGGGAAAGGGAGGGAGATGGTGTTTTAATATATGTCATGGACATCCCATTTGGGTTTAGGTTTCCATTATCACTATTCTGTTATTTAAGGAGAGTAATGCAGATTTCTAGATTTCAAGATTCTAAACTCTGTAAATAAGTTGATTTTTACTTGAGAAAACTGAAATCATCAGATTTTCCTCTGCTCAGGTTCAATAATCGACAAAATTATAATCTTCAGTGTATATTTGTAAATGTAAAATGTAACGGTGCTTTTTAAAAAATGATTTTTTAAAAAATAGGGCAAAAGGCACTGGGAAACTCTTGCTAAGCTTATTTTTAAACACTTGTTTACATCAATTGTTACAGTTGCAGTTTTCCTCAGGTGTCTTTGGTGCATTACCTCCACCTGTTGTTGGCAGGAAATGTGTCGAGTCATTTGGGTGTGTGTACATGGGAATCTCTAGGTGAGTGGAGGAGACAAACTACAGCAGGACCCCCTCATGAAAACATGTCTCCATAGCGCTGCTGGTCTCTAAGTCTGCAGGGTATCTCTAATCTACAAAGTGCAAATGCCTGACCTTGTCAGATACGGAGGTGTAGACAGAACAATAATTTGAAGCAGAACAAAATTGTTCAACAAAAATACTTCATTAATCCACTTGAGCAAATGTACTTAGTTAGTTTACACCTCTGCACAGTTTTTTCTTAATCCTGTTGGACGCTCCACAGCATCCCCCCTGCATTCATTAACATAAACAGAGCCGACATCCTGCTCTCTGATGTTAATGTAAGCTGCTGCCCTTTACTCTGCCAGAACCTGCATGTGCCTCCACCACAGGCTACCGGCAGCCATCCATTCAGGTACCGACACTGTCGGCCGGGTCATACCATCTGACAGGCGTGGCAAACTTGGCTGCCCTGTAGGAAGACGTGCAGGGCGATCTTAGCTATGGAGACAGCATGAACACCGTCCTGTTAGCCTGCAGAGGCAGTGCTGCTCAACTGCAGAGCCACAGTGAGGCAAGCTGCTTCAATGCAAAGGCACGCTCTGCAGCTTTAAGCACCGCCCTGTGTAGCACTGGGCAGCCTGTGTGCATCTGCAGAGATACTTTGCTGAATATGGAATTGTCTTTCTGGGATTCATTTTTCCTTGATGTGGCGTCAAGGGCTCTTTGTGTTTGGCTTCACATGTCTGTTATAGTTGCAGCTGTGTGTTCACTCACTGGCTTGGCTTCCATTTCTCCGAATGGGGCATTCAGCCCAAGGCAGTGGATACTGGAAAGACTGGAAGAAATAGAAGATGCTCCAGCCAATAATCACATTATAGTAGAGGCCCACGAAACCGCACACCTGAGGGGAAATGAGAAAAAACAACAATACTTATCACTCCTGAAAACAGTCACTATCTCACCACACGACTACATGAACAACACGGGGGACAAACAGCATGCAGTTTGTAGAGGTGAACGCCTCTTCTTGAGTCAGGGCACAGACGCTGAGCACACAGCTTAAGTCGCAGTGTGTATGAATTATTGAGCTGTTTGCTCTCAGCAGCCAAGGCTGGGGTCCTCTATGAGAAAGTATTTATAGCTGTTGAATCTCCCTCTGCCACATCCGGGCTGCCACACGCCTCACTGCCCCAGGCCAGGCCTATCCCTCCCCTCATTCACACTAGATTGATGAAATCACTATCAGAAGGACTGACGCAGTAGATCACTGACTGCATGTTTTAGGCTGATGATGCTGATGGGATGGGTGCACGATGGGTCACTACTCCTGCAGATGATGGGGACAGATTATGACAGTGATCAGCGCTGGTCTTTGCACGCTGCTTGCTGTCAAACATCAAGAGGAAGTAATAGGAGCAGGCAGAGGGGAATCGAGTGGACTGAGTTCCACAACACGTTTGTTGTCTATGCACATAATGTCAGAATGTGATTTGAGAAGTTAAAGGGAGAAAATTACCATCTTAAATACAGCACCAATTCAAGATGTTTCTTCAAAAGCTGCTGTAATCATGTAGACAATCATTTTGGTAAATTACTGTTCATTGGATCTTATAACGGGGATTGTAAACTCCTGCCAAAAGGTTTAATAATGGTCAATCAATCATTTATTATTGCTTAACATCTCAGTGATAAGCAATTAAAAGCTAATAAAAAAGGCTATTTCTGCCGTCAGTGTGTGAGCCCACAGAAGGTCTTTTGTTGGAGCGTATCTTCTGAAATTGTAGCTCTGTTTATTGTTTTACTGTTTCAATGGCTGACTGGAAATAATATGTCATGGGTTTTTCCACTAATCTTGAGACATCAAATATTAGTACAGTAGCTCATGAATTAATCAGCTTTCCTCCAGAAAGCAGGCACTCAAACAGGTTCCTTTATGGATACATTAAAGAGAGAGAGAGCAGGGATCAACTTAACATTGTGTCCAATCTATATTTATGCAATGGGAAGTTTCCATGGTTGAAATTTACTGATATTCCACAGTTAGATTTTGGGTGTGTGGAGTTGTATTTATAACATGACATATGGGGTCACAGTCTGGCCATCGCTAATAAATTATAATTGGGACTTTCTATAGATTGCAATATTGGTCAGCTGGTCCACCACCGACTTCCATCTTAATGGAAATAACGTACAGACAATGAAGTAATGCTAATGATTGATTTGTGGCTCAGATGGTTGAGTTGTTCGATTGTTGGTCTGGTCCCTGTTAAAGTATCCTTGGGCAAGGTGCTGAACCCCAAATTGTTCCAATGCTGCCTTCATCGATGTGTGAATGAGATCCTGATGGTGGCAGTTGACACCAGTAGCTGTAACATTTGGGATATTGCTGAATAAAATTTTAAAATTAAGACAATATATCTTTGGCTTTGTTGTAACGTGATTAGTATGATGAGTTAACTGCTGACTGGTCTAATATTGGCTCTTACCATCAGACTGGAAACCCCGATGCCACCCAGCTGTGGGTAGACGTAGTTCCACACACCGATGCTGCCACGCCTGATCCTCTGCCCCACCGCCAGCTCCAGGAAGAACAGGGGGATGCCGATGAGGAGGAGGAGAATAAAGTAGGGCACCAGGTATGCACCTGAGAGAGAGAGAGAGAGAGAGAGAGAGAGAGAGAGAGAGAGAGAGAGAGAGAGAGAGAAAGGAGGGAGGGAAGAAGCATTACAGCAGTGTGCACAGCCGCTTTGTTATCTGAATGTTTGAATACATTTTTTAGTGAAGGACAAAGGCTTATTACAAAGCAGCAGCAGGGCGTTTGTTTAATTCTCAGCTTCTATTTTCTGAAATCTTTTTATTATCCATCCTTCTGTTCCACTTTTCTCCTCTCTAACACTTCATGTCAACTACAATCTGATATGACCTTTTATTTTTACAGAAGAGGCAATAGAAAGACACCAGCAGGCACTCAAAGACAAGTCACGTCCGTCCTGCTTACGTCAGGACATGAAGAGGCACCATGGAGACCGAGCCATCCAGAGCCAGAGAGGACGCGCTCACAGTGACGGACAGCTGGGAGGAGCAGCCTGCTCCCAGACGGAAAAC
>JAOWBC010001714.1:11590860-11605263 GCA_028566105.1 Hypoplectrus providencianus
ATATATATATTATTTTTTTTAAGTAGTAATACATACACAGAATATACATATTTTATGCTACTGCATATAAAAATATTTGCAAAAATAATCATAGTTATTAATAGTAATCATAAACATACATCAGGAATAATAGAGCTTTTTATTGATAATAATTTTGTTTCTGATGTAGTAAAAATAATAAATGTGCAGGATGAGCATTTCATATTACTGCATAATAAAAAAAGATAATTTATCATATAATAAAATAAAACAATGATAAAGTAGTATAGCAATTCTAATAATTATTATTATTACCCATTAATATCTGCAAAAGTAGTATAAGGAACATGCAGAGCTATCAGATGATCTTTATTCCAATGGGAGCCTCGCTGACCTTCATTATAGAAGTGACGCCTCCCAGTGACTTCAGAATGTGCTGTTGTGGACACATGGCATGTAGAGAAAAACAGGTGTGAAAAGACAGTGCTCTCTAATGGACGTTTCTCAAGTGTAGATAATTTGTGGCACAGTCATTTTTCTCTTTGACACCAGCAATTTATCCTGCCCTCGGCTCTGTCTGCCACTGCTACACACTCCATATTTTATCTCCCGGCTCACTGGGTGGCTTCTTATTTTCACTAAGAAGAAAAGCTCGGATGATCTTTCCCCCTACATCATATATATAACTCTTAAAAACATGGGGAACTTTTAACAGTATGTACAATAATACTTGTTTGTACTTCTTCAATATAATGTCCATTAATTGTCTATTTTAGTTTGTTTTTTAAAGAAATATCTAATTCTTTATTTGCTTCAGCCTCCCTCTGTCACCTGAAGCTCAGAGGGTGAAAATTAGGCTGTCAAAGGCTCTGGGTCGCACAAGGACACAGATGCTGTTTGAAGGATTACAGTATTTAGAGATGTGTCAGACTCTGAAGGATATCCTGCAAGAACGACAATCTGTTTTTGCGCTGATAACTTCTCGACTATCATCATAGTGCAGAATAACTCTGTGTCAGCATCAGATGGTCACAGTGAAGGTGTGGCTGCTCAGTTCTCACTGTACATCATGTTCTACTCTGTGGCCGCTTAAAAAATAAACGTACAAGCCTCGCTGTGTGAGCTAACCCTGGGCAACTCTCTGCCTGCATAGCATGACGACCCCAAAACACACACACACACACGCACACGCACGCACACACACACACACACACACACACACACACACACACACACACACACACACACACAGACAACATGTATGCACAGTATGCTTCCTGTCTCCTTCAATTCACTCATGTGACTCACTTTCCAAGGGCTGACTGCTGGGATCAGTTGCCATGGTAACAACCGATCATATGATGGTTACTCACCCTGTGAGCATTTTTTTTCCTTCTCTTCTATTTTTTCCCTCCTCTCCTCCTCTCTCCTCCTGCAGTCTGGGCTGCCTGTGAATGAGCCACTGGAGTAAAGTAAAACATCCTTCTTCCGCCACAAAAAACACAACTTATCACACGTCCCGTCTTCCTGCATGTGGTTCACTGCTTCTGATGTGTCACGGCTCTCGTAAACACGTAGTTTATCACACTTTTACATTATGCAACAGGAGACACAACGTGCCAGGATTCTGCTGCAGTGTTACTCACCTGAACCACCACAGGTTATCTTTCTCACAGTGAGGGCGCTGAATCACTGAGGCAGGCTCTGGAGAACTATCATCACCACAGCTCTGACCTGAAGCATCTTGACCTTGAGCTGCTTTTGTTTCTATCCGCATCAGACAGCAGAGAGGGAGAAGCTGCAGTGAGGCCCTCGGAAACACGTTCACATGTTGTTAAACCAGAGCTCAGAGCGGAGGGGCAGTGAGCCGTCAGACCGGCCTGTGATTTACTGAGCCTTTTATCTTTGAGAGAGGAGTCTGACTGCTAAAGACCCAGTAAAAAAAGAGGAGACAGCCGGCCCCTGAGACTGACTGCAGTCACAAGCAATAACAGTTTTCATGTTGCTTTTCTTATGGATTTAAAACTTGGCTTTGGAGCAGGTGAGAGATTACGTTGCCTCCCCACATTGCTAGATGGGATGTTATGAATGGTGTTGCTGTTCTTTAAATAATATGTGTGAATCCCATTCACCATCAGTGGAGCACCAGCCCTTATCTCAGACCTCAGGAGAGACAGGTTGCCAGGTCACAAATTAAACATGCTGACGAACACCGGCGGGCTAAATGTGATCCTTGTCTCGGGGGCGTTTCTGTGCAGCTGAGCCTCCACCGACACTCAGGGACCGGCTTCCTCTCTCTGCTCCCCCCTTCGCCTGCAGTTAATGGTTCAGTCCCAACTCTGTCAATATACTGACACCTTTGCCTCGTTCCCCTCTGGGTGTGAGAAGGCTGCCATTAGAACGGGATGTACAAAGGAGGAGGGAGGGGTAGTTTGGATCGTCCCCTGACTGACTACCTGCTGCTGCTCAGTGGTTGAATAAGGAGAGCTATAACCGTTACAGCTCCGGTGCAGCAAACTGACCTCAGATACTGTGAAAGTTCAGGGCTAACCCAAACCTACGAGGGTCCAGAGGTGTGTACCCCCTCCCAATGTCAAGCAAATATGGCCTTCATTAATCTGAAATAACTACGGTATTAGACTGCAGAAAGCATTAATGATATTATATTTCTGTAGAGAACAGCATAGTAGTTGTAGTAACTGTAATAGTAGTAATAATCAGTGGTGGCAAAAGTATTTAGATACTTCGGTAAAAGTACAAAAGTATCAGCATCAAAAATGTACTTTTACTGTTAATATACTGTTATGAGGTTAAATTTAAAAAATGCCAGATTACTTTAAATTGATCATGTTTTCATGTTAAATCTCGACCTGAAAAGCAATGAAAGCTTAAGTTTAATGTAGTGGAGTGAAAAGTACAATATCTTCCTCAAAAAGTCTTGTAGAAGTATAAAGTTGCATTAAATAGTAAAAGTACTGAACATTTAGTGATGATGAAATTTAAGGTAACAGAAATTTTGCTCTATTGATTTTCACCAAAAAAGTGGTGTTTACACATTTGTTCACTTTAACTTAAAGAATCATTCAAGTCTGGTTAGCTATAAAGGGACAGATGTGGCATTAATTCCTCCCCTGCCCTTTGCTTATTTCCCTTTAATCTCCCGTCCCTGCTGTTGAAGTGACACGAGGCTCATTAGCTCTCTGGTAAAGCTTCACTCCTCTTCCTCAGATAAAGAGACAAACACACGAGTCATGACCGCGCGAGGACGAGCAGGAGTATCGACACCCGTGATGAATGTGCAGCGGTTAAATCGATGGCAGTGATTTGGCCTTGAGACCGCATAATAAACACAGAATTAAGCTGCGTGATGGTTGGAAACAAGACACCATCAAGCGGCCCACCGGTTCCCAACCTTTTTCTTAAAGAACCTCATTTCTGTCTTTGAGGCTGACGAACACAAACTTTAATGGATATTTCATATGATTGTCAATGCATAACAAGCTTGTGTGGATTGGGCCATTACATAATTTAAAATACCTCCCTCTTTGTTTATATAATTTAAAATTATTTTGTACAAATTCAATATTTTGTTCTTTATCGTGTCTTAGGTTGGTTTAACTATGTTTTCTTAGTAATTAAAACAACCTTAGCCTTAGAGAAAGGCTTAGTGACTTCTGTGTTCAGGTCTGATGTTGCCCCCTTAAATGAAAAGGCCTCTTGACCCTGTGAGTCTTTGCCCAGCTTGGAAACCAGGGATGTGGACAGCAACAGTATCTGAATGAGAGGCTTTGATTCTGCTGTATGAGTAGGAAAAGGTCTGGCCTTCTCCCAGAAGAATAGACACTAAAACTGTTGGTTGGAAAACAATCCCGCAGAGAGAGTGAATTTACTACAGCGGTAGCTTTTGTGAGCTCAGAGAAGTGACAGTTGGCCTGTTATCACCAAAAGCAAAAAATAGAACGACTTCAAAATCCTGGCACCAGCTTTTTAATCATTCAAACGTCTCAAAGTCAGCAGAGCCTGGAGCTGTCCATGTGTCCATCACACTGCAGTTACTTACAGCCCTTCATAGCATCCTTCAACCTATGAACTGTAAAGATTGTTTCATGTTGGTTGAGTTCTTTAATAATGATTATTCACATTATGTTGGTTTCTTAAAGTGGAGAATAAACTGCACCGCACACCACTAATGCCATATTCCTCCTTTAGTGCCTGTGCCCTGCGGCTGCCTATAGCATGTGTGTGTGGGTGTGTGAGGCGAGCAGGCTGCCGGGAATAGATCAGACAACTTATCCTGTCAGCAGGACTATCATGTCACCGATCGCTCTGTCTTCTGAAGGATAAATGCAATTATTGTTCGGAGCAATTATAATACAACGGTCTGATTGCGAAATTGCCCAGCAAAAGGCAGCCTCTAATCTAAAAATGTTCATTTGCAAAATCAGCGACTTGTGAAATTAAACAAATGTCACAAGTCTTGTTTGTGCTTTGCGGTGCTTCCACCAGCTGCTTTAACATGACATTTAAAGGTCGTCCTGCAGAGTCCGGCTCACAGAGGGTTAAAGTCCTGTTATAGTGTGAACACTGGCCCTGCACTCCTGCACCAGATGGTTCAGAGCCTGCTGCTGGAGGTCGTACAGTGAAAGAAATACACAAACAGTAAATCGATGTGCTTTCATCCTGATCATGCATAATGAAAACTCACTGGGCCTTGTTGGGATAAATGGGCAGGAGCCAGTTTGCCCTGATGGAAACAGAACAATTAAGTGGGAGCTGTTGTTCTTCAAGTTTATGTAAACTACACAGACTGAGTAAATGTTAACGTTCATCATTTGTGTTATGATTTTCTCTATTATGCAATCTGGTTGAATATATATAGCGCCTATGTAGCTAACACAGCTAATAGAGGTTAGTCCAACATAAGAGAAACATAAGCTGAGATATAAAGAAAAGCAGAACAGAGAGATGAAGCCTGTTTGTGATTGCAGATCTCTTCTTTAATAGAGTAAGATGATCGAATAATTCTCGTAGATGTCGAGCCTCCTGTGGTGATTTCCAGGAACCTAAACTGCTACTGAAACAGCCGCATGAAGTGTCTGCTTCATGGTGGGATCGTGCAGCTCACTTCTATTGGTATCAGCTTGAAAACACATTTTAATTGAAGAGCGACGCTGACTCATCCAAGTTTGAAGCAGGTTTAAAGGGCCCTTTGTTAATTTTTGTTTCTTGATGGAAAAAAGAGTTTTAAAACCATCCAATTTTAAAACTTTATTTTAGGATCTTAGTTAGTAAAAGTCTGTAATTTTTGACCCTTAGGACAAGGGAAGTGTACAGATTATTGAACCACTCAAGGGTTAACACCATGTTGCTCTCTCTCTCTTACCCCGGCTCGCTTCACTGCATTGTTGTCACATATCAAAAGAAAGTACTCAATGAGATCCATCTGAGTACCTTTGCACTATTCACATAGAAAAGGCTGTTTGCATTCTAGCCTAAAAATTGTACAATATTGGCTGCCAAAATCTGGAATCAGGGAATTTTTGGATCAGCAATCGTCACAGAAATCCCACATTGGTCAGCCTCTACCCAATCCTCCACTAATATATATTATTGTGACCGGATGAGCGTTTAACCCAGTGACATGATACACCAAAACCCCACAGACCCAGTCAGTGACCTGTGAAGTCCTGCTCAGACTGTGGACACATCTCTGCCACCTCATGATGACTAATCGGCAGCGACTGGTGCCAGGAGGGCACTACAGCGCTTAAAGAAGCCGAGCACGCACCGTCTTTTATGTGCCCACACAAAAGACTGTGAACAAAATGTTTGCACTCTGGCTGTTGCGACCCTGTCAGCTGCAGTCTTGTCACAAATCTGCTCTCCCTGGGGAAACTCCGGATGTGCTCTTCTGTGTGTATTGCATGTGTGCATTATGTGTGTGCATGTACAGCTTTGTTCTCTATGTGTTTTACTGCCTAATCGCTTGGTTAACCCGCTTCGACAACAGATGCTGCAGGGCCATTAAGAACAGAGGAATCATATTCATATTCCTCTAAAATCCATGTTAAATCCAAGGTAGTTATATGTTTGTTAGCCATATGTCCATAACCACACTGCAATGCATTTAACTCACTTGGAGTCTTTATAATCTGTGCACGCCTCGTGTCCTATGAAGTAAAAAGGTGTACACCCTTTATAAATTAAGTCCTAAAATAAGAAGCATTATTGCATTTAAAACCCCAAATCAATTTTCCACAAAGACACAGCTTGCGATTCATCAAAAACTTTGCCAATATCTGGGTTTTCCCTCTTTGTCTAGGGAAAACTACTATTTTGTTATTATAGTTACCTAACAAAATACTAACCATTTACATTTCCCAAACCAGGTGTGTAAACAACAACAAAAATTAGGTTACAAATTTTGACATAAATGTAGATCATTTATTGTTATTTTGTTCTTGGAGGACATCATTGTGGGTCATTTTTGTGCCTTAAGATGACACAAAGGCAAAATAACACAACATGCCACTTCTGTGTTAGAAGCCTTGGAAAGCATTATCTCTCCCAGCTCCCATGCCTTTAAAAAGTCTGTGCAGCAAAGCTTATTTATTCATGGCCGAACACCTAATGGACGTATGAGATTTAAAGGCCACTGCTCACCACAGCGTGACTCATGTTCCCCTGCCTCTAATACAGCAGCCCGCTCTCTTCAGGGACTCAGTGCTTAAACTAAGCTGCCCTGAATGAGCAAAAGCCAGGAAGTCAAACTCTGCACACAAGCAGATTTTGTCTTCTTTTTTTTTTAAATTCAGTATTTGGAAGAGAGGGGTAAAAAATGTCTTGTCATTTTGCAAGCATCACTGCACTTGTTTGCAGTTTTGTTTTGGTTACATATTTAATTTTTCTCAGTTTTACACTCTCAGCTCTTGGTGTGCTTTTGCTTCATTAGACTGGCAGAAGTTCACTTTTGTTCACACTGTAAGTAAATTAAAAACATGAAGTTTCTAAGTACAACATGAAAAAAAACAAAAAAACAAAAAATCTGGACAGCCTCCAAACTTGTGCTTACATTGTCAATAATTCCTGCCATAACCTAACACAAATGTTATATATTCTATCATTTAAGTCTAAACAGTTTTTGATTTCTTTGCATGAATATGTTAGAGCGTTGACTGAAATATTATATATTATTTAGCATGCATTCCAGATGAACAGCATCGACACATTGCAGATAGAGTTAATTTAGAGCTCACAGTTACCTTTGCATGAAGTTCATGCACATATTATATCCTCTTCAGCCAAAAGGAAAATCCATTAAAACTCAATAACAAACATATAGAATATAACTTATAACATTTCTGAGTGTTATAGTATCTGCAAATGTAGAATTTATAGCTCCAATTTTTGGCTGTAATAATAAAAGTGTAATCATATGATGAAAGTTATAATTCTGGAGGAGCCACTGTGATATTGTTGCGCCCTCTACTGGTTAGAATTACAGCAGCACCATTAAATGTGAATTTAAAACCCAAACAACATGAGAGAGACATTTCAGTACAGTAAGCATCCTCTGTATGCAATGTTATATGAGATTAAGGGTCAGAGACACTTGCACGGACTCATTTTATATATACACTTAATTTAAAGTTTTTTATGATGCAATATTCTGTTTATAGAGGCTAGTTTAGCAAATCATTAAATGATAAATAGTGATTGATTTTTTCACGTTTGCACAATCAGTCTCATGTCTCAGAACGATTACTGTGGTAATCTCCTCTCCTCCCTGCATCTCCTCTCCGGCTGTCGAGGCCGGCTGCTGCAGAGGGAGGGCTTCACTGCCATCTGGGCTGCAGCAGGGAGTGGCAACCAAGACACATCCAACCTTTATGTAGCATCAGCGAGACACATGGAGTCTTTTATGACTGCGTGTGAACAACAAATGACATAGAAAAACAAAATAAATCCATCTAAATAACTAAGATGCAAGCGTGTTGTCGATGCAAATCAAAGGCATCAGTCACAGTTACAAAATGTGGATGCTTAATACTTTCTCCTAAGCTGCCCGCTCTGCAGAGTATCTAGCTGCAAGGTCTGTTGTGAATTATTCTGGGATGACAGCACTCTGCAGGCCTGTGTTTACTTTAGGAACCTACAGAAAAAAGTGGTTCTTCAGAGCGAGTCCAAGAGGCTAAGTCGTATGGTAGTAGTGTAATAAATAAACAAAAGCCAATTCTTCTCAAGTAGACAAGAATGCAGTTCATTGCATTAAAATAATGAGTTATGGGTCTAATAGCAGGGTGGCAGGGAGAAAATGGGCCCATAGGTGCTCACAGCAGCACACAGACAGATAAAGCACACAGAGTCGGGTTAGTCTTTTACATTTGTTTGCTCACTGAGTGTTTTCAGCTGGGTGCTCGGCTGATATACCTGCCCTGCTCTCCATCCCGATCCCCTCTCCGTGTTCAGATTCATGTCTTCATCGGTAACAAGGCCAGCAGTCAGTGTGATAAATTCTGCTGTTGTTCAGACGCCCTCATACAGAGTCTGGCCGGCTGCCAGCTCCATCAGCAGACAGCTCTGTCTGTAGACCTCCTCCTCCGTCCCTCTCCCCCTGTCCTGGAGACAAACGACCTCATCGCTGCCATCGATTATCACTTTCACTCCTCGCCTCGCCCTCCCCTTTCCATCTCACTCTCATTTAATTTCTTGTTGTCTTCACACGCTGTTTCATTATCGATCCGATGCCCGGTGACAACAGCTCTGTGTCTCTGTTGCACTGTGCTGTTTTTTTATTCGGAGCTATGGCAAAGCCTGCAGGCCAAAAGCAAAGGCAAAACCTGCAGGAGTCACTAACTATATATTATTCTGCTTTTCACAAGCTGCTGGTTTGACAGGATGGTTCAAATGATTAAGCAAGAGTGTCATTCTTGCTGTACAGATGCTTAACTCTGGGGTCAGCAGCATGTTGCCTGAGTTAAAATCAGCCACTGCAGCCTTGAAAGCTGGCAACAGTCTGCCATTAAAACCATAAACAACAGAGTAAAGGGTGAAATGACCTGGTCATAAAATCTGGCTAGTCACTGGGTTTGATGTACAGTTCTGGGCTCTATAAAAACTGCCTTTGCTCTGAGCTCCACGGCCATTAGTGGGAATGATTATTGCCATATATTTCAACCTGTAGTCGCCTACTGAAGTTTTAGGTAATAGCAACTCCAAGGTCTTGCTCGTGACAGTAGGTAAAACAAATGATTATTATAAGAGGGTAAAGGTAATTGGCCATAATTCACAAGGCCTACAAAAGCGTTTCTGGCTGTAATCAAAGCTGGTTTCCATACACTGAAGGTGCCTGTCTGACAGGCCGTTTGTCTGGCTGCATGGAGCTGTTACACTCCTGGTTCTCCATATATGTGCCAACTTTAAGAGGAGCTGAATTTTTTAATGATATCTTTTCACTACTGGCCACAATATATTAAACCATATTCAGGTGTCAGCACAGTTATCAATTACATATTGATATGCACACACGTTCTCATGCATATACATTGTGCACTTTTGTGACATGGACTTACAACTTCACCAATATTTTCAAGTGACAAAATAATAAAAATGTCTGTAATATGATGAGGTGGCAAGCAGTAGCATAGTGATCCTGATCATGTAGCATCCAAAAGATATGCTGTTTTAGTTTTGTCCTGTTTTATCCAATGCATTCAGATAACGTGTCTCTTAAAAGTTGATTCCTAAAAATACCATATAATTGTGATTATGAGTCAAAAGATTGACGCAGTGCAGCATCATATAAAACTGTTTATTTCTTTTGTTCTGCATCAAGAACGATCAACATGTCACATGGATGTTGCATGTTCTGAGATCAGTGCTTTAAAAAGGTCTTAGTGCTGCAAATCAAGCCTATCACAGATCATCAAAATTAATGTTACATATAAAGACGATGCAAAAACATGTCAAGTGGTTGGCTGCGAATATTAAAGAGCCTGAGATGTAAAATGTATCCAATTTGACCAGATTCACCAAACACAGTTAAACACCAAAGGAAATAATTCACTGTTCATAAATAGCAGTGGGCACAAGTGCTGGATATAAAATGCTGCTTGATATTACTATTAATCGCCACTAGATGGTATCATTAATGTCACTGTCCTGCAGGAAGTGACACACTGGTGATGACCCGCTGGGATGAGACCTGAGAGTCCGTCCACATAACAAATGTCAGTGAGTTGCTGCTCACTCAGGACAAAGACGTCCTGCGTGTTGCACTGTTGGACAGGTTGTCTTGCTTCAAACCAGGATGTCATCATCTCCATACACATAATAACAACTTCCTCTCAAGTTAATTGCCAGTCGTAAATTAACGCTCTGTCTGACTGCGCTTCATTACAAGCAGACTGAAATGCATGCACAGCTCTAAACGGGCATAAACACTGATATCTGATATCCACCCGTCATCCAGCGCTGAAGTTAGCAGGCCAGACTAAACAAACACTGGTTTCTGGCTGTAACTATAGATAGCATGAAATTAATTTAAGCAATAGAAGTCATATTACTTTTGTGTGCAGGAAATACATTCTAGCTTCCTAATAAAACAGCAAGAAGCGACATAAAACAAACAAAACTTTGCTGCGAGTCTTAAAAGTAAGGCAATAAAAATTTATAGTGGGTTTAAAAAAAAAAATAACACTTACTTTGTCGAAACACATGGACACACACAGACTTCAATAAGCACAGTTGCCTGTCTGATACACAAAGGCCGCTGCTCTCTAGTCTTTTTTCCTCGGGGTCAGAGGTAAAGCCCTGACCTGGTGAGGCCAACATGCTCTTGTTAATAAAACAATAAACAGCAGTCTTCTCTCAATAACCCCCCAGTCAGCACCCTCGCCAGCAAGGCTAGCTTTCATCCCCTTACTCTTAACTCAAACTACAAATAGCACGCAGGCATGCATCGAAGGCGTGCACATTCAAATGCATCATTTTGAACATCAGTCCTACCACAGGAATATAAGGCTCATAATTGTGGTATGTGCTAAATCCTGTTTACACTTGAGTGCTAAAAGGGAGTTTAATAAGACTTTATTTACTCTTTGCCCACCATATGTGATGTTCCCGTGTGTTTGAAATCTAAGATCAGTCACAGGGGGGGGCCCTGTGGCTCCCAGGACACCTAATACTCTGCGTGCTCCAGGGCCGGTGAGAAGAAAAAGAGCACAATTGGATTAGATACCAAAATAGGGTCAGTGTTTGTTTTAATCAATCTGGTGACACAGGGAGCTCTTGAAAGCACCGGGTAAAGAGAGCCTGGAGAGAGAGAAAACGAGAGAGAGAAAGGAGACAGATAGTGAAAGAGAAGGAGAAAGGGGAAAAAGAGAGACGGAGAGGGCAGCCGGGGTGATTGGTCCCCAGGCTACGGCTGGATAATGGAGACTTGAGGCTGGAGGGGAAGCTGTCTGGGGGGTGGCTGGCCTTTCAGGGTTCACTGTCAGGTCTCCAAACCAAAGGGACAGTGGTCACTTCCACTATCTCAGCATCCGTCTTAATGAGCTTTGACAAACATGTGGCGGAGCTGGTTTGTTTTCCACACAACACCAACAAATCATCCTGACAAAGAGCCCCTCTGAGGGGACGAGCATCCGTGAAATTGGTGCTGAGATGATTTATCTCAACAACAACCGTTGCCTTGTTGGTTTTGTGTTGACGGGGATTCAAATGAAGTTGTTGAAATCCGACGCTGGGAATATCAACTGTGTCGTCTTGGACGGGGCTATCCGATTACCAAACGTTTTTGTAATCTCAGGCACACTGGAAGAGAAGTTTAGAAAGTGATAGTGCTGAGGATTTTCACTGAGGACCATATTGTACACAGAGAGATTGAGTGCAAGTGCTCGGCTTTGGCTTTTTTTTTCCATCTAGGTTGTTGCAAGATTACGCTCCCCTGCCAAGTCAGTGAATTGTGGCTCTTGGGGAGCGAATCGTGGTTGCAGCTGACTAGACTTTCCATGGCACGGCTTAAAATCCTTACTGGGATACACCACTGAATTTCAGATGTCAGAAATGATTTTCCTACGTCCCAGGACAAATTCAAGCCTGTATCGGGTGGGAACAATTACTATTGCTTCCCATGGACAGAAACAAAAAGAGCAGTATTCCTCGTGCCCGTAATCTGTGATGTCACATCTCAGCTCCCCAAAGAAAGAGCAGGAAAAGACAGAAATGTCACTGGACTCTTGATCAAATAGATGCATTTTCTGGTTCATTACCAAGCCCAAAGTCAGTCTCCAATTTATGGTCAGTGGAGCAGCTCCAGACTGTGGATCTAAGTGGTATTACAGATTAATGTTTAAGCTGTCTGGCCTTGCGAGTTAGTTGGTTATTTAGTTCCAAAATACCCATTGAGCTCATGACATATATAAATACTTGAACTGAGTGCTATTTCCCTTTCGATGCCACCCATGTACAGTCCACTGACCTTAGAGTTTGGTTACACATGCAGGGGGAAGTACAATCAGGAACACCAAGAGCAAAATAGTGCAGAAAAAGAAACCATCGCATTATGCCTGTGTAAAGTGATATCTTTTAGTCTTGTAAGAATCTTTACCTTCAGTGTGAGCATGTGCATGTTCTTCTTTATAAATATACAGTATATTTGTGTGCTGGGAAGAGGCCAGAGAGCGAGAGTGAGTGTCCCAACTCCTGCATAACCATCAGCCTTCTCCATGGTGTTTGGTAATGGTATCCCCTGGTCGGAAGTGCAAATCCAGCTGCTGCGAAGTGGCCATAAATTAGATTTTCTGAAACTTGGTGCAGACGTAGTCTCCAGTGTGTCGTTTGCTGGAGCGCTCAAACCCCACTCGCCAACTGCAGCTTTCATTATCATTACCTAAATCCCTTAAACTTCGCTGATCGATTGTCACATACCTCGAATTATCTCAGTCGTGCATCAGCTCTTTTTTCCTGCTGCGGGGCTTCTTCCCTACAAGTCAGTGCAAAAAGTTAGTTTCTGTTTTAACTTGAACCTCCAGTGGTGCAATTTATCTCCTTTAAAAAGCAGGGACATGTTGAAAACATTACATCTCATGCTTTTGCTCTCTGAGCCTAGAGGTTAGTGTGATGTGCCTGCTGAAAGCTTTTCCAAATCACACAGAAATCAACTGAGTAAGTTCAGATTTTTGCAGCTGCTTTCTATTCCTCAATGTGCAGAGTAATTCCAAACAGTTTATTTTCTATCCAGCCACTTCAGCCCCCAAGGTCATTGGCTTTTTCTCTTTCTAAAGAGGCAGAATTCTCACATGTCCTTTCTTGGTGCAACTCCACTCAGTCTAATTCGCTCTGCTGGTCTGTTCTTCCCCAGCAGACTTGTGACAGCCTCACTCAGATGTGTCAGAGTTCCTTTAAATTACAGACCTCATCTGCTGAGATCTCCCGTAAGAAAAACAACAGGGCCAGTCTCAGCTGCAGGAGGCCTTTCCCTTGGATAACAGCTCAACGTTTATCGTATTGACTGAAAAAGACGTGCTTCGTCTCTTTTTATATAGTTTAGAGACTGCACAAACAGTAAAGTAACACCAGTTGCTTCAGTTTGTGTATATAAATACTATAATTGCAGCTATGTCCGGTGTGATGAGTAGACATGTGAAAGTTGAGGATGAGTCACAGCAGAGACAAAACAGCAGCCACCGTGCTGCTCCACTGAGCTGTGGGTGAAGCGCCGCATTATGGCCAGTGTCTGGGTGGCGCTTTGGGGGGTCGTGCTCTGTGCCCAGGCCCTCGGGGCACCAGTAGCAGGATGGGCCCGAGCATCCGCTGAGAGGATGACCCCAGCTATCCCTGTGGAGTTTGGCTTGTACAGCTGTATCTGATCGGGCAGGAACAAAGGGCTGCGCTGCACCAGGGGGTTTGGCATTCAGCAGATAAGAGCTCTCAGTCCAGATTCTCACTGATAGATCACTATTGTGGTGATCTATATTTCTGAGAATAAGGGGGGGAAATGTTTAGAATATTTTGATTTAAATAAGCAAAATGTGTTATTTTGGGTTTCTGCAAGGCTAACATGATGGTTCCTAAAACTACTTCAAATGTTACCAGCACTTCTTATATTAATGTCATTTATGTAGCCTCACAATCCTCTGTTTATTCTATATACTACACATAAATGCACCAGAAATCACTTCTGACCAGTTGTGGTGATTAGCTTAAACTTTACACTAGATGACATTTTATCTGTTAACAATAAATCACATTGTCACAATCATTTAATGGAAAGAGGTAAAAAAAAATTAGCCCAAAAATATGAGCAATCATGTATATAAAGAGAAATTATATATACATTGATAGTTGTCTATCTATCTATCTATCTATCTATCTATCTATCTATCTATCTATCTATCTATCTATCTATCTATCTATCTATCT
>JAOWBC010001714.1:11605566-11613066 GCA_028566105.1 Hypoplectrus providencianus
TCTATCTATCTATCTATCTATCTATCTATCTATCTATCTATCTATCTATCTATCTATCTATCTATCTATCTTTTTCTGGGTTTTTATTGGACTTGTATGCCTGTAAACTCTCCTCCAGAGGGGTATATCTTTCACACCTTGACTCATTTGTAAAACCTATTAGTGTAAGTCCAACAAATCCATGATAGCAACAGAGAAATATGAGCACATTAAAACGGTCATATTTTTCGCAACTGTCATCCCTTCCCTCGGCTGAACTCGCTAAAACAGACAGATTTACCGTGAGGCGCTTACTTTTCATAAGTATTTATCCAGAATATAGCTGACAGGTTTTCTTCCAGAGAATGTGAGAGAGCTCGTGAGCTACCGGAGACCTCCTGTGCGTCAGGACCGCTCTCATGTTGATGCGCTGGAGACGGAGGCCGCTGCCAAAGCCGCAGGTCCTGTCTGGAGCCTCCGGATCACAGACCTGTCTGTCTGTCTGTCTGTCTGTCTGTCTGTCTGTCTGTCTGTCCTTCACTGTGCCGCGATCACACACAGCAATGTAAACCCCGCGAGCTTCACCGCCATGCATCAATATTTTAGCGAAAGCCAGTTTCAGAAAAGTAGCTTTCCCATTTGTAGTTTTATGGCTGTAAAGGGTCAGTTGTAAATGTAGGTCCTATATTTAAGTTGTTGCTATAATAAACTTTCCCTATGTCTAGTCTGTAATATTCCGTAAAATAAAAAGTGAAGAAAAATAGGCCACTCCCTGACATTTAAAACACTGACTGGATTTTTAACAATACTGTTGGCAATAACGGCGTCAAGCCTTTTTTTTATATGGGGATTATTTCTTTATCTTTTGGGTTTCGTTCGTTCTCGGTTCGTAATTCGGCCTATTTATCAAGAAGTTTCAGTGAAGGCAATAAGTAAGCCGATTTATTTTAGGGCGAGCACATTTAAACAAAAAATCAGACAGTCACAATTTTATCTGCGTAAATTTCACAATTCTGCATTATGTATTTTACTTTATAAACTATAAACTATTTGCAAAAATGTACAAGGTGAGCTTATCTTTCATTCGTTATCTTTTTTGCACAGGTTTTTGTAGAAACATGTGGGATGGTGTGGGGAATATCTAAACCTGCGATCGAATTACTTTTTTTTTCTTATAAGCTTCACTTGAAAAAGTATCTCAAATTATCAGCGGAAAATAAAGCCAAAAATAATTTTTATACGCTACAGGAGGTTTAACGAATGGGTTCCCTAATTTATATGCCTGGAAATAGGCTACTCCGTCTACACAAATTAAATATTATCAACACAATATTATTATTATTATTTACTTAACTGTAATAGAAACGATTTAAAAAGTGTTAATTGATTTTGTTAAAGTAGGCCTAATATTATACATTGGATAGGGTAGTGCTGGGTATTATTCACAGTTGCTACAAACTCCGTCTGCCGCTTTCCAGCGTAATTATTAATTCAGTTTACTCACAGGCCTATATATTCGCTATTCAACCAGAGTTTTCAATACAATGCCACATTAAAAAAAGGTTTACCGTTTAGAAAAAACAAAAACAAATAGGCAAAATTACACATATAAATTCTTTATTTATACTAAACATCGAAATATCACAAATAGGCTAACTGTACCACTACTACTACTACTACTACTACTACTACTAATAATAATAATAATAATAATAATAATAATAAGAAGAAATATATTTTTTTAATAATACCCCAATCATTTTATTATCATTATTTTTTGAATTTTTAGTTCTACATTTAACTTCTAATCGCTTTTTGTGTACATGTATTTAGCAGAAGTGTCTCCTGTTCCTGACTGACAGCTGCACATCAGGATGAACACAGGTGATGAACACAGGTGCTCCACTTTGCGTCTCTACTCACCGGAAACCCGCAGTGTCTCCGGGACCGGAGGACCTGAGGAGGTCCCTGTCCTCTGGCTCTGGATAATTAAAATCCCATGATCTCCAGTCAGTGCTCGATCACCTCTAATTCAATCGGAGAGCCGGGTCACGGGCAGTGTTGGAGGTTGTTATAAATGAGATTATAGCCATTACTCACCGCCAATACGCGCTGCGTTTATCTGGCTGCATTAGGCTGCTTTCCCCTCAATGTGTTCAAATAAAACTAGTCAGGAGTTGGCTAATTCATTACTCAACCTTAACCTTGGCCAATAGGATAATGGTTAATGCAAACAATTTGATAACTGCGCCCAAAGAAATGTGGGCTGTGCCTCAATCTAAAGGAAATAGCCTTTATTGACCATTTCTAATCTAATGTTGTCTTATTTTAACCTGCGTCTATAACGACGGTGATTATTTTATAGGCTTCAGTATCTCGGGTTACCTAAATGAGATAAAGTGGGGATTTGATAGGCCTGTACAGCCATTAATTTGAACAATAAAAAAATAAATGTAATATTTAGCCGCATGTGCTGACAGTTAGCAAAAGCAACCTAACTATAAATTTGTTTTAACGGAAATTATTGCAGGCTATTTTTTAGTCTACTCGGTTACGCATGTGTCACCGCCCCAACAGGGCCCCTTCCTCCAACGTTTCTCTCTAAAACACATTTCGGGATTATTTATTTTTAGCTTTGGCGTGTGTCTGTTGTATCTGGGCCTTTAGCTGATACTTCCAGATGGTTTTTGCTAAGGTGCATGTTTACGGATTCCTGCAGATTGTGAGTACGTACCGGTCTGTCCTTCATTAAGAGCCGGTCCAAGCATAGAGGCATTTATCACGACACACGGAGCCTTCAAAACTCGGTGTTTCTGCACACACAGGCAGCAATACTTCTTTCCGAGCTACTGTGCCGAGTAAGCCTCATTATTCAGCCCTTTGTGGCTAATATAAAAGAGGTGAAGTGCGCCTGTGAAACAGATATTAAACTGCTAGCATGTCAGAGCTAAGCTAGCTACGTTAGCACCTGTGGGTCCTTTGCAGCAGCTGAAGCATTGTTGCAGAGCAGTTGCTATTACAATTATTTTCTTTTCTGGTTAGTTAAAGCGGTTTGTAATAGCTGCTTCTATATTCTTGCTGGAAATAGTAAATGTGCAATGTTAAGTGGCACTGACACCCATACAAATTCTGATTTTAGAGTAAACTATGACTGAGTGGGTGGCCAATATAGTAATTTTTCTTTTTTTTTTAGCTGTAATGAATATAGGCCTTTTTTATGTGGATTGTGCATTGATTTTTCCACCCGTAGGAGAAAAAAGCTCTCTAGGTAAATTTGTAAAAAAAACAAAACAAAAACGTAATTAAATCATTTTTAATATTATTATACAAACAACATTGTTAGGCAATTCCACAAATGATGACAGAGAAAATAAATAATAAATAGGAATGAAAGAAATAGCTAATTCAGTTTTGGTCAATTACAGACTATTAAATACATTTTACAAAATAGCTGTTATAATTTCTAAATCACAAGAGGCAACATTCTTTGCTATATATAAAAAAAAAAGTGTAAAAAACAAATGTTTTTATGATATAACTGCACATATCGGACAGCGTACACATACACATACACACAATACTGATAATATCTGTCAACTGATATATCAGTCAGGCTTTACTGTACAGGCTCTGTGCTGTGGGCCCTGTGAGCCTTTATGGTACTTCTGTCTTGGATTTGAACTAAGGGATCCCAATTTTCTAAAGCTACAGTAAGAAAGAAAGGCACAGCATACAGCACAACATGATTTGTAATAAATCAGCCACAGAAAACCTATGCCCAAGTTTTAATTGACAAAGGCTGCAGCACTTGTCACTTTCAGTGTGTCTGCACTGTCAAACATCAGTGTCCTCTGGTGTGAGGAGCACCATGGGCTTAACTGAGCTGCTGAAAATCTCACAGTCTTTATGTAGTAGTGAAATGAGTGGAAAATCTTTTCTTTTTTTAGCATTTTATGTTCATGGAAAATATTTTTGCATGCAGTAAAATTCTATGCAAAACAGTACCATCAAGTATGTGTTGGTGTTTCTTCCTGACAGATTCATGCCCGGCTCATCTCGTGTGTTGTGGCTGTGGATCCTGACGCTCGCTGGGCTCCAGTGTGCTCCATGACGCCTTGTACAGGGTCACACAGAGGACAGCAACCCCACTTCCCATTTCCCTTTTTGAAACCTCAACCCCCATTGCGACAGCACACCAGCTTAAGCTTCCCAGAATGCACCTCTTCAGCCGGATGACCCCGGGGTCGGCAGCTGTCAATCACATCCTCAGCTGGCTCTGCAGCTTCTGGACATAGACTGGAGGATGTGAGGGAGGCCTCTGAGAGGAGCCCTGGCTCTGCATATGGGATCATCTCTGTGCATTCATGGTGGGTAATTAAATTAGCTATCCTTCTCCTATTCTAATGCAAACCTCAGGTTGAATCGCCACCCTGTACGTGAGAGGAAAGGCCCCAGGCAGCAACAGCCAGACAAAGACGGCCAGCTTATATATGAAGTACAGAGTTGTACTTCATCCTGGCTGGTTGTCTATGTTGGTGTTCCTCTGGCAGGTCGATCTTAGTAACTCCTCCATCCACATGCTGTTGAAGGATCTCACAGACTGTCACTGGAAAAGGTCAGATCTTCGTTTACTCTCCACACACAACATGCATTATTCACAATTTAAAAGAGCATTAGTTCTTTATATATAAACATTTAAAAAGCTGGATTTTGTGTAAAAGATTGCCCAATCACTTTATTTGTCTAGGTTTGCGCGTGTGTGTGTGTGTGTGCTTGTGTGTGTGCTTGTGTGTGTGCTTGTGTGTGTGCGGATGTAAGGTGTAACAGGGCGAGACTGACAGCCAGGCAGAGAGGATGTGTTGGAGGGAGGGGTGTGGAAGTGGTTCTGTAGCCTGAGGGCTGCAGGGTGCACGGTGAGAGTGCAGGGTCACCTTTATCCACGCTGTCTGTGCCCAGAGCCAGGAGGCAGCTGGGGGAGACCTGGGACTCCCGACAGGCTGAACTGATTTCCTGTGCAGGGTCATGCCCAGGACAAGGGTTTAGGACCACGGGGAGCAGGGAGTGGAGCTGGTCATGCTATGGACAGCAGGATGATGCTTTTTTTCCTGCCATTACCTTGCTTCTTTCAACCACCACGTCTTTCCCTGTGAGTGGGTGCAGTTTAAATGCACACATCTCTGCCTGAGGTCACATAATGTGCTTATTTTATAAAGGACAATGCTCTGTGGAAGTTGGCCGTTTCAGTGCATGGACCCCCACAGTATAATTAAACAAACCACAGCACACAGACGTCCACACAGACTCATAGGAGGCTTTGATTCCTCAGCATATAACATAACCATAATCCTTCACATCTCATGCTCTCTTGATGCAGTCTTCATATAAACACTGTTACCTGCGGCGGCTCTGAGATCATAGCGCAGACGTTCTTCCTCTTGCCCACATTTCTGGAATGCATTTACTCAGCTGGGTTCGAGCTCTGCTGCCTCAGGCTACAGAGGACATGCTTGTCACGAGATTTGAGAAACATATCCGTGTGTCGCCCCCCACCCCCCTCCCCTGTGTGTTCATCTTAAAAACTCTTAAGAGAATTAAGAGGTTTTTAATGGTGGTCAGCCAAGGCGTTTGATAAATGCTGGCAAGTTCACATAGACTGGAGTTTACGGGGATGGATACACTCGGAGTGTGGGAGGGTAAAAGGTGGCATTGTGGTTGTGATTAACATGACAGCGCGGCCTTTTTTAGCCTCTACGCTCCGCTGGGTTAAACATGTTAATCTAAGTCATGTTACACATAAATGTCATTAGGCCTTATATCTAAGGTCACTAATCATTTTAAACTTGAAGGAGCTCTTCGTTTCCACGCAAGCAGCCATGTCTTTACAATTTGTGTCCAGATGAAGACTGGAATTTTCATTTTGTTCATGACTACACTTTTATGAGTCTCTTGGTAAAGAGAAGAATGCAGTTTGAGAGCATTATCTGCACATTGGGGTACGGATAAACTTGTCATTAGAATTAAAATATGTTTATAAATGTCCGTTTTTAACAGCTGCAGGGCCACTAAGCTTTTATCTATTTGTCATTGCAGTAACAAATAACAATTGAAGTTTCGACTCACATGGAGCCGTCATTCACATGCCATCTCAGCTCCATATTGCTTGTTGCACAGCCTTTTCCTCCTTCACTTGGATCTGCAACGTGTACTGTGGACACTTTGATATTTTAGAGCTCAGAATGGAATCAAATGGGGCTTATGAGGCCTCACGGCCCAAATGGACTTCGTGTTTACACACTTGTCCATCAGCTGAGCAGCGTGCGGCCTCAGGTATCCGCAGAGATGGAGAGATGTCCCCAAAAGCAACGGTGCCGTGTCTGAACCTGGTAAGTGCACTGTGTTTAGACGTGGTTTGTCTAGATTGGAGATAACATGTCAGTATCAAAAGCCTTTTATCTTGCTGCTGAGTCCAACGTATTCGCTCAGTTTTGAGCTGCAGCTAAAATGAATAACACTGGATATTTTTTTCTGCTCTTGTTATTTTTATATTGACTTTAATCAAAACAGTTGTCAAATGACTTCCAGTAAAAAATACACAAAGATTTAAGAATTGGATTGTATTAATTAAAACTGTATTTCACTGCGAGCAGGGGAATGTTATGACCTCCATAACTATTGTTTTGCTGTTTCCATCATTTCTAAAAGACATTCAGTATTATTAAGTAAAACCACAGGAAATCAGCACCATACTGCAGCTTAGCGACGAGGAAACGGCCAAGTCAACTACTGTAAATGTTTCATGTGTTTGATCACTGTAGTAGTGATAACCTGTGTCAGGGCCGCTGGCTGCTTTGTTCTCAAGACTGCCGATCGAATAATAGTTTAATTTAAATTATTAAATGTACGTTTATGGTTCTCAATTCAAACTGAGTAGTATCTAGATATGGCAACATTTTTCTCGTTATGTGCATCAGTATAAATACGATAAATGCAGGCGCATTTTCAACGAAAATGAAACTTTTTTTTTTGCATACGTTTAAAAACAAAGCAATGATGACATGTAACTCAATCGATGTACATATTTAGTTTTTATTCATTATCATATTTAATAATCCTGTTTGCGTGCGTATCTTAATATTTTAACTGTTTATTTATATTAGTTTGACCTCGGCAGAATTGAATTCAACACGCTTTGTTTTTGCATTAGTCTTTAATTTTTATTTCTTCATGGGACAATTTTAACTGTCAAATTATTTTCTTGCATCAGTGATTTTTTTTTAAATTTGTGACACATGGACCATCGGCGTCTTCTCTGTAGAGCAGGAGTTTGTTGTTTTTATTGGCAGGAGAAAAATACATCGAAATCAAATGCGGAAAATGATTATATGAGCTTTTGTTCTGCAAACTCGTAACTATTAGGAATGATTAGGAAATGTAAAGGAAGGAAGTCAGTCTGAGAAGAGAACATGAAAAGAAAACATGGACTGATCGTTATGCGCAACTGCGGAAAATAAAATTACATAT
>JAOWBC010001714.1:11615566-11659333 GCA_028566105.1 Hypoplectrus providencianus
GCAATGTGCCTGCAGTCAGTTGCATTATAATTGTAATACAGAATTAGCAAAGATTTATCAGCGGGTGAGTTTTTTTTTTTTCTCACAATAAATTTGTTGATTTTTATCATAAAAACTTCAAATTTTCCAACAAAATGACCAAAAGTTTCTTACATTTAAAAAAATAAATAAATAAATAAAAGGACATAATAATAATGTCCCATAATAATAATAATGGGACATAATATCATTTTATCATTTTTAAATTGTATTTACTCATTTGGGAGATAAAACGGTTGAATCTCTTCTTTGAGATGCTCTATGTTTTAATTTCTAAATTATTCAATTCAGGTTTATTTTTACAGAGCTCGCAGTGGGAATGTGTTAGTTCTCTCTGTATGAATGGCATATTTTGAAATGACATCGCAGAGAAAATGTATCCACTATATTTATACTTTCGGATATATGAATACGCTGCATGAACAAATACATCCAATTTCTCCTTCAAATAGAATAAAAACATACTATTATATTATCATATTACATCATTACTAATATTTAAAAAAATAGCTGCTGCATAAACTCAAATTATAACCATAATCCTTTCATTTTTATTTTATTTTTATTGACTAATCTACTGTAATAAATATAGCTGATGAATTTCAGTGAATATTCTCTATGCATTGAGGGGAAATGATTCGCTGACATTGTGCACACATTAAAAGCCTCAATGTACAGAGCAAGAGGCCTGGAAGAGAAGCAGCTTAAATTTCTACCACGACTCTTTGAGTGTGTGAGAGGTGATCCTCATGCTCACAGCGTGATATTCCTACCTATACATTCTGAATTTATCCTCGGCTTTTCCTGCGTTTCTCCTGTTACGCTGGGAGCAGAGCGGATGTGGCTGTTTGACAGGGTAAAAGCTACACAGCGTCCTGCGGCCTCAGCTCCAAATCTGAACGGAGACTTTTTTTTTTTCAGCATGAACTGCGGCGTGAGGTGGGATCTAATGGACACGAGGAAATTAATGCTGCAATGAGAAGTGCTCTCTGTTGGGCCGCATATTGAATTAGGGGAATAGCAGAGTAATGTCTCAGCCGCCCCCAGTGACTGAGTGCCTGCAGATAGACGCAGCTCAGGGTTAAACGTAATGAACATGGACAACAACATCCAAACACTGCAGGAGGGAACAGCCCTTTCCACGGTCCGTTAACAGGAAGGACATAATGCTTTCAGATTTCCCCTCACTGCTCAATGTGAAGGGCACGCTGTTTATTATTTATTCAAACAATCACCTGCTTTATCAGATGTAAATTTGTCATACAATCCGGTGCTGTATCCCAGTTTTCCTTCTCTCAATGTGAATATTTTGACATGGACATTACAAAAATATTCCCACAGAATAAAGTGATGTGTCTGCTTGGAAGGTGAACCTAAACATTTATTTTCCATATTTCAAAATTTACCAAATCAAATCTTGTTGCCTTGTGGGTTTAATTCAGTTCAACTCACTGCGAGTTCACTACGGGCTGTCTGAGATTATCAAATGAACTTGCTGTTGTGCTGAATTAGTGTTGTGTGTTGCTTTTCTCAGCATCACAGCGGAGCCTCTGTTGATAGTTTGTTTTTTGGAATCAAGTTGAGAAACATGAAAAAAAAACCAAGAGATTAATGGATTTACAGGCAAAATGTTTGATTTTGTAACAGTGTGGAATTACGCTGTGACCAACTAAGATATTATTTTTCTCTTCGTTTCATCATTCAGATGTTTTCTTTAATGCCTCGCATGCAAAGAGATTTGATTTCCAGTGCTGATCTTTTCTGTGGAAAACTTATCAAAAAACTTATGTTTTTCTCATCCTCTTATTAGTTTGGGTAAGTTAGGGTATGACTTTTTCTATGTTTCCTGTAAAAAGCTGCTGCTTTGTTTCTGTTGTTTCTCACATTTTTTCCCCAACTTCAAAAATTTATAGATTTTAATAACATTTTACGTATTTAACCATAAGAGCGTATTTGAGTTTTCTTTCTATATATTTATTGCAGCGATATATTCTGTTATTTTTTTGGCCGGTGTCTTGGCCAAGATGGCAGCAATGACAATGTGTTCCAGATTACACAAACACTAACAGATTACACCAAATTAAAGTCTTGATCATAAATTGAACATTGTAAAATCACACCCTTAAAAAAATTAAAATTGTTCCTGAAACAAATCTAACAGTAGTCTAACACCATTAAGCAGTAAAGTAAAAATATATGACTTAGTATTTATTTTGAAATCTGTCTGTGTTCCTTCGCTGCCCCAGTCAGAGAGAAAGGACCTCCAAAGACCATGGGCTATCCCGGCATTGGCACAGACTGCTGTGGCAAGCTGAAGGAGCCGGGCGGCGGTTTACAGGGCGACTCTATCGCAGACTCCATCGACCTATCGGGCAAGAACAAGAAGCGGCGCAATCGCACCACTTTCAGCACCTTTCAGCTGGAGGAGCTGGAGAAAGTGTTCCAGAAAACGCACTACCCCGACGTGTACGCCCGCGAGCAGCTGGCCCTGAGGACCGAGCTCACCGAGGCCAGGGTTCAGGTGCGTGTTGTGCAACCTCTGCATCGTTTTACTTTGTTTGTTTTATAACTCTAAGCAGAAGAGAGTTTATGATCGGAAGAAGAAGTATTATATTTTGTGCATTTGTTAGGTTTGGTTCCAGAATCGTAGAGCCAAGTGGAGGAAACGGGAACGCTACGGGAAGATCCAGGAAGTCCGCAACCACTTTGCAGCTACATATGATATCTCTCTTCTCCCTCGCCATGATACATACCAGGTGAGTCAGAACACACACACGTTGTAGTGGAAATGGTAGAAGTGATTGATCCTGCTGTGAGAACCTTTAAAGCTCCGTCTGACCTTTGCAGAACACTTGATTCTGTGTTCGTCGCAAAGCGTTTCCATGTTCATTTAATCAGCTTCCACATGTGTCCTATCTTAACCCCCCCGCCCCCCTACAGATGCAGGGCAACCTGTGGCCCGGGGCGGCTTCAGGGGGAGGCGGTGGCTCAGGTGCTGGCTGCGTCCTCGGAGCCGACTCCATCCCCTCGTCCTGCATGAGTCCGTACCCTCACCCCCACAGCAACCTGCAGGGCTTCATGGGCATGCCCGCGTCCCCCAGCCATCCCCACCACCACCACCCGCCTCACCATCCGGGCATCAACGGTCTCTATTCCCTCCACAGCTTCCCAGGGGGCCTCGGGTCCCCCTCCATCGAAGGGCCCGAGTCCGACTACAAGCCGACGGGCCTTGTGGCGCTGCGGATGAAAGCCAAGGAGCCGGGCAGCATCCTCTCATGGCCCACATGACCACCACAGTGCCAGCTCCCCATTATGCACTGACTGAGCCAAAGTATATTACATTCCTGACCCCAATGTACACACCCACCTCAGCATATGACTCAAATAACATTTATGTAAGCCAACTTGGAGTCTTTTCACAATTCAGAAGATCTTGGAATATGAATTTCATAAACAGTGACGGAAACTTGAGCCTCTTGCACGAAAACTCAGTGTATTAAAAGGAACTTTAGTGTTTCCAGTTTCGCTTTGATATCGTGATGCTGAGACCAAAGAGGACAAATTATTTAAGCATGTAAAAATTGTAATTATCATATTAATCATTGTTTTTTTTTTTGTCTGTTGTGCTTTATAGTGTGACCAGTAATAAAGGCCTCCATCTAAATCTTCTGTTTTATTAAGTCGAAAACTATGTTTAGGAAAAAAAACTATCTACGCCAGAATTATTTTAGGCTTGCGACTCTTTTAAAAGACGGTAAACGAGAGACCTAACCAAAAGTCTGTGTCACATATTTAACTGGGAATGTGGTTGTAAGGAAAAAATGCTTCGCAGGCTGTGGTTGCCATAAACACAAAGCTTTCTGCTGTGCGGGGAGCGAGCTTCTTTGTACTCAGACAGAGACACTGTACGTGTGCAGCCGACTTGGCCTCGCCACAGGAAACCTTCAGGTGGCACCTCATGCATCAGGAGCGAGTGGCAGGTTCAATAATGGAGAACAACCACACTCACGATTGATAATAAACTAGTAAAGAGCCTCCCACAGAACCATGGCTTCACATAGAGGCATTCACATCTGGCCTCAGTGGTAAACCCGACCAACTGAGTAATGACTTCCAGTTTAATAGAAGAAATTGGGGTTACCATGGCCCGGAGCTGTTTTGTTTGGTAATATCATCCACTGAGTCCTGCTTTTATTTATAACTACTTGTGTATTCATAAGTCATTGTTGTCTTCTTAAAGGAGAATGTGATCTAAATGTTTCTCAGTCTCACAGGGATCCTGAATGCATTCCTAATAATTGTTTTCAGCAAATCTCCTCGCCGTGCCTTACCCCAAACAATTTACTTTATTGTCAAGGAAACACTGAATTGCATGGTACCATCCCATCTGGTGTAAATTACTAAATACCAACATATTCATGTCAGATGTGCAAACATTTCGATCTGTGAGAGATTGAGAATGCAACTTGAATCGAGAAAAAAGAAAGTGAGACTGATGGACAAAGCTCCTCCGAGCTTCGCGTACTCTCCAGAAATGTCCATGGCTCACGGCTGAATATTCTGGCTCTCCTTTCACTTTGCCTGCTTCACCGTGACAGCCACGCAGGGGCAGATCAGCTGCCATTCCCTCGGTCTGTGCCGGGGTTTTGTGCGAGCCACCAACATGTGGTTCCAATAGAAGAATGCACAAACCCATCAGAAACACTTTCCACACCCACAGCTTCAAATTCCAGCCAGGCCCTGGGAGACGGCAGCCCTTACTGCAGTTACATAGTCCTCCTGATTAAATCCCAGATTAAGTGGAGGAGATAAGGAGACCTGTCAGTAGGGATAAGGGACTGAGGAGATGGCCATCTTTAGGAAAGCTGAAGAAACAGCAGATGGTGGATCAGCACTGAATTTTAATATTTATTTTTAGATAGGCAGCAGGTTAATCAAACTATGTGTCCGTAAACAGAAGAGGAAACTCAGCGGCTTAGTGAGTTTGATATGTTACCAGTTCTAGTAGAATAGTTAAAATATTACAAAAGCAGAGCAGCAGCAATTACCTCGTCTCACAAAGGGCAGTCACACCGTATAAGATGTCACTGAAGTCGCACGGTGTGGCGTGAGCTTTGATCTGAATCGACTCTATATATCAGACTGCAAAGCCTTTATTTGATTTGTCAGGATAGAAATGAAAAATGTTGAGTTTAGAGAGCACAGTGCTGGGGGCACTTATTAACCAAGCATCACTGTGTGCATGTGTGCGTGTGTGTGCAAGGGTCACTGGGTGAACACTGTCACTAGAGTCTGGAAATTACTATACCCTCAGCCTCATTAATGGACTAAAAATATGATTTAATGCTCATTAAAATGTGTACAGCTGCCCGCTGGCCACTGTTCGGAGCTTTGATCAACAAGATTTATTTTGGCCTTGAAGTGCAGCTATTGTGACACAACAGATCCTCGTATTTGAAGTAGTCTAACAGCATTAACATGTCCCACTAAGCTGAACAATGTGGTGGCACAGTGCAGCCAACAAAGTCAAACAGTGGAGGGAGGAAAGCTCAGCAGAGTGTCATGAACTGTTCGCTGCTTCCAGATATTCATCAGTAGAACTTTATTTAACAGTTACCTGCAGGTTTCAACACCTTTTGCAAATTCAAGCACTTTTCAAGCATTTTTAAACGTTTCCAGCAACTGGCAGCTGTGGTTAAATACACATTTATACTCACTCCACCGTCACTTTAAACTAGATGTCATTGTGCCACAAACAACCACAGTTATGTTATGTTATGTGATGTTATGTTATGTTATGGCATTCATCAGAGGAGGGACACACGAAAGGAAAACACAACAAAGATCTGTTTTTGCTGTTTGTAATTAGACCTATTTTTAGGCACTTTAATCAAAATCCCACTACTCACTACTTTGATAGTACCAAAGTGAAATTTTAAGTGTTTTCAATGATATCCAGCACCTGTAGGAGCCCAGAGGTAATCTACATAGTTTCTAAACTGGATTGACTATTTGCATTTAAGTGTGAAGTATTTTTCACTCTTTCATAAATGCAGAAAACGTAGTAGAACTAAATTTTACTATATTTTAGCACAATTCAACAAAGAGCTTAATAATTGTAAAGAAAGAAAAGGAAAAAATGAACTAAAATAAATTAAAAACTGTGTCTTTAACCTAAAAAACATTAAAAAGTAACTGAGATATTGCCTATCCACATACTACATTCTTTATCCATATGACAGTCCTACATTTATGACTGAATCTTAGCAACGTTATATTAATGATAAAATGCATTAAAACCTTTCTTTGTTCACTTACACAGAGAAAGGCCACGGACCTATTCAAGGTCACTTTTAGGGATTAGTGAAGAGTTTATGTGCTACTGTACCTTTGAGCTACTGTTCAAATACTGCCACCCTGTGGTATAAGTCCACACATGCAGAAACTAACTATCCCTGCGTATATACACTCTACCATGATCACTATCTTGTTTTACATGATGCAAAAGTGTAGATTTAGTTTTCTGACACAACTTGTGGTAATTTCAATTATTTGGTGGTTGCGCTGTAGCTCTATAATAAATATAATAGTGACGTTAAAAAACGGTAATTTAAAAAAAGTATACATTGAATAAAATATATAAATATATAAATAAAATATATAATATAAATATACATTAAACTACAAAAATAGATATACAGGAATGAAGAACAAAACGTGTGCACAAAATTTATTTTATTGAATTAACAAATGTATTGATAACATTAATTCATTAAAAAAAAAAAACTTAATACTAGATAATGTTATAATACTGGAATAATCCTTATCTTTTTGCAACCCCTTGTATACAACCTTGTTGTGCTCAAGGAAACTACACTATGTTGAAATTATTCAAATTATAAAAATAGTATTGTTTTTCATTGATTGTGCTTTTAATGTTTAATTTTGAAAAAGTTGTTTTGTTTTGAAAAAAAAAAAGTGTATTGTAAATGATATCAAATAGTGTGTGTGGAAGTGTTCCAGTTTCAGCACTCATAACATTATTCAATTTACATTTAAACTCTCACTGAATGATTGACAGGTGGCTTGAAGTTTTCCACCCACTTTTTTAACCAATCACGTCGAAGGGGCGGGACCTCACAGTAATCTTTACAAAATGGCGACTGTTGTTGTTTTGCCGCAGGGTCAGTGAATAAATCCGGTTTTGGTTTCAATCATTTTCTGCACGAATTTGCAGAAACGACGATTAAAAAGCCCAGGCGTCCCCAGGGTCGGCTCCGTGTGGACTGAAATGAAAGGTAAAGAGCGGTCGCCGATTAAAAAACGTTCCCGGGCCTTGGACGACATACGAGACAGGGGAGGATGCCACCCGACCAGCAAGAAAATGGGGGCTCTGTCCGTTTCCAGTGGGAGTAATAATGGAAATAGCTCAACCAAAAGCGACGGCGGCTCGAGAAGGAGTCTGCTCGGTGATAAAAGAGACAGAGATTTCGACGGGCACAGTCGGACTGGAAATAACCACGGCTGCCAGTCAGCCGCTGCTAGCTCCGTCGGCAAGAACCACAACCTGAGCCTAACGCTGGATTTAGCCTCGTCAAGGACCACTTCACGGGGGGAGCAGCGGGTGCAGCCGCCCAGCACCGAGAGTGAGTACAAAACCCTCAAAATAAGCGACCTCGGCACCCAGCTGAGCGACGAGGACATAGAGGATGGACTTTTTCATGAATTTAAGAAATTTGGAGACGTGAGCGTTAAAATAAGTCGGAGCAACGACGAACGGATAGCGTTCGTTAATTTCAGGAAGCCGGAGGACGCGCGAGCCGCCAAGCACGCCAGGGGCCGGTTGGTGCTGTACGACCGGCCGCTGAAGATCGAGGCGGTGTACATAAACAGGAGGAGAAGCCGCTCCCCTGTGGAGAGAGACTTGTATGGAGCAGCTCAAAGCCATAGACATTTGCAGAGACCCCTCTCGCCCACCGGGCTTGGATACAGAGACTACCGGCTGCAGCAGCTGGCCTTGGGCCGGCTGCCCCCTCCCCCGCCGCCCCCTTTGCCCAGAGAGCTGGAGCGGGACAGGGAGTTTGCCCTGTTTGAAGCCAGGGCACGCCCAGCTTTTATCGCAGAGCGAGCAGCTTTTCGTGAAGAGGATTTTATATCTCCAGAAGATGACCAAAGAGCCAATAGGACGTTGTTTTTAGGCAATCTGGACATAACTGTCACAGAGGCGGACCTGAGGAGAGCCTTTGACAGATTTGGGGTCATAACAGAAGTGGACATTAAAAGACCCACACGGGGACAAACAAGCACATATGGATTTCTGAAATTTGAGAATCTTGACATGGCTCACCGTGCTAAGCTTAGTATGTCTGGTAAAATTGTAGGCCACAACCCCATAAAGATAGGCTATGGTAAAGCAACTCCCACCACACGACTCTGGGTTGGGGGACTTGGACCCTGGGTTCCTCTGGCTGCATTGGCAAGGGAGTTTGACCGCTTTGGCACCATAAGGACCATTGACTACAGGAAGGGGGACACTTGGGCCTATATTCAGTATGAAAGTTTGGATGCTGCACAAGCAGCATGCACTCACATGAGAGGCTTCCCACTGGGAGGCCCAGAGAGGAGACTCAGGGTGGACTTTGCTGACATTGAGCACCGATACCAACAGCAGTTTCTACAGCCTCTCCCAATCCCGCCGTTTGACATGGTGGCGGAGTCATTTGTCCACCGTGCCACACCCGAACCTCTGAGGGTGAGGGAACGGACTCCACCGCCACTTCACTTTAGGGAGAGAGAGTTATTTCCTGGAACTGAGTGGCCCAACCCAGCTCTTCGTGATCGGGTTCGTGCTTCACCCTTTGAGCCTCTGGAGCACTTGGAACGTGAGCGGCGGGCACGGGAGCCCTGGTCTTTGGAACGAGAACTGCAAGGACGGGAACCTGCACGTAAGCGGCGTGTAATGGAGGATGGGCACCATATAGACCACTCCCCTGACAGCACTGAGAGGACAGTAAGGCGTAGGCGTGTGTCTCCAGATGGCAGCCCTGGAGGCAGCAGCAGGGATGGAGGGCGCTTCAGTGACTCAGAGCGTCCTCTGCGGGGTGATAGACCCTCCCCTGCACGGGAACGCCATAGCAGCCTAGAAAGAGGTGGTGCAGAAAGGAGACTCAAAAGCCAGAGTCTCTCTGAAAAGGGAGCTTCTGGCAGCGGTGTTTCAGCAGTTGGAGAGCGTAAGCGCAAAGCAGGGGATGGTGGCAAAGGGCCAGCCAAGAGAGAACGATCTGAAAGCAGCTCCAAGGGAGGCCAGTCAAAACCAGACGGCACCAAACTCAGCCTGGCCTGGCATGGTATGCTGCTGCTCAAGAACAGCAACTTCCCGGCCAACATGCACCTGCTGGAGGGCGATCACAGCGTAGCCAGCGACCTGCTTGTTGAAGGCACAACGGGGAGGCAGGTGAACGAGCTAAAGATCACCCAGCGTCTCCGCCTGGACCAGCCCAAGCTAGACGAGGTGTCCCGGCGCATCAAAGTGGCGGGTCCCGGCGGCTACGCCATCCTTCTGGCAGTTCCTGGGGCCACTGAGGATTCTTCGTCGTCCGACCCCGCAGCCTCAACGCAGCGTCCGCTTCGCAACCTGGTGTCCTACCTCAACCAAAAACAAGCAGCTGGAGTCATCAGCCTGCCCGTGGGAGGGAGCAGAGATAAAGACAACACAGGGGTTCTTCATGCTTTCCCTCCCTGTGATTTCTCCCAGCAGTTCCTGGATTCGTCTGCCAAAGCTCTGGCTAAAAGTGAAGAGGACTATCTGGTCATGATTGTGGTTCGTGGAGCATCATAAAAAAAATCAGAACTCACTAAAGTTCAAGTGGTGTAAAAAAAAAAAACATCTGCTGTTTGTCAGTAACTATTGCATGCTTTGTGTTCTGCATTATGGGGTACACTAGTATGGTTCTTGAGTGTTTGTACGTTGCCATGTAATCCACTAAAAGGACAAACAGTGCCCTCCTACAAAACTAAAAGGATGTGTGTTTTTGAAATTATTTTTAAAGGGTGTCTAAAAGTCATAAACCTGCTTAAATTCAGCCCGAATGCAGCAAAACAGTTAAATGTGAGGTGCAACCGTTGCATTACCGTTCATTCAGGAGAGAAAAGTCATATAGAAAACAAACTGTTTGTTCCTTTTGCTGTTTAAAAGTTAAAACTATAATCCAACTCTATGACAAGAAAAGAGCCAGAGAATTTAGAAATACATTGAGTAGACACAATAACACCTCCACTACAATACAACCACAGACAATGGCATCACAGGCTCCTATAGTGTTGGGCCACACCTTCCTGAGTCCTGTTAACAAAAGCTGAATATTAGAAGCTGAACAGTCATGTTTGTATCTGGGCTATTATACTGCAGAGCCTTTACAGGTGTTGTTGTGTCTGCCTCAAGTACAGTCATTCACATGAGCAGAATCAGAAAAGATCCTTTTTTCAAAGCTTTGAAGTACAGTGCAATAATATTTCTACTATAATCACTTTTTGATGGATGGAGACAAAGATGAGCATGACATTATTGAATTAAAGGTTCTCAGTAAAGGTGCAGGGAATGATTTGGTACTGCAGTTACAAAGCTAATCCCAAGAGAGAATCTTGGGAACATTTTGAAGGTCAAAACGCACCACGCACTTCAATCCATTCACCAAATGTTTTGGTCTGTTTTAACCATCATCATCACCACGGCTGCAACTAACTATTATTTCCATTTTCTATTGAACTGCAGATTATTTTTCCATCATTGACTAGTTTCTCAAAATGTAATGTGTTTTTTCAGTCCATAATCCAAAGATACTCAGTTTAATTAGATATGAAAATGAGAATTGCAGAAAATCCTGAAACAGCCTTTTTCTAACTTTTATTTTAAAAAGTCACTCATACAATGAACTGATTATCAAAGTTATTATTTTCCAATCCACTGTTGCAGCCCAAATCATCTTAAATTAATCACCCCGATGATCACCAAATAGCTGAAACAATTAGGTGAATGGAGCGTGCAATGTGTTGTAATTTTGATGGACTCGCACTTGCCCGTCTGTGTGTGGGCTCTCTCAAAGTTGTAAAACATTTTGAAGGTCACCGGTTAAGACGTCTCTAGATACAGCTTAAACATTTCAGTCACCTGTGTAGTGAATTATGTTGAAATATTTCCAGATTATTTTCAGGGTCATGGTTTGGATTTGAGAGTGTCTTTATTAACGTGTTTCTTATTATTGGAACACTAAATTTCAAGATAGACAATGAACTCAGTGTGTGTCCACTGGTAAAACTAAATTGTCACGTCAACTCTATGTGGAATGCTGAATACTAACAGATGTGAGATTTTTTTGCCCAGGGAACAGCCCGTAACACAAAAGCATAGCAAAGCAAATACTAACATGTTTATCCTATTTTTTACTTCATATTTTATTTTGTGCATCCCTACCTTTAGAAATGGTTGTGTAATGTGATCTATGAAAAACTACAGTAGTAATGGATAAAAAAAGATTAGAGAGTTTTGTGTTGTTTCATTTATTGCTCTGAAACCAGTAGGTCTTCCTGTAATAATAATGATTATATTTATATAATCTGCAAATTGTTGGTTTAAAAAAAAGGTAACAAATCCTATTCATTCAGAAAGTAGGTCTGTGTAATTTTAAATATTTTATTAGAACAGTTCATGTTTGAATTTAAATTTTAGAGGTATAAATTGGACAATATTTTTCTCATGCTTGCCAACACGTTCCCAAGGCCTACTTACCGTATTTTGTTTTGCCATTGTATGTTTGTCATGCAATAGTAACCCACCCAGAGTTATAGTTTGCTGAGTTTGGTTTAAAATGTATTGAAAACATAAATATGTCAGAAGATTTGTTGTGTGAACGTCACACGCACTTCAACGTTGGACTCTTGAGGAGACGAGTGCTGCACACCTCTGCAGTGAAGGTGTTTGTGAGTCCTCACTAATGAGGCGACTTTAAGTTGTGTGTCCCATCTGCTCCTGTGATGATGACTTCTGTTTAAAATGGAAAATTGAGCAATGTACACTTTGATGTCATGGGAAAGGAAAATCCGTAGAGCCCATGCGAAGCTGTTCACATACCTGCAAGTGCGTTTGGGCACTGAATGTGACCGATTATCAATAAATTGTTCATTTGAAGGGAAATATGTTTCTTCGATGGAAGTGAATTGAAGAAACGCACTGCCATGCCTTATTGTGTTTCGAAGGAGTTGTCACTTGAAATTTTGTTTCTGCACACGAAAAGGGAGACAATTTGCAGTTTGTTTAGCACCAGTGAAGAGAGAGGATCGCTGTTTGCTTACAGGCGTGAGCCTGAGCTCCTATCATAAATTACTCCCCTACGATCCCCCTGTTATACCCTCAACGTTTCCTGCCGACATGTGAACAGCTGATCAGGACCGAGGAGCCTCCGCTGCCCGTCGTTTTCAGCCAGTTTGCAGTGTGAAACAGTGGCAGGTGCAGACAGCGGTGCAGCCCGGGAGCCGGGCAGGAGCAAACAGCAGCACGCGCCAGTATCCTGTTGTCTTCCCTGCTCATTACGCTAAAGGGTTTCATGTGCATTGTTCCTGGTTCTGAATAGGAGCTGAGGAAATCCCATCACCGGCCGTCACACACTCCACTCGGGAGATTGTGGGTGACACCGCACTGAAATTTCCTTAGCATCTCCAGTTCAAGCTGTCTCGCTGCAGAGGCCAAGCTGAACCACTGGGCTGATCTGCCTTATTTTACTTTGCCCTGTTATGATTTCCTTTGACTAAATGTTTGGCTCAGGGCAGAGGATTGGCCCGAACCTCAGCTAGGAATATTGTTTGCCCCCGTCTTTGTGTTCTCCTCTGATTGAACCCTCTCCGAGGAGGCGAGCGAAGAAGTGTTGCTGTGCTGAAGCTTCACTCCATCGTCACCTGACGTCTGCTGCTGCATGGAGGTGAATCATCACCAGGCCAAATTGTTTACTCTTTTTTTTTTTTTTTTTTTTTTACTCTGCTGGAAGGAATCCACACTACGGACCCCACTCCTCCCCCAAATTCTTCTAGGAGACCTGTTTATTTTGCCATTGCCCTTTGATAAGTTTAAGGCCACTTAACACAGGAGAGAAGGTTTTCCATTTCCTCCCACCATCCATTTTAGTCATAGCAGTGAGAGATGCAGTGTTCTGTGCTGAGAAGGACCCCCTCACTTCACCAGAGAAACATTGCCATCTTGAGGACCTCGGAGTTCCTGCCGTCCTCCCACAGTCCACCTGCCAAATCACACTCATGCACACCAGACACCCGGGACAGAGCGGGTATCACTGCTGTGTAGGGACAACATGAGGGTGAGTAAGGACACAAAGGTGCTGCCAGCCAGGTCTGTGTCGGTGGCTTAGGCAGCGGTGGTAAGTATAAAGTGTCAACACCACACGTTTTACAAACACAAAATGTAAAATGGCACAGTAGCTCTAGCCAAAGTCAGTACTGAGGTTATTTCCTTTAGTTGTTCTGTAAGCACATTCACTCTCATCGTTGAAAAGTAAAAGCTGAATTTTGAACTGTTCTGTTTTCACTGTTAGGAATATGCTTAAGTTTGAAAATTCTCACAATATGGTGTTTCATCCGCAATAATGTAAGCCAAAAAAAAAAAAATGAATAGCATGATTAGTCCTCTGTTAATCTTAGCAAGCAATTAATCATAATTATACAGTCAAATTAATTAGAACTAGCTGGTCAAATAAAATGCCAACATACATTGATTGCTATAGGGATCATTTAATTCTGTAAATGATGTTTTGATATTTTTTGATAATTTTACTCTTTAAAGGTTGTACTGACCTGCACTGAAGAGCTGTCTTTAAGTCCCATTCATGCTAATTTATGCTTTTACATTTCAGTGGGAAATGTTGCACTTTTTTTTACATCACTACATTTATATGATACTTTACAGCTTTGGATATTAACACAACATATAAATAAACAGATAAGTGATTAGATATGATTATAGATTAAACTATCAATCAGTGTTATTTAAATTCACTCCATGTTTACCAGCTGGAACATCAAAGTGGTCAGCACATCAATGAATAATTAATTATAAACCAGTGTTATATACTCTTCTGTAACGGCTCATTTTGAATCAAATTATTTTTTTACGATTATAGCTTTACGTTAACCTTGTAATGCATTTGCACTTTTACTTAAGTAACCTTTTCAGTGCAGGAGCTTGACTTGTGACAAAGTATTTCTACAATTTGTCCTCAGTCCCTTTTACTTTAACAGAGTACGACTTCCATTACGAGTTTGAGAATCATCAAATCAAAATAATGATAGAATAAAAATTAAACATTTAAGTATCCAAATTCAAACTCTCATAATATACTAATGTAGATGTGTCTGTGTTCATTGAAAATGTAAATATTGAGGTTTAATAAAATACTACAAATTTAGTTGTTATGTATTGATGTTAAACCAGGTAAGCCTTCTGTTTTCACCTGAAAATTCATTATGCTACTGAAAAAGACAGTCACAAACTTGATTTTAAAAAAATGCTTATTATTTATAAAATACTTCATGTTTAATAGATTCTGGTCTAATCTAATAAATCTGAAACTGTCAGACATTTAACTTGTGTTTTAAAAACAGGCTTCAGGACACTGATTTGTCTTTTTTACACATTTTCATTGATTTTTAACGCTGTCGGTCAATCCTGATCACAGATATTATTGATCCTGCTGAAAGAAACATTTACTGAATGATTTATTGGTCAAACTTTAAGTATTATCAGGCAAATGTAATTTCAAGACATTATGCAATAAGAAAATGGCTTCTGGCACATGATTGCTTTTTTTTCTTGCATTAGAAGACGTTATTAACTACAGGCCAGGAATGATAACCTCCTCTTAATGAAATGAGGAGTATTAATGTGCGATTGAAAGGAGGTCCAGTGCTGCTGACTCCATCATTTGCCATCAGGTAACACATTGAAGCTTGTGAGATAAAATCAATCTGTCGCCAATATTCACCTCATATCTCTGCTCTCAGTAAATGGAGCGACGTGCTGCATGTTAGAAAGCCAAAGATGATGCAAAAATGTAACCGAAACCTGACAGACGCAGCTAAATACTCACTCATAGACATAATAACAATCATAACAATAATATAATACAAGTGTCACTGTCATTTGAGCTTTATTTTAAACTCAAAATATCTCTGTGTTGGTATTAAAGTTAAAATTGGATTCATTTTTTTAGGTACAAACATACATACATCTATTTTCTTATATTTTCTTTCACAACACTTCCAATTATCCTCTCACACTAATGAACAGAATAATTGGAAGTGTTGTGAAAGAAAATATAAGAAAATAGATCCATTTATCTTCTTCAAACAAGGAATTCTTTCCTTGTTGTCCTTCCCTGTGTCTTCAAATGGTTTGTTTTATCTGACCAGAAAACCCAAAAGTCCATTAGTTTATCAAGCATGATGAAGAAAAGCATCAGATTCTCACATTTAAGAAGCATAAATCAAACATTTAAATTTTAGCTGAAATGGTTACCAATTAGGTCATTTATTATAACTAATTGATTAAGCAGGTAATAATCTCAGCTCTAGTGTCCATTAGATCCATGTGGATTTCAGTGCAGTTTATTGTAGTTTAAGCACTTAATATTTTTACAGACACAACCTACACTATAATCTTTCATAATCTCAGTTATTTTAACACCATATTATTTAAACACGTGATAAGATTTGAACCTGTTTTGTGCTGTTTCCTGTACAGAGCTCCAGCTGACAGCGGTTTGTTTCCACACACCATCAGGTGTCATCGACTGTAAGTAACCGCTTTACTTTCATCAAATAGTTCATTAATAAATTGAAATTACATTAAATATGGAACCTGTATTTAATACAATATTGACAAGAATTTGTTGGTTTAACTTTTAATGTAATAATGTATGTAACTTAGTTCAGAGTCATTTTGCTTGTTTATGTTAAAAAAAAAAAAGTGTCAATAAAACATGTAAAAGGTGTAACTTGTGAGTGTTTTCCTTACGGGAGACAGAAGTTGGTTTGGTATCGGTGCAGTTTTTTCTCTGAGTTGTCTGAATCAAACAAAAACACACTTGAGTCACGTGTCAGTTTATTACAGCTGACTGCGCACTGTTACACGGCTTCAAAATGAACGCTAAGGACTTGGAACAGGATATCTATGATTGGTTAAGCATACTTTCTAAACTATCGGTTCACAAATCCCGGAGCCAGAGCAGTGACAAAACAGTGCTTTACCCAAAAATGCATTGGCTGCAACCAAAACATGAGATCAAACCCCATCCAACAGAACTCAGTGGAGTTTAAGGGACAGAAAAGTTATTCCAAGATATTGCTCAAACATACGTTCCTTAAAATAACCAGATTACTAACGAGTACAATAATCCCGACCCCGTGTCTACTTTTAAAGCATCAAAAACATTTCATAAAAGATTTAATATGGTACAAAATATTCAGTGGCCCTCAATCACAGAAGCATACTGGTGCTGAATGCAACTCGTGAGCCAAAAGAGCTTTTGTGCATGACTGTCGTTATTGAAACAATACAAAGAGCCTTGCTCAGTATTGTGAAAGTGAGATGAGGGGGAATAATTTGGTACTAATTGAGACAGCATTCTTTGAGTAGAGGCTCTCCTTCGCCACAAGAGGGCAGCGTAACAAAACACACTGGACTCTGGCCTGCCCCCTGCTCTGAATGAATAATAAGGTGGTCGTCCAGGTTTTAAATTAACAGTCCAAAGTATCTTTACTCATAATAAGTTTCAAGTTGTAGGAAGGTTTCTAATGTGTCTTTGGCTGACATCACAGGAAAGTTAGTAAAGATACAATACAGTACCTTGTAAGGCAAACAGTGGTGAAAAACAAGGAATTCACTGATAACAAAATCTCTACGACTTAAAAAAAAAAAAAAAACCCATTCAACAACCAATAGACCTCCATATATAAACAAAAATAATTAAAAGTTGCATTGCCATTAATTGGCTGCCTGCAGGCACTGTAAAGGCTGGGCAACAGGTTCCTATCAGTCCAGTTAATATGGGCAACATCAGCAAAACATCTTTGTGGCACAGTTGGTCAGAGATTTACAGACTTACAAGGCTGACAAAATTAATCACACACAATGACACGAAAAACAACCTGCAATCAGCTGTCCAACTGTGATCAGCACATTTTGGAAACATACATTGATCTGGGCCAAACGGCTCGGCTTCTCCTTCCAGGCGCTGGTGTCTTTGCTAAAGGTAAAATAATGTGCAAGTGAGCTGTTGATAAGAAGAACCGTCTCTCTGTGCGCATTTGCATAGAACAGCTCACCAACTTGAGCCACGTGTGACCGTTTATCTGCAGGTGCTGACATGAATCATAACTGACCCACAACAGGAGAGAGGCAGTTTCCAGTTTGTTGTATTTGTAGCTTTTGTCAGAAGTCACGACTGATGTTTTGATTTAAAAAAACAAAAACTTAAAAAGAAAAATTAGTGTGCTTTGTGCTTACACTCAAACTGCAGGTGCAAACATGTAAACGGATGTGATTTAAGGAGGTGTTAGTAGAGAAATGTGAGTCGAAGCACTGAAATTTAAAGTGTAAGCACTGGAGGTGTCGGCTGATGTGTCAGAGAGGCCCCTGAAATCAGTTTAAGACATTTTATCCTTCACGCTGGAGTTTGTTCCCCGTCGGCGGTTATTTGTGTGCTGTGTTGAATGTAGTTAAACTGAAGAGTAAACGCTGAAGTGCACTGAAAAGTGAGCTGAAATTTCTGTCTGAGTGATAAAAGCGGCTGAAATATCAGTTAACTTGCAAACAGTAAAAGCCTTTGAATCCTCAGGTGAATAGATGAAGGCAGCAGAACTGTCATTTGTAGCATTTCAAATAAAAGTTTAGGAAATGATAGCGGTTCATGTGCGAGTGCTGAAAAAAAACTAAATAACTGCATGACACAACATTTTTAAATTTGAATGGTAGGGAGACAATAAAGCATCCAGAATATTATTAATAAAAGATATAAATACGAGAATATGATATTACCTCTAAATGCTAGCACATGCTATACAATCTACCCCTGTGCCTACAATAATCTTATGGGGCAAGAGATTATTCTACTGGAGCAGCCGCTGCTTTTTGGCTTTTTAAGAGCAGGTTACACATTGTGTCATATAATAAGCAGGCTGCAATTAACTGGTTGCTCAGTATTGTAAATATCTGGCAGTTAAAAGGTCAGAAAAGATGTCATGCAGCATAATCACGATTTGGCCCAAAGTGCATACCAGTGAGTACAGGTTGACAGATACAGATAAAGGCTTCCATAGAAATGGAGTGAAAAATATATGATGGATATGTGCTTCGATAAATGCTGATTTCAAGCTCAACTGCATAGCTTAGTTTCCAGCAATATTGTGTGCAATGCAAAAATACTGCAGAGTAAAGCAGTTTCTTCTTCTTGCATTGGAAAACAGATTCATATTGTGTTTGAATAAGTTATTGTTGCAAACATTGTTATTAAAATGTGCTTCATGTAGAGATAATCTTCAGTTTGGATGCACGGACGTCTGATAATAAGAATAGGGAGTAAAATATTGTGGAAAACATTAAAATTTTGGCTCTTTAAAAGTTCAACTTAATCACTGACCAACGTCCCGTCTACAACATGTGCTTAGACATGTTACTCCTCGGGCCTGTTTGCGCTCCTGCTGAATTTAAGGGTCACTTGGGTCCCGACTTTAAGCTGGAGTCCAAGGTCCAAGGTATGTGAGCCCAAGGCAATTTCTGAGCATGCTGGTTCAAGATCGAAGGCCTTCCCTGGGTTTCATTCCTACACAGCGCCGTTCTGCAGGCGGTCGGGGGTGAAGCTGCCGTTGGTCTTACAGCTGCTTTCCGCTCTCTTGGTCCGGGTCAGTTTGTTCCTGGCCTTCCAGCGCTGAGCCAGCGGCTCCATGAACAGCGAGAGAGAGGAGAGCAGATAGCAAAGCCCGGCCAGGTAGAAGGAACAGTCGTAGGTCTGAGTGTAGTCGTACAGGAAGCCTGCAGCACACAGACAACACAGGGACACTTTAGCAACCGGCCGTCACTGGCTAATGCACATAACAGCACTTTATTTAAACATTATGCAGAGACAAGCGTGATTCTTTATTAGCAACTCATGTCAGTATAGTATAGAAAACATTTTAATAACTGAGGATTCATATCGTTGTTGATTTACAGGCACACACTTTATTTTAAGCGTTCAATTAAAGAAACAAAACAAGTTTGTGCTGTATTAATAGTGAAACAATAAGCCATATTTGCAGCAAATGCATGGGGATTGTTTGCAGTGCATTTAAAGAAGAAAAAAAATTAAATGCACAGAAAGTCAGCTAAAACATTAAGGAACCACTTTCTAAAGCTTCTCATATCTGTGCGGGTTGTGAGTTTCTGCAGGGCTAAAGCGACAGGCGGGCCTCACGGGGTTCCTCTGCAGCAGGTTTCCTCCTGTCCCTGCAAATTAGATCATTTCTATGTGGATTTAATAATGTGGACAAGAAAATGGAAACCAATTCAAACCAAATGAGACTTATTTTATTGAGCACATCTAAGGTGCAGACCGCCATGTTCGTGTTGAACATAACAGGAGAGAAGTGAGAGGACGGTGCTCAGCCCACTGCAATGTGTAACCTCATCACTAGATGCCACTAAATCCTGCACACTGGGCCTTGAAGCCCTTTAACAAGAAAAACTACTGTGTTGTCAAGAGTTGATGTTTTATGTGTTCCTGCAAGACATGTTCTATCTTTTTAGCTCCTTAGTTCACCTGCAGAACTAAATAATCTTAACTGAATTAAAAAAAAAAAAAAAATCCTCAAACATTTACGTTCACAGCTGTGGACTTAATGGAGGTCACAACACTTTCTTATTTCTGGCTCATCGCATACAGATGCTTGGTCAGGACCTCCGACAACACTTTTTAGCAATAAGCAGTCCTTTGTGTCAAATTTAAATACTTTGGCCTTTTAACCAGTGGAACATGTGGTTAACATTATGAATTCAAACAAACTACATGGTTATGTTTGGGAAGAGATCATGCCTTCAGTTCGTAGTGTTTTATTAAGTAACACAGCCTAAAGTTTAATTTATCTTACATAGTATTTTCCTTCCCATAATATATATTTACCTGGTAAGCAAACCCTTACTGTTTCTATTTGAGAGACACTTTTACATTCCTTATAATTACCTTTTTGTTTTTCTTGACATGACCCACATTATCACCAGAGAAGTGACCCTGGACCAAATAAAAGCAGGTATGCCCACATTAAAGCTGCAGCAGAGACAGTCTATCATCCTGAAGAGCAGAATATGCAAACAGCAATGTTATCTCAACCTGTGGCCTGAAGGAGGGACCACAGTTTGCCTAACGTCTGTTTCTTAGCTGAACTGCAGGGACGGTAAACAGAGCCACATGCTATTTCCGTTCCATCCCGAAGGAGGTCATTAGTCACATTTCAACCCCCAAATCTATAAGCTTCTCTGAAGGGATTGCCCAACACAGTGGGCAGGGTCCAGGTCAACAGGTTCAAAGGAACCCCCCTCTTTAACAGGGGCCATATATTACCCACAGGCACGAGGAGTTATTTTCCTAGAAATACATCTCATTGAAGAAAAATGTAGGCTAATGTATTTATAGTTGATGAGCCAGCTGCATTAAAGATAAAACAGGTTTGATTCACACAGCAGTTCATGTGCTGCACAGGTGATTGATGTATTGTTTTTTTTGGCTGACCTAGAAAAGGCTTAGTTCATGTAAAGGAATTTGCCACAACCTGATGGAACAAAAAAAACAAAACAACAACACACCATAGCAAAAAATTCCCGATTAGAAACAGCTCTCTAAGACTAACAGCAGCAATCTGCCATCACTTAAACACAGTGAGGCAAGCGCAGCCACACACACACAACTCTGTTATTCTACTTCAACTCGCGTCTGGGCAAGACGAAACTCGACCCAGTAACCCCTATATGCATTTTCGTCATAACCGCAAAGTCCCAGTCTGCACTGAAGGCTGCACTAACTATAGGTTGTTTTTCTCCTGTGAGTTTCAGTTTTCACACTTTTGCACTCTCAAGGAATTCAGGGCCCCATGAAAATATGTGCCACAGCACCCCCCAAAAATATATGTGAATAAGAAAGGCTTATCAACCCCTTTGCTGCACCCCCCTACTCCCTGTTTGAAGGTCATGTGGACAGACACACAAGAGCACACAGAGACAAGAACAAACCTCACCTTTCCCTCCATGAAACCCTGCAAACAGGAACGTCTTGGCTGCAGTCCAGTACATATGCACTGCACATGTGTGCATTTGTTATTGTGTGCATGTGGAAAAAGTGGGTTAGCACGACTGAAGGTTTTCCATGACGTGATCCACTCACCTGCCAAAGGGGGTCCTGTGAGGCAGCCCAGGCCAACAAAGAACATGGAGAAGCCCATAGAGTTGTTGAGTTTGTCCGACCCGACGAGATCTACCTGCAGAGCAGAACAACACAAATCTGTTTCAGCACTGTGCAAATCAACACTGAACATGAATAAATATGTTAAAATATGTGAAAATACAAAGAGCTCTGATGCGAAAACTAAAGACACAAAATCAAACCTCCTCCAACAGAATAAAATGGCTAATAGCTAATGCTAACGCTAGCTGCACTTCACTTCACTTCACTTCACTTCACTTCACTTCACTTCACTTCACTTCACTTCACTTCACTCCACTTCATCCCTTAATATGATGCTTTTCTGTCAGTTTTTGGACACATTGTTCAATAGGTATCAACAAACCATAACATGGCCATTCCCAGCATTTTATAGCAAATTTACACTTTTAGGAAAATATCGAGCAATTTTTAAACAAACTTCACGATCACCGTATTTGTCCGTGTATGGTTTTGTTGAATTGATTTTTTTTTCTTATTCATGCATTTATTTATTTAATTTCTTTTTTCAAACATTGCTGATTTAGGAAACCTCCTGCTGATCAGAGTTGGTTCTTGTCACGAGTCGGCTCCTGGACAGAAACATATCTAAGACAATTTGGGAGTGGCAGCAGGTTTCAGACCTGTGTTTCTGAGTGTTGGCCGTGGGATAATACTCATGTGATCCTTTTAATAACACAGTTTTTAATGAACAAGCATACCATCAGTCTTACATGGCAGGTCAGACTAGGTGAGCAGGCTTTATGATCTAATTATTTGGACTAGATTTACAGGCAAAGACACGCCTACACCAATCTTCTGCACTGATCTGAGGAAGAAACTTGGTGGACTGGTTCTTCCACTCACAGTCAGAAGAAAATGTGTCGCCCCAGAGGCATGTCCTGCCCTTTGAGACCGCACCAGCGTGACAGTGACATCACACCACATGCGTCCCTGCGTTTCTGCTCACAGGGGAGATTCGACCCGACGATACTCGATACCTGCTGACTTAATATCTCGTTCCACCCATGAAGGCAGTTGGGAAACATCTCCAACGGTCAAGGATCCTTTTCAGTTTCATTATATGACACGATGATGTAATGAAGCTGCGTTCTCACGGTGCAAAAGTCCCAACGCACAAATACAATTTTACAGATTGAAACGGAATGTGATTATTATTATATATGCAAGATACATCTATACCTGTATACACAGAAGATGGATGATGGTCGCTGTTTGCTTCGTGAAAGTTTCAAGAGGAGTGAAGTTTAATCACGACCAATTCTATTGGTTACTGAAAGGTTGAGGTGAAAGGTTTTTTGGGGGTAAATATTAAACATAATATTGGCGTGTCGAAGGATCTCCTTGAGTGCAATTTTTTGTGAATAGCAGGGCAAACCCTCCTCCAAAAAATAAGAAAAAAACAGCTATAGATGAAGAAAGAATAAACAAAAGTGCAACACTGCAACTGCAGAGTGTTGCTTGTTATGCAGACTGATGATATAGTGACGCTGAGGCTGGTATATACATAATCATACATCTTGAGAAAGTCCCCGAAGGCACAATCTGGTGAATTCTGCAACATTTAACTGCCTTCACTAACCTTTATTGTTTTTTTCAAAAGAAAATAAAAAAAAAAAACGCAGAATCCCTTTTACTGTAAAAGGGCCTTGTTGAGACATTTCTTTCTATTAAGTTGAATGAAAGTTAATTATAATCAATTTTATTTGTCTGTAATTTGTCGAGTTTGCTTAAAGAATAACGTGATTTGACACTAATAATATAGCTCTATTTCTCTGTAATGTGGGGCATTATTGTAAAACTTCATTCCTTGTGTGAAGCTGTATGCCCGTAGACTAATGTCTGCATGTTCAGCCTCCACGCTGTGCGCTGAATAAAGGGCTGTAGATTACGTTTGCAATCACTTAGAATTATTTGGATCCCCACTGAACCATTTTTCCATTTCTCTTCAAAAGCTGCCAACTGAGTCCACTTATCCTTTTCCAGGAACCTTCCGATGAAATTAAAGCTACAAACCAGCAAGTTTCTAGGGAACTATTTCAAGCTCCTGGACTGAAAATGAAAACCACAGGGGTTCACTTGCTGTAAAGGAGAGAGCTCATATAGGATGATTTCCTTACTAGAACGGGCAGCAGCAGCGCCATGTATCCGCCACAGAAGATGGCGAAGAAGACGGCGTAGACCATCAGCAGGATGTAGGAGGTGGCCAGAGGGGAGAGCAGGTTGACCAGGCCGCAGAGGATCAGGTAGGCCTTGTGGTAGTGGTATTTATGGAACAGGTTTCTGTCTGTCACCCAGCCCGAGGCCAGCTGAGCGATGGTCTCTGTGATACCTGAAACAGAGGCAGACAGGGGACACTTAGAGGAAAACTGTGAGGTGGGAACTAAAGGGTAAAAAAAACAAGGCTTTAAGTATAAAGGAGACTTCAGTACAACTGTTTGAATGCCTAAAACTAACTGGAAAGCAATATTAATACAGCGTGTATTATTTTGGTTCAATGAAAAAAGTACGATTTTCCAAACTGTTTCTTTAAGGAAGCAGTAAAAGAGGAGAGGCAGACTGGTGAATGCAGACAATGAAATATTCAGGCGTTCACAGGAAGCTATTTGAAGGAATCTGGAAAACAACGGCATTGTGGCTCTCCTCACCTTCAGATAGAAATAGATTCATAAAAGAAGCTTCACATTTAAAAAACAGATTCAGTCGAGCCATAGCCACATGTCCAGTTAATTATGAATTAAATATCTGTAAATAATGTACAAAATAGATGTTCAGAGTTATTTTGTCCAAATAAAAAAACCCAACAACATTGAATAGTATGTTCTGGTTCGTCTGACCCGCCCTGCTGCTAAGGTTACACTTTTCATTGTGTCATTAATTCCGTCATCATTTCCTGTTTTATTTTGATATACCTACCTCTCCTCTTATTTCAGATAACTTCCTCTCTGTCTACCTTCCTGCCTCCACCCTGATTATTTTACCTGTCCAGCCCTGTTCACACACAATATGGCAATCGAACCAGCACTCCCAGTATGAAACCCAGTATTTCCAATGCTACAAGCAAAGCTCCATGCTGTGGAAATACCTGCATGCACATTGGAAACAATTCAGCCTACATAACCACCTTTCACTTGAGGAGAAGTGCATTTCTAACCAAGAAGGCATATCATGTTTTTATTATTATAAGCAGTTTGTGGTCAGATTGAGAGGTTTAACTTTTCTTCTTGTTTTTGTCAACAAAACAATGAAAGAGTCCCACTGCAAGTTTGAAAACTCTACATTCTCGCTGTCTTCAGTAAAGCCGTACAGTGCTCTTTAAACCCATTAGCTCTTGTCCCTTGTAATTTGGAAGAACTAGCCCTTTAAGTTTGACATAAACTTTTAACCATCCGTCACACCAGCAGCTCCCCTACAGCCACACGCAGACATGCTTCCTGTCCCATAAAACCGCCATACATTTGTCCTTTGATGTTGAGATAACTCTAGTGGGACTTCAGTACAAATGCTGCTCGTCATGTCTGACACAGAAAGGGTTGAAAAACAACAATTAGAGTTTTAGTGCAGCTAAGGTCACTTAAAAGGGCATCCACCCAAAGCACACACCTGTAAATGTTCCTTGCAATTATACTGTTATATTATAATTACTGTGATCAAAGCATGCATGAGATGTGAATGTGCGCACATTAATTAGCTTGTACTTCCTCCAAGGTGAAGTGAGGACATCTTGGCTGATCCTCACCTTTTCAAAGACCTGTTTGAAAAGTTAGGTTTAGGTCACAGCTAGGGAATATTTTTGGGGTTTAGCATTTAGTTGGGTTGGTCAAGGTTAGGATAACAGGCTCAGGTCAATAAAGAGTCCTCACATTGATAGAAGTACAAGGATGTGTGTGTATGTGTGTGAGTGAGGGTGGGGCAAAGACAGAGTGTGAGACAACAATGATGCTCTGCAGCAAAACGACGCAGGCCTGCATTAATAACAAACGTGATGTCTGTTTCAGATCCCAGTAGTTTTCATCCTCAAGCAGGTTTCCCCATACAGCAGGAGGCAACAAATCCATCTGTTAACATCTGTATTACACTGACAACACCCAGGCAAACTACTCATTATTCACTCCATCCCATCTGATTGATTGTGTGCTCCAGTCGGCTATGATGACTGGGCAGATATGCGTTGTTCTCTGCTGAGGTCAACTGGAACGCGATAGGCGGTGCGGAAGCTGCAGTGGTGTATTGACCGCCGCAGGAATAGCTACAAGCAGGCAGCGCTGAGCCATTGATCAATGAAACAAACTGGTTCTATGCAGATCACAGTTACCCATCCTCTGCTCAGCCTCTGCACCACAGCTGCACAGGCTGCAGCCACTGGCACTCAGTTTGAACTCAAAAAAAAAAAAAAAAAAATCTGCTGAATATGGATGAGCTTTTTTTTACCAATAGCAGTATGCAGATTCATCCATTGTAATGTAAGTAAATCCAAGTGTGGGTGTGATTATTAATCAGCTACATCTTCGCTCTTCCAGGCCTTGAATGAACATCACATGAATAAACAATGAAATACCTCGTCACCTCTGCTTTTCCTTACATAACTGGCTCTCGAGCGTTTCTCTCCTCCGAGGTTAGGAAGATGACATGAGGCAGCTGTGCCGTGTTTATGTGTCCTCCTCTGGCGACCCAAGACAGTGTCCTGGGGTGTCCCCTGCTTGCATGCAGACGAGCTGTGAGTTTGTTTGTGTGTTTTAGCCTCAGCAGGTTGGTTCAGGCCTGCAGCTGTTCCTGTTCAAACTCAGTACACTGCAGTTTAAATTTGGCCTCTCCAAGTAGCACCTCAAGCCAACTGCATCAGGGACGCTATTAGTCCTCCGACAGGTATGGAAGGTGTGCAGCGTGTGCATGCCTCTGAGCATTAACAGACCATCGGGGGGTTGCAGGAGCAGAGTTGCACTCCCTTTGCTTCAAAGCGGGACATCTAGTCACTAGATTAAAGCAGAGGGTTATAAAAGGCATGTTGGTTTTCCCAGCTTCTCTGAGGTGCCACTTGGCTTGTCTAGTTTCCTCTTTTGTGCGTCTTGCCGCCTCAGTGCTCCTCTGCAAAGTATCAGCCACTTCAGAACTGGACTTGGATGAAACTGGGAGCCCCTCTTGTAACCACGCCAACAACTTTACTCAGTTAGCTGTTGCTTAGCGACTCGAGACTCGAGTTCATGAAGAGACTGACCCGGGCGACAGTGGCCTCCCTCCCTGAGCCGAGTCAATAGGCCTCTATGACAGGCGCTGGGTCGGGGAAAGGGGGACAGCGGGACACTTGGATGGTGGCTTTGTGGTTTGGGGGGCACCCCGGCTCTCTCGCTCTGTCTCTCTTTCACTGCACGTGAGCAGAGAATGTGACAGAACAAACGTGTCTGAGCCAAAAGAGCCCTCAGTCTTGCTGCTCGCTGGCACTGACTGCTGGCATGAAGCTCCGAAGTGGCTCCACAGAGCAACACGGGAAGTTCAGACGTCTACATCAGATAAACCCTGATAGAAACAATGTAGAGATACTGTCTGTTGTTGTTAAGTATATCTGTTGTAATTTCATTTCCACACTGTACATGTTTTCATCCCTGGTGAGTTTATTGTGCAGCCCAGTGTTTTTTTTAGACTTTTTCCTGAATTTTCTGCTGCAAAAATAGTATCAACATCCCAAAAATAGTAACTTGCATTCTGTCTAACTGCCAGCAGGGGGGCGACTACGCAGGCTGCAAAAAGAAGTGAAATTGTATCAAAGTCTGAGACGATAAACCTACTTCTCACTTAATTTCCTGTCAGTCCTTTGTAAAAATGTTCCTAATGAGTTTATTTATTATCTTTATCGCTTCTTTCAATTCTTCTTTAGTACAAATATATTTGTATAACATTTGTATTTGTATTATTTGATTATTAAAAGGTCGTCTACATGCTGTATATTAAAATGGAAGATTTCTTTTTCCTGAAGGCAATCTAAAACCTTTTCCCTAGAAGCCAAAGGGTTGATGCATAATTCAAACAGTCACATTTAATTTCACCCTGAAGAGATGAGATGTGAAGAAATGCCAGCACTTTTTGAGTGACTGTACCGTCTCTCTCATCCTCTCTGTTTATTTCATCCTAAAGTAAGTGATAACTGATGCGACCACTAATTATTCTTATCTCAAAGACACCTTTCATCAAAGGCATGACTACTTCTGTCTGCTGAGGACTGATTACCAAGGGATAGATTACTAAACAGAAGCATGTAACTCATAAACATGAGACCCCATCTGGAGCATTTCAATTATTCACAAAACCCGACGAAGCGATCTTAAAGAATTACATGCACATGTGGTCGGTGGTCAAAATGTTAATGCTGTTTTCTGTTCATATGGGGTGGCCTCAGAAATGGCATACTGCTGAACCCGCTAGTCCTGGCCAGTGGACCAAAGTTCAGCTTTTATGTAAGCACATTCATTACATAAGACTGCAGAGTCTGAGCAGCTCACAAATAATTAATGCCTAGAAGTTGACTGAGGACTTTTTTGCTTGGCTCGTTAAACCCAGTCTTAAAGAAACCTGGACCTCCCTCGGCACAGTCACTGTGAAATCCCTGCTGAAAGCCGTATTCAAAGCTGAAAATCTACTATTATATCAGGCATCTGTCAGGTCTACCAAGGTTTAAAAATAGCATCTGGGCTGTTCTTTATGCTCCAGATGCATGAATCCAGAAGATGAAAAATTGCTGCACTTTCATTGATAAAATCCACCAGTTTGTGCTTTCAAGCAATTAAGTTCATTTAAATAGTGGAAGTAAGACAAAGCCTGACAACACTGTAATATACGAAGCCAGGGTTAGGTTTTGATGTACAGTTTGAGACCGAAAAAAACGCTGATCTGGCAGCTGGTGAGGGGTGGTGCTGGATGTAGGCAACACCAGCATTTGGCCCACAATCAGGAGAAGTACTGCACCTCATATGGGTATCCAGAGGTTGAGAAAGTAATATAAAAATATGAGTCAAATACAGTAAAGAACACTGAAAAAGCTTTGATATTACAACTGTGAGATTCAGCTGTGATAACATCCTTCAGAAGGACTTTGAGGGATTTACAACTTTTTACAACTGTGTTTTGTGGGGATGCATTTTGGTTCCCTTAGATTTAGATAAAGAGGGAAAAGCTTACAAAAGTTACATACCGATCAAGTAATTCTGACACTCGGTGAGAAAGCGCCTTCAGGTTTCTAGGTTTGAGGATTTTGTTATTTTCGGATTAAGCTTGACTAGCTCTTAGCATGTGTCGTCACTGTTCAGGTGTATCAATCTTCTCATCCAAAAGGAGAATAAATTATATTTCCCAGGCCCATTGCTTTAAGATGAATAATAAAAACAGAAGGTATTAACCAGTGTGTGCCTCACCTGCCACAGAGATGATAAAGGAAGCGTCCATGGCGTCGATGCCCAGGGTTCTGGCTCGAGCAGACAGGTGGAAATAGGGGATGAAGTAGGCCAGCTGGCTGAAGACCAGGGACCAAGTGTAGATACAAAAGAAGGGGTCCTTTAGCAGGGAGAAATCCAGAACTTTGGCTTTGATGACGGTCACCTCAGACGGCGTGCTGGCACTTGAGGGAAATCCAACAATGGTGGACCCATTCATGCTGCCGTTGAGCTCCGCTGAGCTGTCTGGAGTTGTGGGCTTACTCTGACCCAAGTCATGGTGGGGTTCATGGCCGTTCACACCATTGAGGACCAGTCTGGTCAGTTTAGGGTTCACTGACTGGTCCTGGAGTCCCTGAGTACACTGGCCCCCCTGGTTCTCAGTGTCGGCATGAGGGAGCAGCGGGGGGGAAGGGAAGGAGTCTGCTTTGGAGATGCCATTGGATAAGTGAGAGGAGCCGTTCAAGCAGCTCTTGGAGTATTCCTTCTCTGAGGAGCTCTTGATGGAAACAGCGGGGCTCTTTTGAATGGGAGAAGAGGTAGGGTTTGACACGGGAGGCTTCACGTTGATGGGTCGCAGGAGCATCCCGGTGGCCACCAGATTCAGCATGAGGCCGCCAAGAATCAGCATAGCGCCTGCAGGGGACAAAGAAAGCTCAGGACCCAAACTGGCACCTCGTATGCGTTTTCTTTCTTCTAACTAAAAGGGAAATGCAGCAGTAAACATAGACACATCTGACAGTTTGCACCAGCTGTTTACAACATACCTTGCCAAGCATACTTGTCCAGGAGCAGCTGAGTGAAGGGAGCAAGGGCAAAGGTCAACCCCATCCCAGAACGCCCGATCGCATAGGCTGTCGCTAACCTCTTTCTGAAGTACATGGCTGTGACCACAGAGAAGGCTTGGTATAGTAGTGCAAAACCAATTCCTAAGAGCAGAGGAGAAAGATTTTCATTACCAGACTCATTGTGCTTCAGGAACCTGGGTGGAGATATTTTGATAGGCTGAAAAATATCTTCATGCATGAATTGTCGGTTTTAGCTTTCTGGCTTCACAGTTACCAGATAGGCAGGTTTGTTCCCACTGAGGCATGTTCCACTCACCAACTATCACTCCCATGCTGATGTAGAGGAACACCACGTTGTTGGCGAAAATGCTCATGAGGAAGCCTCCACTAACCAGCACGGCCCCGGCGATGGAGGTCACCCTGGCTCCCACCTTGGCACAGGCCACAGAGGCAATGGGTGCTGCAGCAGATACAGGAGAGGGAAGGGTGAGGAGATATAACCTTTTTATTTTTTACTTTTCTTTTTGTAAAGTTTGATAAAGGAAAGTGGCTTCAGTTGGTAAAAGCTTAATCTCTTCCTTAAAATCCACAAGTTAGATAGGATAGGAGACAAATATATAAGAAAATAAACATAAATATCACCTTCATATCCCAATTTTAGGCACTTTTACAGTTTGTGAAACATAAAGAATGAGTGTGCACACAGCTGATGAGCTCTGTGTTATTATCTAAGGTGAGCAGAACTTGAGTCCACAGCTGGAACGTCTATTCTGACAACTAAAAACACCACAATCAGTTTTATCTCAATGATTAAAGCTTGCTTACTTGTCTGGACGACACTTCCTGTCTCTAAACTCAGGTGTAGCTGTGGAGGAGAAGCAGACAGAAGCGGTTTCTTTCTGATACGAACCTCCAGACAGACGCAGACTGGACATGATGGAGCCGATCCAGCTGATGCTCTCCGACGAGCCTCCGAACTCATCTTGGAAGGCCACAAAGAAGATCCCAAAGCTCTTCAGGGTTCCCATCACCAGGACATTCACCTGCAGGTACAGAGAGGTAAAAACATTTAAGGCCAAATCCTGTGAACCAAACAAACCACTGACGGGCGTTTTCTTAGCAAAGAAATACATAAAGAGAAAAAAAAAACACAATTAACATTACAGTCAGTACAGCCTGTATAAAATAGTCCAACATGCACATTATTCCTTTTTTTCAATGGTTTGGAGGGGGAAAAAAAGTATATAAATGTCTTAAATGTCAATTTTGGTAAAATAAACTATTAATGAAATTCAACATGTATATATTTTTTTGATAATAACTGATTATAAAAGTGTAGTATTGCATAAAATAAACTTCAATGTTCCCAACTTTAACTTTTTAAAAAAAAATAATTATTGTGTTGTTTCCATAGAGGGCAAGGACTTAAATATTGCAGGAAGAAATGAGACCACAGCGACTAAAAGACGCCCTGAATCTACTCTGAGGGTTACTGATTGTTGGTTATTGCCTCTGGCCCACACAGATAGAAATATATTTATATTAAATTAATAAATCAACAATAAGTCAGTGAGTATTATTGTTTAGATATATAGTATTAAAAAAGTTCCAGTGCCACCATCCAACTGGGAATTTGTAGACATTCAACAATGTTTAGCTCCATATTTGTAAAACGTGTGTGAAGACGAGGGATCACAAACATCTTACCAGGAAGCAGTGCAGCACCACCATCCAGCCCCAGCCGCCATCCGGAGGGTCCTCGTACTGGATCTCTTTCTCCTTCTCCTTCTTGGAGGTCATGGCATTCTTCCTGAACAGGTTCATGGCTGCCTCGGTTTCTCTAGAGGGGAAAAGAAAACATCAGCGACTTAAAAAAAAAAAACTAAATAGAAGCACTGAACACATCACAGTGTAGACACATGGTAACATAACAGTATGTGGAATATGAACTCTTTCTTAGACAAATCGATAAATCAATAAAACTGGAGCTTTGATATTTAATAACCCTCCTATTAGGTTAATTTCTAAGGAACAGGGATAATGTTTCTGCATCAGTTTGACCCTGACCATGTCTAATTATCAAAAAATAACCATAAAAATCCCAGTAAACATCGCTTATATCTATATCTATAGTATTAACTATATAACTAACAATTTCAGTCAAAATGTGCTGTTGTGGTGTTCTTTACCTCTCACATATCACATTCCAATGAGGATAATTTATTAGTTTGTCATGAAAAATGCACATTTTTCTTTTTATGTACACTGGAAAGACATAATAAACAATAATTTTGTCTTTTGAAACTCTTTTGAACTTTGTGAAATTAACCATTTTCATTTCATGTCTTGGTTACACTTATTACGCCAAGCAGACGCTGTTTCATACCAAGAAAACATAATTTCCCCCCATTATTTTTTTAAACTTGTAAATGGGTCATTTGACCTGCACACCAACAGGAGGGTTAGTACATTTCTTCTTCCTTGCAGTGTTTTGACACAAAACTTTGCATCAAAATTCAAATTATTGTGACCCTGTGAAAAGACAAACAATGTTTGACATTATGATTATTTCACAGTCCTGAGCAGAGCCTGACTGTAGGAACTCATCGGTTCATTGAGCTGTGAAACCGCTCAGTTACAGTACAGCTAAACATGGTTACTTTTCCACCTCTTTTGCTCTTATTACAGCTACTGCGCTGGACTCTGTGGCTGAGCGCTGTTTACATTAGGTGCAGAAATTCAATCATGTGTGTCGTGAAGTTTTCTGTCAGCACGAAACAGCGTGCACCCAGCATGGTGGGTGAAAGTTTGCTTTGATGGCGACGTTGTTTTAACTTTGCCATATTTGCCACATATCTGCTCCTACAGGCAGTAACACCACAGAGTAAAACCTAGAAACACACACCTGCTTCTAGGAATTTACTGTTACCTAACATGAATCCCACAGCTGCTGTTTTATTCAGATATGGGATTGGGTTATTTGGAAGAGCTTAATAGCTGCAGTGATGACTTTTGCTTTCAGCCCATGCTGTCACAGCAGCACTTTCCCTGTCAAAGTGAAGTTTCAGCAAAGATCAGAATAATCAGGTTATTTCAGAGCAAGATAACGCAGCGACGCTGAAGATAAAACAGGCTGTACTGGCTGATGGCGGCGGGGTCAGACAGGTTTATAATGGTTTACTGCGTGAATTGATTATTAAATGTTTCTTTGTGTAAAGTATCTATAGTGTATGTGTAACTTATGGAGTTAGGACGGCAGCTTGGGGAGACGAACCTGCTCCTGTTGTGAGATGATTGAGGAGCGACCTGCCCGTGCCTGTGCTGGGAGCCAGACGTACCACAGCTTCACTTGGCACCAACAGGCAACGTGTGACCTTGAATTGCTTGAAGCGTTTCTTGCAACAAGACTTCCTCCCAAGACTTTGATTTGTGTCTGCAGATTTTTAATTAACTCTTTTAAACAGAGACAAAACACCTACACTTCTTGTTTATTGTGGGCAAAAATGACAATGTTAAAGCCTGAAACTGTTTCCGCGCTTCCGGCATTGGTAGCCGTAACATATTTTGCCCACAATAAATCAGAAAGCAATTAATCTGTTTGCTGCTGTTTTCTTTCTGCCATATTTCCCACTTAGGAAATGTGTGTGCTGCGCCTTTTTTTTTTATTGCACCTTGTTAGACATAAAAGCAGGACGTCCTGCATTCATGCATGAGCTACAACAGCGTGCAGCATGGACAAGCAGAACACTGAAGAGTTCTTATTTCTTGATAAATACTCGTCAATATCAAGATTTGTACAAGGATTAAAAAAATAAAACCTTTGCAGCTCTTCATGGGGAACCGCTGAGAAACGGAGCCCACAGCTGGATGTTGGGGCGATGCCAATAAGCAAACTCAGCTATTTACTCGACATACGTCCTTTATGTTGTTTGTCCCAGCGAAGCATCTGCACTGAATCACAAGGTCACGGAAGGATGTGCATCAAAAGCAGAGCTGAGCGATGCAGCTAAACTCTCATCTCAAGACAATGATGCATCTCATTTTACAGCATGTTTTCATGGAATTAAATGAATAAATATGGAATAAACACACGGTAAATCAGATTCAGAACGTAAAGTGTCAATGGCCTTATTTGCATAAAGCAAATAACAGAAATGATGAGAAAATATGTATAATATACATTTTTATCACTGACAGCTCTAGAAGCTCTTACAAGCACCAGTCAAAGGCGCAGACACGCCTTCCCCATCAGTGGTTTTTATGTATTTGTATTTTTTTTACACTATAGATCAACACAAAAAGAAAGAACAAATATGGAACTATCAGTCAACATGTGCCCCTTTCAAAAGTTCATTTTTTGATTTTCTTGATGTGTTTGAGACATGAGTTGAAGGCGGCTCCCTTGAGGAATCTAAAATATAAAACATATTCTGGTTTGTTTAACACTAATATGCGTCTTCATAGTTTTATTTGTTCCAAATTTGAATCTACAATGTAGAAAAAAAAAAGAAAAATCACAGAATTAGAAAGTGTCTCCAATCTTTAGACTGTGTGTGTAGATGATCCGTGGCTGATTTCACAGAAAACAAGTGGCTGCAGAGTCCTGAGAATACTTTCAATGTTAATTATTACTTTTCCTCATAATCCATCTCTGACCATCACCTGGGCCCCACAGTCTGAATGCACACACAGAAACCTGGGCGTGGCGTGTCTTGCTGAGCCTCTGATGCTGGAAAGCGAAGTGGAAGGAGCGGGCGTAGTAAACCCGTGTCGACCACCGGCCTTTTGTCGCCTGCATCACTAACTCACTTCAGCTGAGACATGTATAAGAAGCATAGACCACATTAGGCAGAGAGCACAGAGCGGATTAAAAGGGGAATGAATTGGGCCAGTGTACTGCGAGGAAAGTATTTCCCCCCCATGTGCTGTACACACGATGTCCTCAGAGTGTGCTTGAGTGCATGTTTGTGAATGTGCCGGGGGTCTGAGGGCTGGAGCGATGGGGGATTGGAGATCAGAGCTTTGTAGTGTGCTATGAACACCATGTAACTGCACACTTTCACCACGAGACACTTTCTCCAACTTATACATTGTGCTAGCAGCCTTATGTTAGGTTTCAGTGAGATTACTCAGTAAATAATGTCCCTATATGACCCTCTTACCCTTTATAGTGCTGTAAATCAAAAAAATATTTCCTGAAGGACAAAAGCGTCCTAACAAACACTGATGTTTTTTCACCTCCACCTTCTGAATGTTGTGTTTAGATTATATGACTCCCAAACTGGAAACACGTGTTTCAAAGAGGCCGTGAGAATTTTTATTGCGAACACAACTCGTATTGACATATTTAAATAGAGTGTTGCTCGTCAAAACATGTTAAGTATTCTTGAGTGCTCACAATTGTGTTGAAAGCATTTCCATCCCCCGTAACACGCAAAGCCAGTTTAATTAACAGTTTAATTTTTCCTTTACACTCTGCATTGTCTGCATTCATTTATTTCACCTGGTTGCATTTTGCTGCACATCGTGGCATGTTATTAGCAGCTGTCAATCAGTAGAGCTGCACTAGATTATCTGCAGGAATACATCATGTACTGCATCACCAGCGCTCTTTACCTTGAGGAGCTACTAGTGAAATGACAGGGACATGATCCTTATCTCACCTGCAAAAACTGCTGATTGTGTTTGTTGGGGAAAAACTATCATTGCTTGAAGCCGCGGATCAATGTTTTTTCTGGACTTATACATCATATTCACAAGTAAAAACTGAGTTAGATTAAAAGTTTATTGGATTTATTTCTGTAACCAAAAACACCACTGATTTAAATAAACTGCATCAGAAAATACTTTAACGTGAGCTAGCCTGTAAATTTTCTTCAGCAGTTTCTAATCTTCATGTTTTTCAGTGATGGGAATGTGCTTTTAGTTGCATGACATTCAGAGATTGCTCATTTAATTTGCATTAGGGTTAATGTTGTAGAAAAGGGCGTAGCTGCTTTGAGTGACAGGTGGCGTGCTGCTGCATTCAGCCTGCCTCAGCACCTCCACAGGCTCCTCCCACTTTGAGCTCCTCTGAAAGCTAAGGGTGACTTTATGGAGGCTACGTACATCTTTTATGCAGTCTGTTTGATTAACACATTGTGGGTTTTTTTTTTTGCACATTTTTACTTTTGAATATTAAAGCATTCAAATAGTTTGAGTTGAAATATGAAAATCATGAAAATGAGCATAGCAGGATCTTATTTCTTTAGTCATAGAAGCTATTTTAGGACGCTGTAATCATCCCTCGTCCATGCTGGTGGAAAGACAGCCCTCAGTGAAATGATGCCAGTGTCAGAGACAGGAGCCTTGTTTATGTAAAAGTAAAGAAATGTGTCAAGAGCTGTGAATTAATAAAAAAAAAAACAAAAGCATGAGCATGAGGAACAAAAGCATCCTTGCAACCAGAGATTATGTTTTTAATTCCCAACCTCAGAAATTTTCCTGAGAAATAAAAGCATCGTAATGCCAGTGTCAGAGACAAAGAGCTTGATTTATGCAAAAGTGCAGAAATGTGTTAAGCCTTAAGTTCTAAATGTGAAGTTGGATAAAATTTAAGGCTTCAGTAGACTGAAACATGGCGTGTCTTCTAAAGTTTCATCCTATTATTGTCTACTGCAAGGGCTGAACTTTTTTGCACAGTTTGTGGACTTTATTAACCCTTTTTATTTTACAGTATAATCAAACTTATTTCATTACTGCCACACAGGACAGGAAATAGACAAATGTAAAGTCTCCCACAAGCATACGGAGCTCAGAGCCTGCCACTCTGCACAACCCCCTTCAGACGATGACGTCTTTAATCACAGTTCAATAATGTCTCGTTTGGTCTCTGTGGTTGCCATTTCCTGTGACTCCTAAAGGCTCCAAGCTTTGGAGATTGGACTCTGTGCGTAATGAATCCAGCCCATGGATGTTTCTCTTCTCTGAGTCTTTTTTTAATCACTTTTTGGTCCTTGGTGAGACTTAAGCAATGTTGGATGATAATGTTGGAATAGGACGCTTAAACCAAAACAAAACATCAATAAAAACCTCTCCTAACTACTCATGTAGCTTAACTCAGTAATACTCAGTAAACCTGCTCAGTTGCACCTCACACTTTAGGCGCTCTGATGATTCAGTCGCATAAATTTCAGTTTTCCTGAAGGACGGTGTGAGCATCTCACATCAAAATATTTTTTTAGGTGCACAATTTCACAAAGGATTAGTAAAATGCCAAAGACTTGAGTGAGTATTGGATTTGATACAGCAAGGTATTCATTTACAAATGAAAATAAACATGCAGGAGAGGAGTGACAGGTGAGCCGGAAACCTGAGCAGTGACAGCATCAGCGGCAGATGTCACACAAAAAAAACACACGCCGAAGAAACAGGACTGTTGAGTTACCTGTTAATGCTGATTCGGTAGTTTGCCTGGAGGCTCTGCAGCTGAAGAAAGGAGTCCGGGCTCTACGCTCCACGTGTCATTCTCAGGGTGGTCGAAGGGTCTTGTGTCTTCAACAGAATGAAAGTAAAAAAACATAAAGCCCAAGTGGAGTTAGCCAGATGTCCCTGCTCTGCTGGCCTCTGAGCTCTCACCACACCCTCTCTGAACAGGCAAGTGTCCACACCTGCAGTAAGAGCAGGAGAACCCCCCTTCATCCACAGCTGTGCTTTAAGAAACCCAACCGACTGCTTTTACAGGTTGAAAAGGTCAACAGCTTTGCCCTGTTAATGCACATTCACATTTTTTGTACAGCAAGACCAAAAACATCTGCAAACAGGCCTGTGCATACACTGATCAGTAGCTCTTCTGTGTTTTCCCCATTAATCATCTTCTCATCAGTGTAAAGACAAAATCTGACACTTCATATACCTGCACACACACGTCTTCAGACCAATTACTGCAGCTGACACATAGTTTATAGTTTGACACAGTTTCTGAATGTCATATTGAACTTTGAGCTAAGACAAGAAAATGAGCTTCATGGTGCAAAAAGTGGGTCAAACAAAAAATCCTGCTTCGATAATAATCACACACGAAACACGCCGTGCATTGTGTGAAAGTGAAGAAAGTGAGCGTCTTAGAAGACATCACATCTGCTGACGTCACTGGAATTGATCCGTCACATACAGTACACACCAAGACCGCAGCAATACTTAGTAAAACGATACGACCCCCTGCAGCATTACTGTCCCAAACGTAGCAGGAACAAGATTTTGTAACTTTGTAGAAAGTTTGCCGCAACAGATGTGACTAGTGCTGCAACTATTGATTAATCCGTCTATAATTGTATTGAACTGGTTGACAAAACGTCAGAAAATAGAGACAAAGTCCAAAGGGATGTCTCCAAGTGTCTCGTTTTGTCCAAAACCCCCCACAAATGTTTCTTTTCTACAACACAGAAAAGAGAAAAACGGGACATCTGCATATTTGAGAGCCACAAAACTGCATTTCCTGCAATTTCTGCATAATAATCAGTTGAAGTGATGATTAGAATAGTGGGCGATTATTTTGTCAGTCCATTGAATAATCGATTAGTCGACTAATTGTGGCAGCTGGAGTTGTGCCTTGCTATGAAAAGTCCAGGTGATCAGCTGAGGGGAACAAGTGTGTACGGTATTAAAATCCCCACAGTAACACTTTGCTTTCTTGCAGATTTTCAATAGATAGCTAAACTTATTTTTTTTTCTCTATTTATGACTCTGTCAGCGAAACTACACCTTTGCAGTCTTTGCATTTTATTCATTTTTGGCTCAAGAAAACCATAAAATAAATGCATCAAGTTTGTCATTAATTTAAAAAAAAAAAAAAAAAAAAAAAAAAAACAACAAACAACTTCACAGCCTCCAACTCTGAGCATAGCTTCTCCTCCGCTCTGAGCTGAGACATCAGTCCTGAGGAATTGTGAGATTATGTAGTAAATGCAGGAGTTTAGCTCAGAGCTTTTGGCTTAGTCCTCGGAGGCATACACAAACCGCATTATTGTGGGAAGAAAACAGGGAGGTCTTACCGTGTGTAGCTGGGAGCTGGTTGTTATCTGCACTTCACAGGCCTGTTGCATTGTGGTCCTCACTCAACTCAACACTGCTGGGAGGCAAAGAAACAGTCGTTTAAGAAAGACAGAAAATTCACACACACACTGACACTTCAGGACGTCATCTGGGTGTGTGCCATGAGATTAAAAAAAAAAGAGGCGCTAACCTGTTCTGACGCAATGTGGGTGAAAAGTTTTGAAACCAAAAATAACTTGTGACAGAGGATAACAGCTTGGAGGGGAACTGACTGTGGTTGATTTCATAGGACAGGGAGTTAGACAGAAATATTAAATAAAAAATAAAAAAGAGAGAGAGAGAATTACAATGTCTATTGACTATAATGTTTGTTTTGTTTGGTCAACTTGTATTTAAAACGATTCATTTAATATGCAAATAAGTCCATACCTGAAACCTCCTTCGCTCCACGACGCGCTTCTGCCCCAATTTTCAATTAGTGTAATTTGCGTAATTTGGGGTTATCTCGCTCCGGGGTTGTGCGTCCCAGAAAGGCGTGCGCGTCACCGGTGAGGGACTTTTTGGCAGAGATAAAGTGCTGCGGGACCTTTTTCTGCGGGGATGACCGTGCCATAACTTTGCCTCTATGCGCGAGTCCTTCTGAGTTGCATCTCACATCTCAGCCTCAACATCGCCTGCTCTGCCGAGGAGCCGCAGATACACAGCAAAGCCCTCACTGAGGAGAGGGGGACACGTGACCGAGACGTAGCAGTGAACCTCGTCTGAGGGAGGAAAAAAAAAAAAAAAAAAAGCTCTGCGGTCAAAACATCAGAGCCGCCGCAGAGTTTCTCCTCAGGTCCTGGTCCCAAAGCAGTGCGCCACCAGGATTCACTGCACTGTCAGTGCGCACCGCAGCACAGCCCGCACGTGCGTTACATAGACAGCGGGGCACGCGGGTCTTATACCAAACACGTTATCAGTGTTATTATTTGCATTAATGCAGAGATGAGTGGGATCCACTGGCACAGGAAAACGTGCATACAGCTGCTCCTCTGTTACCTGTTCCTGCATGTTGAGATCCATCCAGTGTTGCAAAGAGTCTCCTCTTACTCAAGTAAAAGTAATAGAAATACTCCATTACAAGTAAAGACATCAAGCATTAGTACTGTACAGAAGTATAGGCAAAACGATATAGGCTACCTAAACAATCAAGGTACTTAAAATACAGCTACAATAAGGTTAATAATATAATTATCCAGCACATTACAGCTGTTAATTAAATACATGTACAATATAATTAATCCACTTCTTCATCACATTAATATAGAAGTTATTGTGTTATAAGACTTTTTTTCTATTTCTATTATTGTTATTAAGATTCCACAGAAGAATGACACAATGTTAACTATTACCTATTTAAATCCTATTAACTGATATTTCACATTATTCAAGATTGAAATAAAAACTTTAAACTGAAAGTGTTTTAAAGGGTTTCCAGGATGTGGACGATCCTTGTATAATAAAAATGTAAATGTTTTAGTTGACAAACAATTTGTTTTGATGAGCTGAATCCACTAAGTGACTATAGCTTAAAATAAATGTAGTGGAGTAAAAAGTGATTACAAAGTAGCAGAGCATTGGAAAGTAAAGTACAAGTAACTTAAATTTTCACTTTAGTAAAGGTATTTTTTGACCACTGATGAGATCCTTTCACCAAATAGGATTTCAGTGGTTTCATTGCAGTTTTAGTGAATGATTGCAAACATTGTACCTTTTTTTTTTTTTTGCTGGGATGAATGTCAAGCAGCTGCCGTATAAAAATTAATCGGTTAACCATAACACTGAGCAAAGGAGAAAATAATGAATACTTAACACGGAAGAGGAAAACACAAAGTTAAAGTTTATTAGGGGGTGTTTTTCAGTGCATGACTGCTTCGGTTCAAATTATACAGATTTTAACAAAAAAAGAAAGAAAACACACACAGTATGTCTGGAAACGCCACGGTACAAGGCCATGATCGTATATGAAATCAATTAAATAGCATCACTGACACTTATATAAAATAAAGAGAATTTAATTCCAACTGTTAGAAAATAAGCGGGCTTGTTCTGGTTTAAATACGGGATCAGACAGAAATCAAAAAGGTAGAAACTCCAGGTTATGCTTGCAAACTGAAAATCTTTCTCAAAGTAATTCAAATGGTGTCATTCTGCTTATATGCCTGTTTACATTTCTTTACATGAACTCTTAGGGTTTCTTTCAGGACGCAATCTTGTGAACTGCTACTGTGATGGTCCCATGACTCCTCACCAGGATGTTTCTAGAAATAAACACAGACAAATATTCATCAGATGAACAGTAATCATAACAGGGGAGGTAGGTCACATCTGATATAACTCTGGACGCATTTAGTGAACTTTAAACTAGAATAAGATCGACTGTGTGTCATTACTTCTGATATTGTATCTTTGTTAATCCTGCAGTGGGGAAATTCAGTTGTAAAAACAGCTAAAGATACAGAAGATACACAAAATAAGAATTGAAAATTAGTCTTTATATATATCCATGAATGAAATGAAATAATGAATCAAATTATTCATGCGTTAGGGGTGGGAATAATTAATTGACGATCAATTAATGGTGGCTTAGAATTTGGACCATAAGAGACTAAAGACAGACGTGCCATAGGTAAATTTCTTTTATTTTGCCTGTGTATGTATGCTTTTAAACAATACAGCACAATACAGAAATATGAAAAAACACAAAAAAGTTAATAAATTATTGATCATTAATGTTATGGATGCTCTACTTTCAGCACTTAAAACACCATTTAAAGTTACTCAATTGAATCCACAGAGCCTTTGCAAACAGTTTCATGAAGGAATTACTCGAGAAAGAAATCAGTTTATAGATGATGCTGCTCAAACAAGTCGATCACATCTTTTGGACAGAGACATTGCACTGAGAGTTTTCAATGTACATTTTGGTGTCACATAGCACCTCCAGCCAAAACAGTTTAAATGAAGTAGCACTACAGGTACGAGGGGACATATGTTAATTTTAGATTTTTAAATGAACTGCCCCTTTAAACTGTCATTTCAACCCACCGTGAAACAGAATGAGGACGAATGAGCTGTCAGATTTTGTCCTGACACATGATATCTGTCCCAGTCATCAGACCATTGATTTACACCTTGTTGACAAATACTGTAACTCTACCACACTCAGAAAGCAGCAACAAGTCACAATAAAGCAGCAGGTTCATCTAGAGTCACCACAGGGTTTAATATTTAACACAACTCCTTCTAATAATAAAAATAAATATCAGTGTTGGTAAGTCACAGATCTCCCAGCCCAGAAGATGTTTCACCAAGTCCAGAAGGTGGCAGCATAGTCACGCAAATGGAAAAAAAAGATCCTTTGAGACTCAGAGCTACAAATAATAAACATTTAATCTTTTACTTTGGATCCTTTTCAGCAGTTTTTTTCCTAAGATTTATTGATCTCCTTAGGTGTTCATCAAAACCTCTACAGGCAGAGCCCTAAAATTTACTGAGAAGGGAGGAAATAAAAGAACAGATGCAAGTCAGTAAAGCACAAAAAAGCCGGCAGACAGCGTCCAGACTCACCCTGACTCAGACTCCAGACACACGGTGGGATTGTCTGTTGGGTCTTTGGTGAGAGCTGCAGCTTGTTTGGCTAAAACGGACACGACACCGCCGTGTTCATCAGACAGCGAGCCGCGGCCTGAGACAGGAAAGAGAGATCAGAAGTCAAAGCAAGCACCAACCAAACTCTCTCCTGATGAAACTCAAGTGCTTCCATCATATTTGAAACTCTCAGGTCTATCTCTCAAAAGTCCAAAGCTTCGTCTAACATTTGAGGAGAATTAACAGGTTTTCTGTCTTTTCGATCAAGGAGACAAGACAGATTACAGAGAAGACAGAGGTGAAAAAAATGAATTAATGATCAATATGGTGGCTGATATAATATTTATTTACTCTGGAATGTAAATAGGCCCGTTTATATGGATTATGCACAATTCTACAAAGGTTTAGTTTTAGTTTTTATCAAAACAACTTTTTAAAGAACTGTGACAAAATCATAGATGACTGTTTGAAAACATCTTTAATTGAAGAATCCTAATATAAAGTGTTTTTGTGTTTAAAGTGAGCTGAGTTAGTTTTTTTTTTGTTTGTTTGCGTTAGTTACATGTAGAAACGCGCAGCTCAGTTAATACTTTGATGTAATATTGTGTTATAAATTTGAGCAACACTTCAATGTAAACCTAATTGTTGTCACAGGTTAGTGAGTGTTTTCTTACAGCCCAGGTTGTGTCCTTGTTGGTCCGTGCAGAGCACTCCGACAACTGCTGGGTTCTTCATGCTGCAGACACACAAACAGCGGGCTTTCAGTCGTCTTTAACGTCCCAACAGATAAAAAATAAACTCAAACACAGTCTGCGCTTAACTTACGTATCATCCAGATGCTGCTCGAGGGTGGACTCCATTTTTTCCGATCGTTAAAAACTGCAAAAGTCAAATTTTGAGTGTGAGGATGTGTTGTTTTGGTTTTGTGCTTCCCCCAAAGCTTCCGGGAAGAGTCAGCTGATCGTCACGTGCGCTACCGGTCGCTGTGAGGGACAAAATTAACTTACAAATAATAAACTAAACCGAACGACAGCATATGAAGAAAGAAACGTGAAGGGTAAAGGTTTCCTCTATGAGACTCGAAGACTTGTAAACTAATGTATTAATTTGGGTTCATGCATCTACAAATATATGTAGATGCATGAGTAGAATTTAATTCTAATTACATTTTCATAATTTTCTTTTTTAACCTACTTTTAAACACATTTGTCTTTCCTTATAAGAGTACTCTATACTACTTATAGACATATAAAATAATGTATTATTATTATTATTATTATTATTATTATTATTATTATTATTATTATTATTATTATTATTATTATTATTATT
>JAOWBC010001714.1:11659433-11672391 GCA_028566105.1 Hypoplectrus providencianus
TTATTATTATTATTATTATTATTATTATTATTATTATTATTATTATTATTATTATTATTATTATTATTATTATGTGTGTGATGTGAATGTGAGCAGCTTTATTACAGGTTAGTGCATTGCAGGGTGCTTCTTAGAAAGAGAGCAAGAGTAGATTCTAAATGCAATTGAAATTTATATATTAAGACCAATGTATATACAAATTTAAATGATACACTAACCTTACCAGTAGTAAAACAAAGAGATATAATACATACTTACATATATACTAGAAAGAAGAATATTTACAATAATAACATAGAGAAGCAAAAACATCAATAATAATAGTAATAATAATAATGGACTAAAATAAAGTAAAAAATAAAATAACACATAACACGCAAGAAAACATAATTAGGTATATAAATCAATCTTAAAGCAGAATGTTCCAGCAGCTTGGAGCATGATGGCTATTTAATAAACTGTACATTTAAATTTCACATCTGGCTTTTCTGTGTGGCTAGGTCCTCATTCACTAAAATCATTTTCTAAACTGGATTAGATGTGAATTGCAACCCTTCCTCTCAATATTTCATCATACAGTAAGTTGTTCTCTTCATCCTGGCCCCAGTGAGAAATGGATTTGGATATTTAGAGTTGCATAAATACAAAATTAGATTACTTGAGTTCCGCCTATTTTTGTTTCCTGCTGAATATATAATCTTTATTGATAATCCAGTTCCCACTTTGCTCTCATGCACTGCACAGGCGCTTGCATACAGATGACTCTTACAATAGGACTCCCAAAAAAGCTCCAGTGTCACATGGTCCTGAGTCATCAAACAGTTATTTGGAGAAACATGAAGTCCTTTTATTATCACTGAACAATCAAATCAAAACTTAAAAAATAACATTGGTTTTAATACAACAGGCTGGTGCAAAAAGTGAACTTTCTCCATGCCTGCACTTTATTGAACATGAAATATAGTACTATTACTCTGAGTGTGAAGCAGGGAGGATGTTGTTGATGGATCTTGTGTTTCCTCCAAAGTTAGCTGGAGGCCACCGCCTGGGCTCACCTCCCTGCATGATTTCTGCAGTCTGTCCCAAGACGGCGAAGCTTCTGCTGACAGGGCAGAAATGGGTGAATGTAATTATGTGGCCGCTGCATTGGAGGAATCCATCACCTGCTCAGCAGCAGGGTAATGTGCTGCTGACTAACCCATGGGGTACGCTCTCCCTCCTCTCCTCTAATCCTTCTATCTTTCCTCTCTCATATTTCTCCCCTCGCAGTTTAAATCAGCGCTCGGACGCTTCCGCTGACAACCTGCTGCTCATCACTATCCGGGCGTGCATGCAGGCAAAAGCACGTACAAGTTTACACATGCAGAATAATTTACAGGGTCCTCAAAAACGTGACGTCTTCTTCCCTTGTCACACACGTGCATGACTGGACATCACACACACTCATGCAAGGAATCTTTTATCTTGTTCGAAGGGACTTTGGCAACAACACCGGGTCCCATTATTTGCTACATACAGCCACTTTATGACCACAGTTCGTCTCCAGATGGACCCAGAATAGAGATCTGACTCTGAGTCAGTGCATCATCACCCTGTCATCTGCTGGATAATGGTGAATATCATTTAAGGATTTATTATGATTATTATGTGATTTAGCACAAAGTAAGACCCTTTCATCACAGTCTGGTATTCATCAAGAGACCGTATAAGCAATTTGCTCAAACTTAAGCATTGTGATTTATTTTTTTCTAAATCAAACAATCCATCATATTAGACTTGGAAATAAACTGAACCTTCTCTTCAAAAACCAATTAAGAAAAAAACCCCACCACATTTAATCCAGTGGTGGAATGTAACTAAGCACTTTTACTGAAGTAAGGTATTTAAGTACAGTTTTCAGGTACTTTACTTGAGTATTTCCACATATGTTTCTTAGTACTTTTACTTCTCTACATTTTAGGTAAATTTTGTACTTTTTACTTCACTAAATTTAGCTGACAGCTTTCAGGTCCAAAATGAAAAACATGATCAATTTAGAGTGATAAGACTAAACCACAAAAAAAGCATATTAACTAGTTTAAATTAGCTCTGTCTTGATGAAAGTAAAATGATGCTTGCATAAATGTAAGTAATATTATTTCCATTCTATAATTTTCATAACAATTTAGAATCAACAGTGATATACACAATGTAACACTAATAATATACTTTAATTTTCAATTTATATTCAATAAATACATTTGAAAAAAAAAAATGAAGTAGAAAAACAGTACAGTACCGAGTTTAATTAATAATGACTCTGTTTGGCTACGGCAAAACCACGTAGTCAAATCTCACCCAGAACTGCTGCACACACAATACTGAGACCAGTAATAAGAGTAGCAATTAGTTACATCTAATATAATAATAATATAATTACATAATTGACACAATATTGATTATGATTACTTTTTCTAATGATTATTTTGAACAGCAGAGCGTGGTTGCCTGTCATAGCATTTTTTTTATATTTATATTTTTCATTAAAATATTGGGCTATTTTTAAAAAATAGATGAAAATATATACATTTTAATAAAAATGTGCATTAGAATGTTATTGTAAAAATTATATTATTATATATAAACCAATTCCAAAAGTTCTATACATCACATTGATTGCTATATGTGATGGAGCAGATAATGTTTTTAGACCTCTTATTCTCTGAATTAACTGCTGAAGTGCAGCTACAGTTGATGGCAGCTGTCACAGTACGTGGCATCCTAGCACACATATCCCATAATAAAATAAGGAATATCACTCTTCATCCTGACGTGCAGCCCAGTTCACGAGTCAGCCGTGGTAATTTCAGTAAACTGGTTATATGACTTTGATGTTGATTTGTCTTGTCCTGTTTGCTTCTCGCTGACAGATAACTCCGGGTTCCTCTGCACCTGTGTCCTTTCCCTCACAAAGAAGTGTCACATTCAATTTTAGCTCATATGGATGTCATCACTTGTTGAGTACTTTTCCATACTTTTTGTGGTCGCCTGAACCAGTTGAGTCATGGAAAGTGTTGGACCTTCTGTAGCAGGCGGACTGTGATCCTCCATCAGCCGTCATCTGGATGAGTAAGATGACGAAGCTTCTGAGGAGACAGGCGGAGAGGGGCGTGGGGAGGTCTCAGAAAATGACGAGGGATGGAGGGATGGAGGGAGGGAGGGAGGGTTGGGTGGGGGGCCTGAGCTGGATAAAGAGAGGGAGAGAGTGTGGCTCCCCCCTCTGAGGAGATCTGGGAACCTTCATGACTGAGCGGGGAGCTGGGGATCCAGAGCAAGGTGCCGGACAGACTGTTAGCAGCTGCCGTCCAGTGTTGGAGAGAGTCCCGTTGTTGTGCTGCTGTCATGGGCTTCAGGGCGGTGCTGCTGTCCCTCCTGCTGGTGTCTCTGAGCTGCTCCAGGGGAGCCATCATCACAGGGGTACGTCACACATTCCTGCCTGTTTTATGCTGTTATATTGCTTTAATAGGTTCATCAGTTTCAAGAGTGTATAGATACTTTTAATGAATAAATCACTCTTTTGAGATTAAATATGTTACTTCACATTGTTTATCATCGCATGTTTCTGTAATTGTCCTCCTATTCTTTTTAAAAAAAATTATACAGCCAACTTGCAATTTTTAACTACAAAATAAAACAACTTTTCTCAAAGGGCTGCACCCAAAGGTTGTTTTCATCTTGCTTAATTGATCATTTTCTAGTAGTTGTTATTGCACAATCAGTAATTTAGCCTTAGTTTGTAAGACAATGACAAAAATATCCATTACAAGTGTCTTGATCATCAGGTGACATTTATAGTTCATTGGCCCCTCACCATAATCACAGCTCTATATCAGGATAATTGTCTATAAAAATACAGAATTATGTTGCTGTAACAATATGACGAAGATACTGAAAAGACCAGAAATGATTGTTTTTTTCCCAATAAAATAGCAAATCCTCTCATTTGAGAAGAAGGAACAGGCAAATGTTTTAAATTTGTGCTTAAATGACTTTAACAGTGAATTCACTAATTATTTCTCTAAACACTGGGATGCATGCTAATACCTATGCACAGTTTTGTTTTCAACTGTACTGAGCATTAACTTCATTTTTTCTTTGATTTCCCCTAATTAAACTATAAATATGCAATATATACAAATGCAAACAGCACCATTCTTTTTTCTAGATAATTTTGTAAATTTGATTACACATGACTGACAGGAGACCACATCCTCCTCCGCTTCAAGTCCTCTGGAAAAATGAGAGGAAATTATCTCAGTCCTCTGATTGATATTCATTTGTAAATGGATTAGAAAGATGACAGGCACTGGACAAAATGGCTTTCGCTGCAGGAACATGAGAGGGCATCTCTATTACAATAAGTAAAAATGAAATAGATTCAAACATTAAAGGGGATCTCTATTAGCATAAATAAAACTAATGACTGACATCAAAAGAACTCCCTCTTTTATTCTGTCTGTCCGTCTGTCTGTCCTCTGCCTCCTCGCCTCTCCGTCTCTCTGTCCTGCAGGCCTGTGAGAGAGACATTCAGTGTGGTTTGGGTCTTTGCTGTGCTGTCAGTCTGTGGCTGAGGGGCCTGAGGATGTGCGTCCCGAGGGGGGTGGAAGGGGACGAATGCCACCCCTTCAGCCACAAGGTGGGGGGAACATTTGTTGTCATTAATCTTTGTGCATCACACTCTTTGCTACACACACACACACACACACACACACACACACACACACACACACACACACACACACACACACACAGAGTGAAACTCTCCTTGCACACTTGTTTTCTGCGTTAGTAGAATTTGAGATTTTATCAAGCAGTTGGCAGGTTGGCTGAAGCTTTAGAAAAGCTGCTGATAACTGCAGAGGGTATTGATCTACTCCAGAGTGAAGCGGCCAATCACAGCCATGCATCACTTTGATCATCTGCAGATGGCAACTATTAGTCCTGCTAACACCACATCGATCCCTGAATTCAGACTTTTAAAGACCTGCAACTGCAGCTGTCAGATGATGAAGGGTTTAAACTGTCAGATTATCAATCCCACTTCTTTTCCCACTTTCAGGTGCCATACTTGGGGAAAAGACAACACCACACCTGCCCCTGTCTGCCACACCTGGTGTGCACCAGTTACGGTGAAAGCAAGTACAGATGCACTGACGACTTCAAGAACCTGGACTTCTAACAGGGACCAAACATTCAGGTGAAGACTTGAGCAGGCTGTGGTTCAGAAACACATATTTAATCTTCACAGGCTGTATTCTTCATTTGTGTAGTCTATGCACTCTTACACATCTGGATTCTGTCGATCCACACACAAAGGAGAGGAATGAGAGTTTATCCTGTTAACCAGAGCAGACACCAGACACTTTTGAAAAACAAAGAAGCTGTTTGTGAACAACTCAAACATCTGCTGTTTTGTTTTCATGCTGATTTTATGTTAATTTATCGAGAGAAATGTTGAAATATTATTGTCAATAAAAGTATAATGGCAACATTGTTGTTGGACACGTGCTCTGAGATGTTTTATTTTCCATGTTCAGTTTATTTTGGTTGATTAAACATAAAGTGTGTGTTATGGGATGTCAAGTGGTTTTAATCAGTCTGATTATGATGAAGGTCATTTACATAATGCCCTTTACCTCCATGTGCCAACTTGTGACCTTGATGTGCAACTGAACTGTCGCCCTCCCTGACTGACTTGTGCCAAATATGTGACGACTGCAGATGTGAATTAAAGGTCAATTCCATCACAACATTTACACAAGAATATTCAGGTTGTTTTTTTTGTTGTCTCTGTTTTTCCTTTTTTCTAGATGTTTTTGTCCATTTTAAAAGCCCAGTTCCAAAGAAGTCAGGACATTGTGTTAAATTTAAATAAAATAGGTTTCGATCATCTGCTAACCCTTTTTGACATATAATATTTGTATTCTCATTCTGGGACAAAGGATTGGAATTCTATCCATTATGGTGGGAAATTGCAGAACTGCGAAAATTCGTCTTTACCAATCCTGTCTATGGCATCTCCATCAAAATAATACTTCACTAATAGAGAAAACGGAGTCCTATAAACAGAATATGCCATTTGTGATACATTTCTACATTTCATTATACACTTCTCCAGTGGAACCTTTCAGCGGTCGGCCCACCGCAAAAAGACAGAACTCTAATAAAAGCAGCTCCTCTTACGCCGAACAACCCGAGATCTTTGTCTTGATGCTCCACACTGACCCTGTGTATGGGAGGACCTGGTTCTGTGCCTTTAAAACATACATCAATGCCTGCAGGCCACATAAGTGGTTTACTGGGGGAAAGGGAGCCACAGGGGAACCAGTCGAGTCTGGTGAACACAAATTAAAGTGTCATTGTGGTAACTTTAAGAGTCCTACATATAAAGGTGTTCAACCTATCAAAAATTGTAAAGAGTTTTGGCACTGAACTATTTATTTTCTTACTTCAGAGATGATCTGGTTGTTGATCTTTTAACTACGAGACAATGTTCTTAATACAAAAAGTGAGAGATGGATCACCAAGTGATTGTTTCAATTAGATTTTTGTATATCCATATCTTTCATTTTATGAGGCCATACAACTTAAAGTAACCTGTAGCATCAAGATTTTTTTTTTTTTTTAAATACTATGTCTATAATATTTTAGCTAATAACTGATAATACTTGGCCATTTGTGGAAGCCTTTTTGTAACAATCTGTCTGGAGTATTTTATTTATTTATTTATTTATTTATTTATTTATTTATTTTGCCATTTCCTGTTTTATTTTGAAATGTTTGATATCACTGTATTATTTTCTGTTTTACTCCTGGCCACTGTCTGTTCCTGACTCACCTGCAACTAGTTTCAGTAATTACACTCACATGAAGTATTTCAATACTCAGTCACAGTATATTTATTCCCTGTTTCCTCTCACTTGTTGCTAGTTTGTCTTTGTACCTATTGTGTATTAACTGTCCCAGCGTCACTTCTAATTGTTTTCCTCGTGTATCTGGGTTTCAGATTTGTTCAGTGGATTTTGCCTCCTTTGTTTCCTGGCCTGATCTTCTGTGTTTGACCCTGGACTGTTATTTCTTGGAATGAACTTGTTGGCCCTGTTATCCACCCTCTGCATTGGAGTCCTCTGTCCTGACTCTCACACTTTTATTTTCAGTCGGTTGTTCATGTAAGCGCCTCATGGTATGAGACAAGACAAACTGTTCAGGTGAGAACAACAGTGCTGCAGGAAGTAAAGGTTTTCCATCACACTGTATTTTGCAAGAAATTTCTCTCACTGAGGTGATTGTGAATAACTTTGGAGTTAAAAATAAAATATAATGTAAATGTTGCATGCAATTAACTTCTACTCAAAGTCAAACTTCAGCATATGTTCCAGTTTAGCTGCATTTTGTAATTCTTTTTCACATGTCACGCCATTTTACAGAGTCTTTGTTTTGTGTCTCACTGTTATCAGATAACTCTGCCCTCTGTAACCGCAGCTCACACCTTTGGAAAGTTTCCGCATCAGCGTTAAACAGAAGCACTGGACATCAAATCAACTGATCTGCATGTCAACACATTAAGTGTACGATGTATCCGTTGAACCCTTCAGTGCAGTCACATGATCTGTAGATAATAAAAGTAAACATTGACACGTTTCCTTGCAAGAAATCACTTTTGTTATAATAGATTTTTCCAAGAGAAATAAACATTAATTCTGCATGACTTTTGCATGAATGATTTCACCTCAGTAGAATAATAGAAACTGTATAAAATAAAGCTTTCAAAGCAATGTTTTTAGAAGCACATTTTTTAAAATTGTGGTTATTGTACCATTGGAGTACATAACTGCTAATCCTGCTAAATACACATATATATCAGTTGCATTTTTTTAAAGAATACTTGTTTTTCAGTGATTTGCTGCTTGAAATAACTGGAAAAAAGTTTTCGTTACGTTTTAATGGGATATTTACTTCTAGATAAGAGGCACCATATCACATATTTCTTATCTCCAGCTGATACATCATATCAAGGTATGTGGAAGGGCATTTTGGACACACAACCTTGGTTTGTTGTATTTAAGGGCTGGCCTCTGCAACAGGAACTTCACTCTTCTGGGTCCAACAGTAGCGTGACATGATGAAGTGGCTCGTGGTTCTGACAGCCCTCGTGGCTTACTCCGAATGCCTCCACAGGTAAGTCTGACCAGGCTGGTTGAAAAGCAACCAGTTTCTTTGTTTTTTTTTTGTTTTTTTTTGACATTTTAAACTTGAATAGGATGATGGACAATCTCTTCATCTCTTATTCCTGAGGAGAAGTCTAAAGGCCATCTAAAAAAAGCACAAAGCTAAAAGTGAGCTTCTTTTAGATTCTCCAGCTATGAAATGCCGAGCATTGTGCTGATTCTTTTTTATTACTATTTCTGTGTACAGGATTCCCCTGATCAAGGGAAAAACTGCCAGGGAGGACCTGCAGGAGAAAGGACTATGGGAGCAGTTCAGGAAGCAGCATCCATACAACCCCATGGCCAAGTTCTACCAGAGTGGTACTGAGTCCATGACCAACGATGCTGACGTGAGTCCACATTTATACAGTTGTTTGCTTGTTGAAACTCATGCATTCTGCTACATTCTTCCACGTTTTACTGGCAGATTTCAGCCATGCGTCGCCTAGATTGCCAACTCCTGATAAACCAGTCTGAGGCTGAGTCTTGCTTGTTTTTCCCTTCCCAACATTTCAAACATTTGCCAAAATGGAAACCTGCTGTGAAGAAGACAGCTGACTGACTAAAGGATCAGTACTCAATATTTGGATGGAAGAAGCAGAATTGGTGCTTTTGTTTAGAAGAAAAAAGAAACAATTGTAGCGCCGATGTTGCTGCAGATCAAAGTAGAATTCATGCAGTGTCTGACTTTAGTTCATCTTTAGTTAATCTACATCTGTCCTCATGTCCCTTAGCTGTCCTACTACGGTGTGATCTCCATTGGAACCCCTCCTCAGTCCTTCAGCGTCATCTTCGACACCGGCTCCTCCAACCTGTGGGTCCCTTCAGTCTACTGCAACAGCCAGGCCTGCCGTACGTTTCACTGAGACTGACTTGTAGTGTTTAACACAGTGGTGAAAGGTTACTAACCTTCTCATTAAATATAAGGCACAATTTGTTATTGATTAAATATTAACAACTAAAGTATCAGTAGGACCACTATCACCAGCTGCAGCATAAGGATTATTAATTATACATTCATGTAAAAGGTGGATTTTACTCTTGGAGTTAGTTGAGATGATTAATTTTAAACTATTAGTTATTACTATGAGTTAATATACTTATGTAAAGTGAGGGTTCGGTTAATGGTGGTTTGGATTACACTTCTTAAAATAAGAAAGCAGGATGGAGACGGATATTTAGAACGAACAGCACTTTACTGAAAACAAGCTTCACCCCCTATATCCACACACACTTTTTCTACTTCCTCAAAAACAATGTCACAGGTCACACCCTCGGCCAATCAACGCCTGCAGGACCCTGAATAAGGCAAAAGCAACCGATCCTGAAAACCTTATTAACAGGCAGCCCTAATCGTCTGCACACCTGCAAATATACATAAACAACACAAAAAACTAATAATTACATAAATAATATTTGGGCTAGCTGCCTACATATCATAAAAAATATTTCAACAACATAATACACTTAAAGCAATATAACATCTGAACCTTACACTTATTTACTTTCCACCATTGCCTGTTTCTAAAATGCGCCAAATTTCTCTGCAGAAAATCACAGGAAATTCAACCCACAGCAGTCCTCCACCTTCAAATGGGGTAGCCAGCAGCTGTCCATCCAGTACGGCACTGGCAGCATGACTGGATATCTGGCCAGTGACAATGTTGGGGTAACCAAAGCGCCTGGAACAAATTGCATCGTGTATTTAGACTTCAAACAGGCATGTCTCTGAGGTTTGCCGAGCTGTGACTGACAGCTGCTTTGTGTGTCCAGGTGGGCGGCATCACCGTGGCCAACCAGGTGTTCGGACTGAGCCAGTCAGAGGCTCCCTTCATGGCTCACATGGCTGCTGATGGCATCCTGGGACTGGCCTTCCAGTCCATTGCCTCTGACAATGTTGTGCCTGTCTTTGACAACATGGTCAAGCAGAATCTGGTAGACCAGCAGTTGTTTTCCGTCTACCTGAGCAGGTATAACCAGATGGGAATCTGTTGGTGGAGACTGTGTCATATCCTGTGACATTTCATTTATGACATATTTTCTTACTCTCTTAGCCACGGTGCTCAGGGCAGTGAGGTTCTCTTCGGTGGTATTGATGCAAACCACTACACTGGATCAATCACTTGGATCCCTCTGACCTCTGCCACCTACTGGCAGATCAAAATGGACAGGTACAAAGAAAAGAAAACACTAACACAGGTTGCACAAAGCCTCCAAGCTCTAGTTTTGACTTCCTGCTGCTGTTCCTTCCAGTGTTACCATCAATGGACAGACTGTGGCCTGTGCTGGTGGCTGCCAGGCTATCATTGACACTGGTACCTCCCTGATCGTTGGACCAACCAGTGACATCAACAACCTGAACTCCTGGGTTGGAGCCTCAACCAACCAGTACGGAGAGGTGAGTCACACCGCAGCGTCTCAAAGGAATTTTCCCCATTTTCTGAACTTAGAGTAAACAGACATTTAATGCTCTGACGTCAAAAGGAATAAAAATAATTACTTGGTTACACGCTTTAGCTGGAAACTTGTTAAACACCAATAAATACAACTTCTGCTGCTACACAGTATTCAGCTGTATGTGTGACGGTTTTCTTACAGGCTACAGTGAACTGCCAGAACGTCCAGAGCATGCCCGAGGTCACCTTCACTCTCAATGGAAACGCCTTCACCGTCCCTGCCTCCGCCTACGTCTCTCAGGTCAGTTTGAATTGTGGCTCCCAACCAGGAGCACTGAGACCCTTTGGACTGTTGGTGCCAGGGGTTACTTGGAAAGACTGACAGCTCAGCTAATTTGAAAAATGAGAAAACCTATATAAGTTGTAACCAGTACATGTTTAAACCTGTACAAGAGTTTAAAAGTCTTTCAATTTATCAGATTTCTCATGTTAAATGTTTGCCTAGTTTTTAATCAAGTAAAAAGTACAATATTTGCCACAAAATGTACTGAAGCATAAGTTTGAAGTTACCTAGAATGAAAATACTCAAGTAAAGAACCTTAAAGTAATTAATTACAGTACTGGAGTACATTTAAATTCCACTTCTGCTACCTGCTGCAACCCAAAAAAGTTTGACACACTCATGTGAAGCTGTCAGGGCAGTTAATGTTTTCTGTCATCTCTCCCTATAGAGCTACTATGGCTGTAGCACTGGCTTCGGCCAGGGCGGCTCTCAGCAGCTCTGGATCCTGGGAGATGTGTTCATCAGGGAGTACTACGCCATCTTTGACACCCAGTCCCAGTACATCGGCCTGGCCAAGTCTGTGTAATCAAATCAAACACCTGATGGATAGTCTATGTATGCATATTTTCCTGTTGGGGTTAGGGTGATTGGAAGCAAACCCAATGGTGCAACTGGTGATTGTGGAAATACATGTGAAAATTTTGAAGCTGCCTTTGCATTAAAGAGATTATAGCAACTGAAAGCATTCCTTGTGTTTTATTGTCCTGTGTGTGTCAGTGTGATTGTGATGAATGCAGCAGAGATCACAAAGCTCTACGTCTCCAGAAACATCTTCACCTCGGTTTAGTGTTACGGCGCTGTGCTGAAATGTCACACGAATAAGAATCTGCTCGTTCATTCATTTGCTCTTAAGAGAAACTTGACCTTTTACAGAGGATACAAAAAGGGATTACCACCAGCTTCTTTGTGTAAAGGAAGAAGAAGCCAAGAATAGAATATCGAGCGGCTTTCAGAAAAGCTGCAGGGACAGGTTGTAATCGAGAAGAAACTGATAAGGACAAACACCAAGAAACAGAAGATAACCTGATGACATGATATTTACACCTGTGAGCACAGTGTGGACCAGACCCAGAAACACTGAAGCAAACACCAGTGTCTGCTCTTTACTTACACACTACATTAAATGTTTTAATCCACTGTCATTTTTTTATTTCTTCATCATACTCACTAACAACACATGCTAGGAGGTCCAAGTACTGAACACTTAAGTACAAATTCAAGGTAATTTCTCAAGTATTTCCATTGTATTTAACTTTATACATCCACTGTTATACATTTCTGAGGTAAATGTACTTTATTACTATACAGTACATTTGTCTATCTTAAATTACATTTTATGAAATTTTTTAGATCCTTCCTGGCCAGTTACAACTTTATAATCTCAGAATGTAGTGATTTTGAAAATTGACAGTTTAAACTATAAAGCCAAATAAACTGTATAAACTCTGTAATCATCTGGCAAATTTAATTAAGTAAGTTATTTGAATACCTCTTCCACCACTTCATACACATTAAAGGGCAGGTATGTGGTTTATGATATATTTCCATAAAGTTGAGGGACTAAAATCAGACACAAGAACAGTTATTTTCTTGATCATTAATCATGTCTTAAGTCATAGAGGGACGGATGGAAAGGTGCAGCTCCAACAGGTGTCGATTCCTCACAGATGTTAGTGCAGTATGGAAAAAAACACAAGAAAGACGTTCTCAAGATTTATTTAAAGCTGGTGGTTCATTTCTTTTTACAACTACAGTGAAATGTTAGAACACAAACATGTTACACAAATGCCAGATGCTGTGCTCCTGTGTGTTTTCAGGATGATTTGAAGCGGATTCAAGGTAAGACAGCCCTACTCCTCACCCTCTTCGCCTCCCTCACCCTCAATGGAGTCAACTCCAACCTCCTCATAATCTTTCTCCAGAGCGGCCATGTCCTCTCTGGCCTCAGAGAACTCTCCCTCCTCCATACCCTC
>JAOWBC010001714.1:11948525-11959364 GCA_028566105.1 Hypoplectrus providencianus
ATCTGACTGGATGCATGCTGCATGTCGTCATCACCTGATGGGCTATTTTTCTTGAGTCCATAACAGGCCCTCCTCTGAACTGAGTGGAAATGCCTGTTCCTGCGTTGCTCGGATAAGAACACAGGCCTGCCAAATGGCCTCTTAAAAAACAACCCAGTTCTGCTAGCCCCCTGTGACCATGGGGACACAATGAGGACCATTCAGCTGGTCTGAGCCGCCGTGGCCAGGAGCTCTGCTGCCATTTAGGCCATTCAGCTGAGCCCAGCCTTTGTGCTCACGTTGGAATGAGCTGCCTCCATAGGAAGAGCAGGGAGGGGCTGGTGACTGGTCATACTTGAGATGATGACGTGCAGGGCGTGCTAGTGAGGGCCACCCCTCTCACTGTGCCAGCTCTCAGCTGAACCAGGGGTAAAAGGTCACGGCTGGTCCTACCAGCCTACCTGGTCGACATCCACCGCCATCTGTCAGGCAAGTTGTGTTGAAGTCCAGTGTTGCTGACACAAGCAAAATTCCACACAGATTAGTTTTACATCTATGAGTTAGAAACTGGTGGTCCGGGCCAAGGCAACAGTGGAAAAGCAAAAACATATTACATGCTATAGAAGACGCCATGAGGTCAAGGAAAGATGTGAAGGAGCATTCAGCTGCAGTGCAAAGAGAATCCCAGTGCACCTACCCATGGATATGTAATTATTACTGACCAGGGTCTGCTGTGGGGAAACGACATTGTTCTGAAGATGGAAGGGTAAAAGTGCAGCTGTTCATGATTACTGTGCAGTTAACTTTTCAACATTTTTTCTTTACTTTTTGACAGTATAAATCATCAACCTTCCCAAGGTTATTATTAAAAAAAAGATGGAATATAGACCAAATGGTGCATTGTATCAAATATTACTGACGCAAAGAATTGTGGGACGGCATTATCTCCTTTCTTTTTGTGGAGAAGAAAAATAATGAAGCATGAAAGCACCTTTCATTAGCATTTTGAGAATATAAGCAGCTCTTCACTGTGTCTTTTTGCTCAGTTATGAATCTTTCTAAGCTAAAGCAAATATTTGACTGCAGCGCCAGATAGCCCCTTGACATTAAAAAAGTAAAAATCATTGGCATATCAACAAAGGCAAAGTTTTTACACTCAGTAACGCTGTCTCGGGGGCCTATGTTTGTGTGGAGACACAGTCTCCGAGGCTTACAGTCTTCTTTGTTTGCATCTGCGATCAGTATGTGCAGACAGAGATTCCAGATTATTGCCAGTTGCTTCCTTTCTAGGCCAATCATCCAGTTAACCAGCCAGTCGGCAGTCAGACGCAGCAGAAGCAGGCTTGGCTCAGTTTTGTATTATAAGAGAGGGCCGTCAGCAGAGGCTGACAGCTCTGATATGGACCCGGTCTGTAGCCATCCATCTTCTTGACCCCGGCCTTCAGAGACAGCGTGTAGGGCAAAGCCTGATGGATCCTTGACTCTCCTCCCAACCGGAGAGAACGGCTGTGAAAGCATACTGCTTCCCTCTGTGCTGTGCATGGACGAAAACACAGCAAACTGTTTGTGTAAATAGTCAGGCTTGGTGCTTATTTTGAGATAGCAGACGTGTGATAGACTTCCTCAAACTCAAGCTTGTGTGATGCAGAGCTCTTGTTTTTAAGGTGGAGGTCTTTTCTGGCACGAAGGCAAAAGAGGAACTGGGGCGTCTCGCACTGATTGAAAAGCTGAAATCTCTTCCCGAATTCAGATAATTTCACAGCTTTTGACTCTTGCAGGACTGATGCAGCACACTTTAACAGCTCCACCAAATGTTGGAGCACTTGTCCCTGCAAATACCAGTCAACAATATGTTCAAAATTGACATTTTTATAGCTGTCACAAAGGTATTACGTCAGCATCTTCACAATTATTTGTCTCTTTAAAGACTGGTAATGTGCATTTTTGTAAGTAATTTAGAGATTGGAGAGGCTAGAGAGAGGAGGAGGGGGATAGTTTATGATAACTTGCCACAAATGTCTCCAGCCAAGGGGAACAGGAAACATCGCAATTACAGACATCTCGGCTACTTCCCATGGTGCTATTTACAGAGGAATTCAAAATGACATGTTAAAAAGCAAAAACTTATGTTTATCCTGTAGAGTGGACAGTGTCTAGTGTCTTTATGCGATATAATGCTATAATTAAAGAAAAGATAGTATGTTGTGAGATGTCATGATGTGACAGATGGCCAAATGGAACAAACAATACCTCCTCATGAGTGTTTTGTAACAATATGATTATAAAGATGGATAACAAACTAATAATTGATGTATTGCCCAGTTCTACTTGCAGAAAAACCTTTAAACTTTTCACCATCGTTTCTCACCTCATTTGAAGGAGCTTTTTTGTTCAGATATTTGTGTTGTTATGCTTCTGTTGGCACCCAATAGGTCAAATGCACAAATGAGCTCTGCAGCCAAAGCCTTGGGTCCAAGCAGATGGTTGGGTACTCTTGGCAAAGGTCTGTTTTCATGTGTGTTTGTGTGCATACAGTATGTTTGCGCAAAAGTGTGTGTGTCTGTGTGTGCGCGCACGTGTCATAATACTGTTATACTGTGAATAGTTAATGATGGCTGCCGTCCCGTTTCCTCCTCCAGAACCTGTTGTAGGCTGAATTATTCACATGCTCTCATTAAATATCAGGACACCCTCACAGAGTGGTGTGGGTGTGGGTGGGTGTGTTGGTGTGTGTGGTTCGTGAGCGTGACTTCTTTACACTCCCCAGGTAGAAGTTGAGGCATGCATTGGAGTTGGAAAAAAAAGCTTTACACCTCTGAGTTAGTGCCAGAAGATGCATTGACATCCCACTCATCAACCCTCCAGACCTGCTGGCTCTCTCCACAGCAGAAGATGCTCAACTTGTTGAACGAGCTTGCATGTGATGTCAGGCAGGGCTGGGCAATATGGCACAAATCAACAATATCAGACGCACACAGTAAACATTCAGAATCCTCCACTGTAATATACATCTGACATGTTGTTTTTTTTTACATTTTTATCACAATTAAAGTAGCATTGTTAAGTAGCAATGGATCAAGGGAGTTGTTGTTTTCACCATTGCTGTTATTGCAGCCAGCTTCTCTTTATTAGGATTCCTCCAGTGTTAAAAAACAAACAGACCAGATAATTGAAACCACTATAAAACCTGAACAAAGCCATTTGTTTAAAGATCATGTTTTCCCAACAGCTGTTTGGTGGAGTTGCTGTGAGCTGAGCTGCTCCGGACGCTGCTCAGCTTGTTTGAAGATCCAGCTGTCTGATGGCTAAAATCTTTCATCTGGTTAAAATATGTTTTCAAGACCTAAAAGTGGATTTTAAAAATGTGGCTTCAAAAAGTCAATTTATAACAGCCTGGTGACCAAATGAAACAGATCTTTACCCTCATTAAAATTCTGATTTCTCTGATGTTCATAATGGCTGGAATCAAGTGTGATAATTTAGGTGCACAACTCAACAAAATATATAACACATGACGATGTGATGTTTCACATTTTAGTGCAAGAAAGTTAGAAATTATACCTTCACACACGGCAGTAATGGAATGGTGGGGTAGTGTGAAAAGCTACTGGTAAATTAGGAAAATATTGGAATAAATGTGAATCTTCTCTGAATATGAGGTGATTTCTTTACTGTTCCTTTATGTTGTTTATCTTTTCCTTATTTCCCTTTAGACCAGAGGTAGCAGAATGGAATTTATATTTGGTTTCTCTTTCAAAAACACCCGGGCTTGTATGTATCTGGATCAGGAACAATGAGGGCTTTTTTCATAGACAATTATGGACAAAACTTGAGTCACAGTCTTTAGTATATTGTGCAAGTAACCTACGACTGTTTGTTTTTATGTGATTTCAAGCATTTCACTCTAGAAATGGCTCCATTTACTTGTTGTGTTTGTGTTTATGTAGCATAAAATCCTCACCAAAACAGTGACAAAAGATAAAGAAATGGTGTGAAAGTGTGTGTGGAGGGCCTTGCTTCGGTTAGAGCACCTGTACGAACACACATCCTGTGTTGTGAGGCAGGACTCTGCCACTGAAATGGTGCTGACCTTATGCTCTGACCTTCCAGTGGAAGTTGGCAAAGTTAATAGATAATTTCCTACAGTCATTGAATAAAAGTTCACATTATTATTAATAAACATAATCAGTCACCCATTGAAGCCTTCCTATATATCTCAGCAGAAGCACAGCCGTCTAGGCCGGGCTATTTCCTGCCTGTTGTAAATCCGTGAGTCACTGCAATTAGGCGTGTCCTCTTCTCCAGGGCACATCCATCCACCACAAAGTGAGAGAACCTGTTTTAGCCTCCTGTCTCACCGGGCTGTTTACTGACTTTAAAACAAATGCTGTGACTCATCATGAGTGAACAGTGAATGGGGATTTTCTGATATCAGACCCTTTCTCCCAGTCTGTACAATACCCACCTTCATTCACCACTTGACCAACCTGTAATCTCAGCTCGGCTCACGGTGACGTTGAAGCACCTCTCTGATGTGGCGTTGCACAACCCTTCAGTGCTGTAGCGCCCTGCAGCCTTTTAGTCAGGAGGACAGGCTGTGACACACCAGACGCTGTTGACTGATTCACACCGGTTTCTACCTCACAGGCTAAATGATGGACTCGTTGATTGCAAACCAGAAATCAACTGTTGTTGTGTCTTTGTGGTGTTGTCAGACTGTGGGAGCTGATGCAGAGCTCCTCCAATGTATCGCCAGGCTATATCCACTGCCCGGCAGGCCATGTGACTGTGCTAATGCTGAAGAATGCTCTTGTGAATATAAATAGACCTGGCTGGCAAGACAAATTCGCTTTCATGCCTGAGGAGGAGAAAACAAGCATCTCTTTGACACAAAAGCTCCACCATTATTGCAGTGGAGGCCACCCTCTCAAAGTCCCAAGGAGTCAGTCCTAATTGTGTGTATTCCTTTCTCGCCGAGGCTAATGTTCCTGGCTGGTAGACAGCAGCAGCGAAACAAGTTTCCACGTCCAACCAACTGGCAGGTTGGCTGCTACATGTGGGTCACTGTGACGCCCATGGGTTGTGTGTGAAATACCGCGGCCTGTTGAGAGCTGCCCTTATCAGGCCAATCATCCTGCTGTCTGACCCATGGAGAGAGGTGCTATAGGTATGCTAATTGTTAAAGCATCAGACCTGTGGCTTTAGATGTTTTCACTATGTTACCTACAAATTGTTTGCACTTAAACATTATTGCCTCCAGTGAGAAGGTTATGTTACTTTTTTGTCTGTTTGTCAGCAGAACAAAGAAAAACTTCTGGCTCGAATTTCATGAAACTTGGTGTAAAGGTGCAGCCTGGACCAGGAAAGAGAACAGTGGTTTTTGGAGTGGATCTGAATCACAGGGCTCTTGTATCAGTTAGCTTTTGTTCGGGAGAGGCCTTTGCTTGCTACATTAATAAATTACATCTTCACATACAGCGTAGTCAAAACATTTTATCAACTGACAGCAGCACAAAAGTGCCAGGAAGTGTGAACAAATGGCAAATATTAGCCGTAAACATGATTTATATCCCCAGATTATCTATGAGCACATATCTCCTACTTGCTCATCTTACTGAGCAAACACACATCCTAATAAACAGAAGCAAAGCGAAATTAAATTAAAATGACAGCAAGTAGACAAAAGATGCAATACAACTGTGTAGAGAAGACAATAAAATACAAATGAACCATTAAAGGGATGATAAAAGAAAATCATCACAAAATAGCAAGACTGTAGAGATGGGTTTTGAGAGTGATTTTTAAAAGGTCGCTGATTCTTGGAGCCTTGTGTTCTCGGGCAGATCGTTGCAAAGCTGAGGAGCCCTGACGGTAAAGGCCCGGTCACCTTCACACCGAAGCCTCGACACTGTTCAAACACATTGTTAGATCTGGAATGGAGATGTCCTTTCAGTGACATAATCCTCAAAGACTTAGGGGTTAAAAGGACATTTCTGATGTTTGGATCTTTAAACACATTGTTTTTCCTTAGAGTAATAAAATGATTTGTATCTCTTATTGACTATAAATACATAATACGACTCTAAACCTGCTGCGAGGTGTGATTAACTGTCTCTGTCTGTCACTGGGGCTCTTCAGCTGATCAGCCACAGCTGATCGTTACAGCTTTTTGAAGAGTGTGTGTAGTACACGGGGTGCTCTTCAGCAGCTGGTCCGTTTCTATATATGAAAGCACAGGCCTGTGTCACAGGAAGGGCTGATGGGAAACTAGAGCTCGGGGGTAAAGTACTCCTGCTGTACGTGTACAATGAAAGTTTCCAAAAGGTCAACCGCTTTCTCTGTCAGTCACCCGTTGGGCTGTTGCTACATATTTTTCTTTCGTTTGGATTTGTGCCCCACATTTCAATAGTTCTCTTCCTTATTCTGTTGCCGAGCCAAAGGGTTATCGAGAAATACCAGTGAGTCCTCAGGAAGCCCCCTCAACAAGCTGATGTGTATCTCCCCTCTTGGCCCCTCAGAACACATTGTGCTGGAGCCTGGCGTGTAGTCATGGACCCCTTTAATTCAACTCCCCAGAGAAAGAGGTAAAACAAAGGCCATGAAAACACATCGAATGGGTGGGGCCTCAACCTCTTAATCCTTGACTGTCAATAGCACAGCCAGTGTTGGATGTATTGCGGTTCAAAGCCCCCAGTGGAAATGTTAGGTTAATGTTCTGATCAGTTGTGGCCGGGCTGGGCTTTGGCAATGAGTGTTGAATATATTTTGGATTAGGCCACGTGAGTTTGCATTCGTCACACTTGTGTTTCAGGTTTGTGTCGTGCTCCGTGCTCCCACAGACCGTGACAACACACCGATGACGGCTGTCTGTTATTAAAATAATCTGGCTGTGATTGTGATAGTCGGGAGACACCTGACGTAGATGATGTCGCGCCAGATGTGTCGTGTCATCAAATGAGACTTTCATGTCTGACTTAACAAAACCATGTCCATGCTAATGTATCTATACAATGATTTTAGTTGTATTTTTTTTGTAATTTTGGAGAAATTGCTTGTACAGATAGTGTGCAAGGAGCCCAAACATTCCCCAAAGATAACATTTATGTTATGTTTCTGATGTTTGTTTGTCAGAAAGATTAGAAAAAAACTATATTTACTTCCATATAACTTGGTGGTCAGGTGTGGCTGTGGTATCTGTAATATTTTGGAGTCCATGAATCTGGATACACAAATTAATTTCACTTTGTGAGTAGCGTTGCGACTGATTTAGATTCCCATACCAGCATGGGGAACTAAATGCTATCAGGGTATAATGTTTAAAGAGTTACACACAAGAAAAAATGTTTTTTTGGTTAAACAAATGCTATATTCTAATAATTTTTTGCTAAAACAAAATTTAAATGGGAGTATGTGCAAGAGGTAATATGTAACATGAAGTTTTTTTTTAAGCAAATACTGTTTTAAAAGCTTTGAGCAATAAAACAAAAAAAGTGACTTGGCAACTCAGACACTGGAAACATCGGGGGAGCATTTGAGTGCAGCATTGGCAGACAGTTTATAATGTTTTAAATGCATCTACTTTGCAGAGAATCCCTGAAAAGATCTGTTCTTGGTGGTTAAACTCTTGGCGGTTTGAGTGGACCGAGTTGTATTTGGATCCAACCAGCTGTAATCACTCCACTCACCTTCCCTTTTCTTGTAATCCCTTACCTGCTTGTGTCATAGCCAGCAGCTTGTTGCTAACACCTCCTCACTACCACTCCCCTGTGACCTAACACCTTCGGTTACACATGAAGTGAAATGCTTTCGCTGACTTTGTGTGTTTTGGAGCATGACAGGCATTTATACAACCTATTTTTTCACCACTCTGCGTTTTCTTTTTTACACATTCCTCCGGTGTTTCACCTTGTTGATCGTCCCCACACATCGAGAGCCGTGATTTTCAGCGTGCCGATAGATTCCCATCGTGATGACAGGCGGTTTAATGACTGCGAGCGGTGGGTGGTGGGAGGTCAGGACCATGAGCTGTCCAGAGAGTGGAACGTAGGCAATAAGGCTTCAATGTCAGCTGTAGACTCAGCACCTCAGGATGTGAGTGTATCTCAGAGGCCACTCCTGGCTCCTTATGAGCGTATAATATTGATTTAATGACTCAGCTGCCTGGTTAACATTCCTCCTTCATCATTAATGTCCTGTTTTAACCCATTATGCACGAAGAATTAAGCAGAGTCAAGGAGCATTATCAGTGCCCGTGTCATGTCGAGACGGAGGGGAGTCTGCCCCGCACTTCTGACCTCTGTATCTCTTAACTTCAACACCGCCACAGAGAAACCTGATAGCTCTGGCTCACTTTCACACTCTGGTTACCCAGCAATGAAGAAACACTGTCTGTCACGCAGTCAACCAGCCAAGATGCCTCTGTCTAAATAGTCTGTGATTAGTTTTTTCCTGTTGTTTACAGCGTGCTGAATTGAGTCACACTGCCCTCATAATTAAACTAAATGAGCTTGAAGAGAAAGTGACAAAATACCTCACACAGGCCATTTTAAACAGTGGATTAGATTTTTTTAACAACCTAGATTTTCACCCTCTGAACCCCTTTATCTTTGGCGATTGAAACTATTTTTTATTGCCCATTACACTGTTTACTGTAGACAAACAAAATAAAGACAAGGCATCACTGTCAAAATTAAAAAATAAAAGGGTTTGGAATAACCAGATCCTGTTTAAAAACATTAATGTGCATGTGTAAATCCAATTTTTTCCCACTATTTGTGACACAAATTTTGGCTGAGACATTATATCTTATTATGTTATAGAACTGTGTGATTCTGCACAAAATACATGTTTGACTTCTGGCCCTTATTGTGCTGATTCTATAGATGTAAAGCACATTTTCTATGTTTTTTTAATAAAATGTAAAAAAGACAAAATGGCCCTGAAACTGCTTGTTGGGGTTCAGAGGGTTAATTATCGTGAATGTGACAGCGAGCTGGCAGGAACAATATCAATGTTTTAAACTATATGTTAACACACTTTCTGAGAGTGGTATCATTCTTCTCATCTAAATATCTCTGCTTATTTTAATTAATAACTCATATGGTGATTAGTTTTGGATTAATTGATTTATTGTGTGGTCTAAAAAATATCAGAAAAATAACTAAAAAAAAATGGCATATTGATGACTTGAAATGTTTTTTCAGTATAACACAAAAATTGCTAGAATTATCTTTTTTTGTCTGAATATGCCTATTTTTCTCCTTGAATGCGTTTGAACCTGATTTTGGGATAAGATTACACCAGTTTAAAATCACAAACGTAAGCTCAGTGGTTGTTGAATCAGCCATTAGAAATGGACAATGGCATTATCAATCAGCCCTGAAGCAGCCTGACTAAAGAATAAACCACATTAAACTTCTGCTGTTACTAACATACTTCCCACTGGTGTTTGTCTGACGTCAGCAGTCTGACTCAGCAGAGAAACATCTACACCAGTCTTATCTCTTTGATGAAGTAATTTGCTCTGAGTTTATCTCTAATACAGCTTGTCTCTATCAAGTTTGTACAGCTGCAATTTTGATCAGGGAAATACAGCGACCAAAATCAGTGTGTGAAAGTATTTAAACAGGAGCAAAATGCAGCTTTACTGTAAAATAGAAATAACATAAATTAAATATATTTATTTCCCCAGAAATTTACTGTATTATTTTACAGGGATTTTCTTGTTTGTTTGTCTTTCTTTTTACATAAATTGCAATAAGTAAATTACTTGGATCATACATTAATTTCAACCATTAAATGGACAATCAAATTATTATAATGGGACGTTTTTTCCCCAATACTATTCAGTTGTGTAGTGGTATTGATTGGTAAATCCTTTTAGTCTTCATTTTTACTGTAATTTCACTTTAAATATTTTATTTTATTTGTACTTTTTTACAGTGTAGATTCTGTACATTTTTATGTATTTATTTATTCATTTATTTTTCTAGACTTAAACTAGAGCTAGAGCTAAATTGAATTTTCTCTATTATTAAGTTTTGTCAACGCTGTAACTGTCCCCTAATCCAGATCTCCACTGCTCTCACACAGCTGGCTCTACAGTGCTGCTCTGCCAACATAAAGTGCACAGTGTAATAGAAGTAATGGAGGCACTCACACAGAATATGAATGCTCTGAAAGCTTGGAAGGAACATTAGTTATATTTCTTTGGCAAAAACAACTTCAGGATGCTGACTGTCCAATCTCATTGCTTAATTTTGACCCGAGTCGGACCAACACAATTGAGCTGAAGTGTTTTTGTCCCATACAGGAAAGTCTGATTTGATGGAACGATTGGGTGTTTGAATCAGAGAGGGCTGGCAGCATGTTTTATGTGTTTGGGGTTGTTTTTTTTTGTAATGATGAAGGTGTGTGATTGTCTCACATGAGGACACTATCACACTTTGGTGTCTCCCGCAGGCTTTAATGAGACTGTGGTTGGTGGATAACATAAGGGTGTCCAGGGGCATACTGCTTTTTGCTGAAAAAGCCTAAATTTGGTGGCTTGGGGCATTTGGCTGACTGCCTGGGAGTGACGGACACTTTGCCCAGGCAATGGCATCACAACACAAAATATCTTCATATTGATGTGTAAATGTACAGGCTGTCCATGAAGTCTCTCTTATGTTTTAAAATAAGTATTACAAAGGCATTTTATGAGATCTGTTAATCAGATCAGCTGTGTGTCCTCAGAGTGTTTCAGGTCCCCTGTTGGTCAAACAGGTGGTGGTAAATGAACCCTTATAAAAATGTCTCCTCCTCCAGAGAAGGCTCAATGTGTCTCCTGGTTTCTGAAACAGAATGGGCTCCTTCTTTCTG
>JAOWBC010001714.1:11961499-11974250 GCA_028566105.1 Hypoplectrus providencianus
AAGTGGCTCCACCCTGCAAGCAACCAAATCCAAACTGAATCTCTGTTTCCAATGGAGATCCTGTCAAGAGATATTACACTCCCCCGGCCTTTTTCTCAGCTGGCCGGCAGATTTCTTACTCCGTCCAGAGATCACTTCATCCTCCCTGTCTGCTTGGAAACCCCCCACATGGGCTTGCTGGGTCCCAGAGGGATTGTAGGCCTGCTTTTGGAGTGGAAAACATTGGTCCTGGATTTGAGAGGCCTTTGTGTAAATGCTTCAGTCTCTTTCCAGACATGCACCAAATCCCCCCTGAATGAGACCTGATTGCTGCAGATATTTAATAACTGTGATTCACCTTGGGCCTGAGAGTTAAACACAACACAGTCTGAAGGATTTGGATCCTTTTTCAGTGTCCTGGTAATTGTCAAACCCTAAAACATCTATTAAGCTAAAGTGATTCCCATTGTGTTTAATTTGTTATCCCAAAAAAGTTTAACTTGGAACATTATATCTATTCGTGTTTCATTATTTCCAGGAAGGAAAAAAAACTCTATATATTTATTGGGTTTTAAAATACTGATTTCCATTCATCAATGTATTGGCTAATTATTATTGTTTGATTAATGTGAAAAAGGCCGATCAGCATTCCTAAAGTCGATGTTATGTATATGTTATGCTTTCTTAACACACTATAACCTAGATATATTAAAGAATTCATATTAACTTTAAATAGGGCTTCCCCCTTTTAGCTGGACAGTAGAACAATACCTCAAAAAATAACATTGTACAGTACATACACAAGTACAGTACTTCAATAAATATACTTATTTACTTCTCACCACTGCTGAAATATAAATATATATAAGAAGAGTTTAATTATGTATGGGAATGCAATGTATTTACTATTTTCCTGCTCTTCTAACTGCTTCAGAGCATGAACTATGGAAATGAGACGCTAACATCTCCTCTAGCTATCGACCAGGTGCCTCTAAATGGCCTTGGTGTCAGCCTCGTTCGTTTGCATTTCCTGCCGAGCGCTACTTGCCCGTGTTCTCAGCACAGTCCGCCTGTTGTTTTTGTGTTTCTGCGCTATAAATAAGATCCTGTGGGTGACGTTAGTTCCTCTCTCAGCCCCTGTGTTTATGTGTGTATTTACATGTAAATGTGCGTACTGTGGCTGTTTGTGTGAGTATTTCTGTGTGCGGTTGTGCTCTCGCTGTCATGTGCTCACCGAGATCCTACGGGGGGAAAGTCGTCTTTTGTTGGTATCTGTTCCTCGTGAGATTCCGTTGTGACTGTTGCATGTTAGCATCTCGTTTATCACAGACAATAAACTGCTGATAAACAAAGACATCTTTGTGCAGATTGAAGCAGTATTGCTGGCGAGAAGCCCCAACATGAGCTCACAGGGCTTGAGGATGGTTTTATAACACGGGCTTGGAGGCTAGCCTTGGTTCAGACATTTTTTTTTGCCATCTATCCTTATAACAAGTCCACACAAATGTCCAGACAGAGTAATGTAATCTGTGGGGTTCAGTGTAATCTCAGATTACAGATTAGGATTGAGCTAAAAAATGCGAGGGCAGGATGTGAAAGGGAGGTTTTATTTACCACTATCTGTGTGATCTCGGTAGTTATCCGTGTGCGTTTGTCACGTGTTTGTTGGTAACCTGTGTGTGCATGCAGGGAAGGGAACCGATACTGTGAGGCAAGAGGAAATGGTGGGTGACAGAAACAGTCATGCTGCTTCCTCCCAGAGCTGGATGCCACCAGGCTAATCTGCCCACAGTAATTACAGGGCTGTACCAGCGGGGGGGATGAGCACGTCTGTGTGTGTGAAGGGGGCCCCGGCTGTCTGCGCATAGAACGATGTGTCGCAACATCAACACAACCAAACATACTAAAATTAAATGAGATGAGACGTCAGTGTTGTTGGCACATCATCGACAGAGACTTTGGTTCATAGATGATCTGACTGTCAGGCTGATCAGATGAATTTTAACATCATCCACGACCACGACACACTGACACAATACAAATGATACAGCTGTCATGAAAACTTCTTCTGTTTATAAGAAATAAGTGCTATTAACAATATAATTATTATTGGCAGTTATATAATGGTCATAATAGCAGAATCATTTATACCTACAACAGTTAAAGAGGCATTAACTTGATTTTTTTTTAAGAAAATTCAGATATTGGAATGTTAATGTGATAACAATAAAATAAATAGAATTAATACAATTAATAATAAATAGACTCTTCGGCATTCTGGTTGCTTAAATGTAATATAAACAAACACACAACATGGGCAATATTGTACCATAATTCAAGATGATAACGTTGATTTTTAAAAAAAAAATGAAATTATACAAAATAACTGAAATATCATAATGCACAATTAAGCTATCTATATTGCTAATAACAGACACATAACTAACCAAATATTTCAAAAAATCAGATTCATATTTTAACATAAGTTAATTTTTTTCTCTATGTTTTCTCTTGAAGCTGTTAATTTTGCACTGTTCTTCAAGTAATAAGAAAATATAGTGGTACACAATTATACCTTTCAAATAAACTACGTAGATATTGCCAAAAAACGGACATATTGCCGTATAAAATGACATATATTGGAATAGTAGTTTTTGGCCATGTCCCTCAGCCCTATCATAAGATAAGTGGACATTAACCTCAATCATTCGCTGACCTTGATAGGTAGACTTGATTATCGTTGTCTCCTGACTTTAATGTGATTGGAGCGGTGTGTGTCGGGTTAGTAGGTTGGTGGCTGTGCAGGTTTTCGCCACCGTCCAGACTCTCTCCTGTCTGCTAGCATCAATTATTAGCTCATCAGTGTGTCTAAGAGAGGAAACATTAGCCCAGCAGTGACCTCTGACTGGAAACTGTGCCTGAATCGTTTTGGTCGTGTCTGGATTGTTTCTGTCATCTAGTTGCTGACGGAAACCTGATCCTTTATTCTGCTGTTTTCATATATAACCCAGAGCTTCTTCTAAAACTTTAAAAACAACTTTCGCTCATTGCTTTTTCAGATTGCCTGTGGGTTTTACATAGAAGAAAATGTGCTCTGACCACGAAACAGATGGAAAACTTTGGCATTAAAAAAGTGCTTCACGCAGCCTGTCAGGCAGCGAGGAGCATTTAACTAAATTGAGAACAGTTTGTTATGTGCCAAGTAATATCATTAAAAGGAACGCCACAGTGTAAAAGTTGGCAGCAGGTGTTACTCTAATCGAAGGAGTAGCCGGGGAGCACACACGCTTTGTTATTGGAGTTTTCCGAAGACGTCTGAGGCTCCTACCAAAGAGCCATTTGCTGATAGTGGCAGCTGGAATTAAACTATTTGTTCAGATTATTAACACAAACCAAAAAAAGGTCCTTTCATGTCCTCCTAAACCCAATATTAATTCCCTCCTTTGCCTTGAAGGGTTTCTCGGTGTATCTGGTGTTGGTTTGTACTGGTTCACTCCAGTTTCATTGTGTATTCCTCCATCGTTCATGTGCTTTTAACCAAAACCTCAGCCTTTCCACCCCAGCCCTCTCTGACTGTGTGCTCTTCATTACTCATAACTTATTCACCATTGATGTGGTATTAATGTTCCTGCTTAGGTTTGTTTGACAAACCCAAATATTCAGCCCATTGTTAATAGTGGCCTAAGAAAGAGCATTTGAAGTGTTTTAGCTTCAGTCAATCAGATGACTTAACATGTCAGCTGCTTGGAAAAACCCAAGGAAACAACTATCATCAGGACATTAATGTTAAGTACCCTTTTAGTATAAAAGCATCTGTACAGCTTGTGTTTTTCTTGGATTCCTTTCACGCGAGCCACAATCGTGAAAATAGTGGGCCACTAATATAATAGATCCACCAAACAGACTGAGCTTAATGCACCAGAGTCCCTAATCCACCTCGGAAAAGTTTGGAAAATTACTTTTTAAAAGCAAAATTCAGACTTTTTTTTAGAACAGACAGCATGTCACCTATAAGCTTAAACCTCAACATGACGTGAATAGCTCTAACTGTAATTTTTTTTACCAGAATTTGGCTGCAGATTTGTAGCAATCTGACAAGATATACGTGATGGCTTCAGCCTTCATGGCGAGCGCTCAGACGAGCTGCACAAACACAAAAGGCTGTAATGTGCCGGAGAATGCCAGCGCAGATTAAAACTGAAGTGGTCACTAATGCCTGGATGCATGACTTCCACTGTAAAATCCCTTTATGTCAGAACGCAGCTCTGTATAATTATGAGTGTAGCTGGGAACGCTTGTTTATGTGTGTGTGTTTATCCCCTCTGTGACCTGCTGCTGTCAGCTGTGAGAGGATCAGCCCTCTAGATGACTCGTCCTGAGGTCAAAGGTCACAGCAGCAGTTTAAAGGAAGAGTCAGGGGGTCACTGTCATCTTGACTGGAATGAGCTCTGAAGCAGCCACGTTGTCCGGCCGCTTTACACAACCAGCTTGATAAAGTCAAATTAGAAGACTGGAGGAAGGATAACCATGATAGCTTACAGGAAGTAGAGGACTTTGTCCCCTGAAGAGACATTTTCACTCATAAACTCTTCTAAACAGGCCTCTACTACTGTGTAGGGCTGGTCCAGTATTTGCCCGGACAGCCAAACACACATGATCCTGGTTTGACACACTGACACACATCTCACAGAGAAGGCCTGTAATGCAACTCTGCTTCAGGCTCAGTCAGCAGTCATTCCTCTGTGTACTGTAGCACCGCGTTAACCTGCACCAGCTGTGTATACACACACATACACACACAAATACATTCACTTCCTGCACCTCGGGGGACTTTTTGGCCAGTGGGCTAGCTCTCCTGGCCAGTTGGCCCTCTCTGTTAGCCTGGTGTGTTCTCCAATCAGCACATTCCTCTTTCTCTAGACAGACACAGGGAGACGATTTTGGCAGCGCACACACAGGGTGGGGTAACGCTCATATCCTGTCCCCTGACCTCAGATTACACACACACACACACATACAGTCACTGTACTGTTTTGCTCATTCTTGCACTCAAAACACCACATTCTTGCTCTCAAAACATACAGCTTTTCCTCTGTTTTACAGCAGCTGTCACAGCCTCTCTTTCAGCCCAGAGCCCTCGGTGTCTCTCTGCCCACTGGCCAGCCACAGAGCCAGTGTGGTCGTGCCAGTCCACGCCTGTTGTTATGCCCTCACACTAATACAGACTCTCCTCTGTCTGTGTTAAGGACCCTCCCTCCATCTTTCCATCCCTCCCTTCCTCCCTCCGGGCAGCACTTGGTCACCAGGACGAGGCTCGACAGTTCCCCGTCTTCAACAACAATGACGTCCCAGTCTGCTACAATCAATTTTTCTGCTGATTGCTGTAGTTGCGAGAGTGTTTTCCTCCACATTTCCATTCTGTAGAATGCCTCGGAGGGGAAGGAAACAAAGAAAAAGAAACTTTAATGCATATTTGCTCCCTTTTTTTCTGTCCCAGGCACAGTACAGTACATCTGAGGCCAGTGTGTGTGCTCAGGCATGAAGTCAGAGCTGACTGCTGGCCACCCCATTTGAGCTTTCTTACACAAAGAATGACAAAGCACTCAGCACTCAATCACACACTCACTCTCTGTTAAACTGTCTCTAACTTTAAGCCTGCAGTTTTTTTTTTCCCCTGCAAATGATGTGCACTCCCAAGCTCAAGAAAAAGAGTTTCCTGCATGGGAAGCTTTAAAAAAAACTCTTCAAAAACTGGAAATCTACAAACTCAATCCTAAAGGGAGCTTTCTTTTTGATTCAGTTGTTTTTCTAGGCAAACACCACGCACCAGTGGATAGTAGCAGGACTGTGAGAAAGCTTTAAGACACACGTGGGACTCCCCACCCAGAGCCGGCTGATCCAGCCCACCACCCTCCAATCTGCTGGTGAACTTTGCCCCCTCCCCTCTCTGTCTTTCCTCATTTTCTTTCCATTGTTGTTTCATACACAGGCTGTGCTTGCTCTTGCTTCAGCCAGTGACTCTCCCCATGTGTTTATCACCTCACCCCCCACACACAAACCCCCTCTTCTCCCCCTTATCTTTGATTTTCTCCATTTTCTCCCCCTGTCAGTTAGCTGGACGAGGCTTTCCTTGTTGACACCGGTCAGAGTGTGGAGGAGGTGTCGGGATTGAGGCTAAGCAGTCCTTTGGCACATTGTACTTGACCCAGCATGCAGTGTTATCAATGGACACAGAGGAAGGAGAATAACTGGGAGAGTTTGCAGTAGTGGGATTGTTTGTGTGTTCAAGGGGAGGGTGTGTGTATGTTGGTGAGCTAGCTCGGGTGTGTCTTGCATGCATGTTTGCTTCACAAGCAGACTGTGTGTTTTGGGGTCCCAGTTAAGTGGACTTTGTCTTGCTGCTGTTGCTCTCCAATTCACTGTGGTAGCGGTGGGAGTCCTGCCAGTCCAAGGCCGAATGACGAAGGGGTGGGGCTGGGTGTACAGTGGGAGAAAGAAGGGGGAGGTGGAGGAGATAAATTGTCGGGTCCCATGTGAAACCGGCTCACATGGCTTCCTTTTTGCTCTGCTTACTATCCTAACTGTTCCATGATAGCCTTCACTTTTGCCATTGTTCTCCGCCACGCACGGCTATCAGCTCGTTGCTGTAATCATATTTGGGTTTCATGGCCTGGAGGAGGTTTCTGCGCACTCGTCATGTTTATTCACAGAGGCTAATGTAAGGCCAAACAATGGTGTTATCTCCTAGTTGTAAATGGACTGAGCCGTCCACATGTGGAGTCCAGTAGATCTGCTTTAAAGAGGATTAATATTATGACTCAACCCCTGCAAATGTATTAGCTAAAGCAGAGTGTCACAGGAGTGCTGTGTGTACTTTTTCTGGTTTATGTGTGTCCGTGTGTGTGCGCAGTTGTCCGTTGTTTGCGTGGTAATTATGACTAACATAACGGTGTGGTGTCGCTGTCCTCTCTCCTAGGTGACATCACGCAGAAGGGCTATGAGAAGAAGAGAGCCAAGCTGCTGGCCTCCTACATCACCCATTTGCCAAGTAAGACCAGCTCTTCTTGTCATTTCTCACTTGTCATCCCTCTTTCTCGCTTTCCTGCTCAATATTTACCTCTTCTGTCAGCTGTTTTGGGTGCTCGTTATTCTGAAATGAGAAACTAAAATGTAATGGCATCAGAATAACTTATCATCTCATCACTTCAGTAAGTAGCTGTTGAAATTTGCTAAATGATAAGTTTTCTTTTTTTTTTCCCTCAGCTCAATAAAAAAAAAAAAGTAGCTTCACTGAATCCAGTCAGTGTGATCGTAAATCCTTTGTCCAAGCTGTCAAAGAGAATTTCTGGCTTTCTGTGGCACTCTAGTGGCCAAAATGGGAATTACACACATGAAAACAAAGCATACAGTAACATCTAACAACTTCTCCCATGACTGCGGTACTTTAAAAACACTTCCCAGAACAATAAAAACCACTGTGTGCATCAGAGGTGAACCTGTGAACACAGTGTGCAAAATTAGAGTTGGTTTCTAAGTCGTCACAAAAAAGGGAAATACCAGAGTTTCACTGTACTACTGTGAACCAGCCACCTCTGTTCTCATTGGTAAGATGATCTGTTCTCAGTCAGCTGACTCACATGAGGGTGCGGTGTTTCCTCAGGAAGAATTGCAACACATTAGCACTGGCATGAAAAAATCTTTCTCGGTTTGTCACTGGAAGCTTCTTTTAAAAAGAGCAACACTGGAAGAAAGACTTCTTAAAAAAACAACTCATACTAAAATTGATCTTTCTCAATTGTCTCTTATGACGCACAGAAAGTGTAGCTGTGTCAGTATCTGCAGAGACCCTGCCCTCAACCTATATTTCATATTTAATTTTATCTTGTTCTGGATGTTAATGAACATCAGCACTTTGGGAAAGTGTCTCTCCTCCAGCCATTGTCTGAGGGTATCAGTGCTGGACTTTAAAACATAGTGACCAGGAGCCAGATCATAAAGAAACAGCCTCAATCACACAAATATAGCAAGGTGAAACCTCAGTGAATATGGGGTCCAGCTGCATTAACCTTGGCCTGTTTTGGCTCGAGCGACCACATATGTGTGACGTTTAATGCTCACTGGGAACTGAAAAACCTCAGGAATCATATGGAAAATGACCTTATTCAGTGTTTGAATTAAATTCCCATAGTTGTCCATGTGTTCGGCCTTGTATGAGCAGCTTGCCCTGGACGTCAGAGCTGCACTGGGAAGCGCTGAAGCTCCACAGGTCACCTCCAGCTCCAGCACAAGTCCCACTGGACCTCCTTTTCCCTCTGAGCCACATTCACACAGGGACTCTGTTGCCCAGGCCCTCTGAGAGGAGCTGACTAAAAATACATAGCCTCAATCTAGCCTAGTTTCATGTACTGCGTTAACAGTATAAGTTGCATCAGTCAAGTACATGTCCTTATTTCACTTCATGCTCAGAGGCTCTGTAGTGAGGCTAAATTTAGTGAGCTTCTCCCAGTATAATGTAATATTTATGCCTACATGTAGCTAATGGCATTATGTAAAGAAAGAGAAGCAACTTCCCAAACGCTCGTGTTTGTTTATTCATGTCACCCTACATGTTTTTGTTGACTGTGTTCTGCAGATGTGGACCTGTCTCTGCCAGATGTGCAGCTTTCCCCTGGCCACAGTGCCGACCCCAGCCCGAGTCCCGAGGCCCCGGGCCCCTCCACATCTTCGGCCTCCAGACACCACCGCGCCCATCGCAGTGGAGGGGCCAGGGATGACCGCTACAGATCAGGTACACAGCAAACACACGAGTCAGACCTGTCAAAGAAAAAATTCTGTTTCACGCTCAAATCTCACTGTAAACATATTGTCCACTGATAAATCACTGGTGTGTTAACCTACCCTTTTTGTTGCATTTTCTTCTTTCTTTCTATCCATCTTTGTTTGTCTCTTTCTGTTTGTTCTTGCTGTGTGTGTAGACATCCACACAGAGGCTGTGCAGGCAGCACTGGCCAAACACAAAGAAGAGAAGATGGCGCTGCCGATGCCAACCAAGAGACGCTCAGCCTTTGTCCAGTCTCCCATAGACACCTGCACACCTCCAGGTAAACTACACTTCATACAGTCAGGGGACAGCTGGAACAATACTTTTAATTTGTGATTAATATGCTGATTTTCAAATAAATGTTCATTCTTGCTTCATAAGTTGCAATTACTGAAGTGTCTCTGGTGCAAGACACTGTAATCCTTCCAGCTAAAGGGTTACCTCTCTGCAGCTGACTCCACCTTTTGTTATCCATTCTAAGGAGGGCAAGCAAAATTATAAATGTGTCCTTTGGGATTTTTTCTTTGTCCATCAGACACATCTTCTGCATCAGAGGATGAGGGCTCACTGCGCAGGAAGGCAGCTCTCAGTGCAGTGCTCGCCCAGAGCCTGCAGAGCCCCGATTACTGGATCAACCGTTCCGTCCAAAGCTCCTCCACGTCCTCGTCTGCTTCCTCCACCCTCTCCCATGGAGAGCCCAAGACCCAGCCCCAGCCCCAGCCCCAACCTGCTGCTTCAGTGTTAGCCGACGTCCTGGCCCACACACGCATCGGTACATGACAAACAGCTCAAATATCAAATGATACACACTGATGGTTGGCTGTTGCTTTTGTTAATGACCTCCTACTTCTTCTTTTCCAGAAAACAGCGTCCCCCCAGATGTGACTTCCTCCACCCCCCAGGAGCGAGGGTCCAGGGTGGACCTGCCTCCAGCCGTCAGGGGCATGAGCCGTGGACAGAGCCGCTCCAGCATGCTGGATACTGCTGACGGTACACTCACACTCACACCAGCCAACATGTTTACGAAAGGTTCTGTCGGTGTATAAATGTGTATATATATATATATATCAGGCATGGATTTATTATCAGAACTGGATGCCAGAACCAGTTTTTCTGGCTGCAAGGTTTATTCCTGCATGATGTAGTCCACTGCTGCCCACAAGTCGCCACACGGCCAATAGACAGATATCACATTTCTTTTATCAGCCCAAGAAAAGTAAAAAAAATAAAAATAAAAAATACTCAGTAGGTCAAAAAATTGATAGAGCCTCATATTGGAAATCTGAGACCATATCAAACCATACCAAATAAAATAAACATCATTACTCTTCAGTTTCAGTCAATTGCTGACTTTGTATTATAAAAAGCAAACACCATTTCTAAATCAGGTCAAGCAGCAATATCTGCATTACATATTGTGCGAGAAAAGCTATCAGACAGCATTTACACCAATACAAAAGGGCTTTTGATTGGCCAATATCAGGTTAATATCTGTTGGGCCTCAAATATTATTTGATGAAAGGGAGATTCCTTCTGCTAAACCATGAAAAAACATTGGTTGCAAGGCTGAGTGGCATTATTTGATATTAGATCCAGTTCTATGATACATCCATGGTATGAGGGTGTATATTTCCACTCATGCTGGGAGAAAAATCATTTTTCTCTCCCTGAAATGTGTTGAACTCTGTTACTCTCATCTGGTTCTGGATCATCTTCTTTAAACTGGGAGGTGAAACCGTTTGCATGTCAGTTGAGTGACATTTTTCTGTTCCTCATTGGCCGTTCGGCTCGCAGCCACGAAGCTGATTGGAGCGCAGTTCGAATCACTGAACGATCAGAATCATCTCAAACATTATCCTCATTTCACTGTGTGGTGAATGCTGCTAATCACAGATATGTTGTGTTCTTTCTTTTGGGTCCATTAATCCTGTCCCCCCCTGTCTTGCCTTTCATTTAAAAAAGGAAAAAGAAAAGGTAATATAAATCGAAAATCTGGGAATGGGAGGGATGCTGAAGAGCCCCGAATCAGCTTGCTTTCCAGCCTGGTGTTTGTCTCTCTGTCTCTGTTTGTCTCGTGTTTTAGGTCTAGACGTAGAAATCCTTCTATATCTGATTTACCTAAAGATCGTCCAATCTGTGTCTCCTACAAATTTCCCTTTTGATCCTTCCTGCTGCTGACTCTGATCCTGACTGCGTGCGAGTGTGTAGGGATGTGCCTGTGTGAGCGTGCGTGATCCAGTAGATTAGTATTTGTGTTAGAATAGCGTTGCATGTGTGGGTGTGTGCTTGTGTTGTTTGGGCTGTTTGTTTTCGTGTGTTTGTGACGGTGGCTGTCCTCTTGGTGTTTGTGCAGGCGTGCCTGTTAACAGCAGGGTGTCCACTAAGATCCAGCAGCTGTTGAACACACTCAAACGGCCCAAGAGACCGCCACTCAGCGAATTCTTCCTCGACGACTCTGAGGAAATTGTAGAAGGTGAGACACAAGTGTTGCATATGCATTCATGTATGAACTGACATTAGTATAAACCCTCCACCTTTTCATGTGAGACCAGTCATCAGGTAGAACCCCTGCGGCCAAAAAATACTTCACAGTTTGTTGAACAGGATGATTCATAAGGGCTGTTTGTGGGTTGTATTTTTTGCTTCCTTTTGGTAGCAAATTTTGTAATGCAATGTCACTCTGTGTGTCTGTTTTGAACTGGGCACACATTTCTTTAAAGTGCAAGTTTTTGCAAGATGACTAATTTTTATCTAAAGTCCTTCAGTAAGAAGAAAGACGTTAAAAATGCAAGACAGCAATGCAACAAAATGAGCATTCTTAAGCCATGCAGCACAACATTTATGTATCTTGTTATATCCAGTTATTACCTTCTTTTTAATAACTTTTTTAATCTCTTTATAAAAACCCTTCTTGGGATGGGTTTAGTAAATAAACATCCCCAGTTTTTCTATTGTTTGATTTATGTCATAACCTTGGTACACAAAAGACAGAGGAACATGGAGGTGCTAGAATAATATAATACGAGGCCTCAGTTTATACAAAAAACACCTTGAAATGACTTGAGGTTCAGAGGCTTAACAGTTATTTCCTTGCCAACATAAGTGATTAAAGAAAATATTTGTCCAAAATGAATTTATTGTTGAAAACATTTATTTGATTTTGATGTTGCCTGCTGTTTGCTTCTCCTCTCCTCTTTGCCTCTGCTGTTGCTCAGTGCCCCAGCCGGACCCCAACACGCCCAAACCAGAGGGACGACAGATCATCCCAGTGAAGGGGGAGCCTCTCGGAGTGGTCAGTAACTGGCCTCCCGCCCTGCAGGCCGCCCTGGCCCGCTGGGGGGCCACCCAGGCCAAAAGCCCTGCCCTCACTGCCCTGGACATCACAGGCAAACCTCTGTACACACTCACATATGGTGAGCAGCACCCCGGATCATAGAAACGATAAAGTGAAGTTCATGTTATTGTGTCCACCGGATGTAAATGTGAGATTTGTCTCACAGACTTTCTGCTGGCTTTAGCAGAATAACACCTACATATACAGTACATTTCCTACAGGAGCAGTGGGCTGAACTACACTCCATCAGTTATACAACACAGTATACAAACAACACATTTTAAATCATCATTTGATTCCTTTTCAACAGGGAAACTATGGAGTCGCAGCCTGAAACTGGCCTACACGCTGCTGAATAAACTGGGCACCAAGACAGAACCGGTCCTCCAGCCTGGAGATCGGGTAAGAGTCTGCCAGTCGCCTCTCAGTATGTAAAGTGTAAAGAAACATGGTGGAAAATAATGTTTTTCTGTTTCCTAGGTGGCGCTGGTGTATCCAAACAGCGACCCTGGTATGTTCTGGGTGGCTTTCTACGGCTGCCTGTTAGCTGAGGTCATCCCTGTGCCCATTGAGGTGCCGCTGTCCCGACAGGTAATGATGGAAAATGGAAAATAAAT
>JAOWBC010001714.1:12015570-12036488 GCA_028566105.1 Hypoplectrus providencianus
TTCTGTCCGATGACCCATCCTCCGTGTTTCCTCCATTGATCTGAGACTCCTCTGGTCTTTCTCTTTGGGGATTGAAGGTTTCCATCCGACACTCTGCAGCCTCCCTGGCACCACCTACACCTCAGTCCCATCCTTCTGATTTATCTTCCTCCTGTCATCTAACTCTCCCTCAGATTCACCTTTTCTCTTTCAGTCTGCAACATTCACTTTAAGGCCCAGTGTCTCCCCGTCGACTCTATCCCCAGTATTAACGCTACAGAGTTTACCTGCCTCTACATGACCAGCTACATGCCCATTAACCCACTGAACCCCACCACCCACCACTGGGTTTGAAAGGCACCTTTAAAAAAACAAAAAGGAAAAAGTATCTTAGCCAGGAACTATAAAAACAAAATTCTATTACAAATTGAGAGGAATAGTTGCAAGTTGAGGCTGGAAAAATTTAAATAATTCAGTTTAAATGTCACGGAGCCCTCATTGTTTCCCAAAATGTTGGGAACACTAATTGGAGAAGATTGGATAGTTGGATAGTATGTATAATGTAATTAATCACATCGTCTTAAACTGCACAAAAGAGATTTTAAGTTATCTGAGCCGTAATTGTGTTTTTTTTTAGAGAGGTTCATGACATTATTTTGCAGTTTTAGGCAGTATATTGCGGTGTAAATGAGGCCACTTTGAGTAAAATCTGAAAGGAGCAACAAGCAAAAAAATCCTGAAACTGCTTGGGGTTCAGAGGGTTAATAATCAGCACCATCCGAAATACATTCCCATTGTTTGTAGAGCTTCACATAGCTCATCTGTGTGTGAATTTACCTTTTCACCTCATATCTTCATGTAAATAATGAGCTGTTGTAACTGTGGTTTGATCCTGCAGGTATATAACAGAGTTTGTAAACCTAGGCAATGTCTCAGCTCTGCGCACGTTCAGGGTGTTGAGGGCATTGAAAACTATTTCTGTAATTCCAGGTAAGACAGGATGGGGTGGGGGACGGTTGGGCGGGGTCGGTGTTAGGTGTGTGTGTCTTTCTTTCCTTTTACCTTCCACCCTTCTCCTCAGTGGACAGGCTCTGTGAGTGGCGTCGTTTCCTCCTGGTTCGGTGGTGTTGTGCTCTTGGCGTGTGTGGTTATTGTCATCGTGTTTGTTCTGTGTGTGATCCTTCCCCTATTTCAGATATATAACAGAGTTTGTGGACCTGGGCAATGTATCTGCGCTGAGAACATTCAGAGTTCTCCGAGCATTGAAAACTATCTCTGTCATTCCAGGTGAGACTCAGTTTAAACACTAAGGCTGATCCTCTCACCCTTTCTTTTCTACTCACTATTATTATGATTACAATTATGATTTAAGCAACAACAAAATAATTGGAGACAACCATTTTTTGATTTATTTTTCCTCCAAAATTATCAAAAATGGTACTAATACATTTTTGATAGGCTTTGCAGTCTCCTCTAGGGCCCTCCAAAGTGTCTGCACTCTCTTTTGCCCAGTAGCACTCTCATTATGAGGCTTGTTTCTCAGGCAGCTGTGTGTCTCTTCAGAAATAGCTTTAAACGACTCCTTTCTACCAGCTTTAGGAATGAGCTAATGCCCTGTTCTGTGGCAAAGACAATTATTGACAGACTATTCTCACTTTAAGGAAAAAGCACATTTATCAGCTAAGAACAGATCTTAGCTCCTCAAATTTGTCAGAAATCTTTCTAGATCTTGTATTACAAATGAAATGAAACATAATTACTTTTCACTAGTTATTCAATTGGAAATAAATGATTCCAAGTCTTTGGGATCAGAAACAAACCTTGTGATGTTCATTTGAGAAATGGCATAGGTCTTAGGGAGATCCCACAGAAAACACCTATTATTTATGTATGAAGACTGCCAAGCCTAGTTTGTGAACATATCTCTTATGCTGCATGATGCTTTTCAGTCACTTGCTTTTACAATATTAGCCTACCAAGAGCTTGGCTGACAAATGGCATTGAAAGTTTTATTTGCCTCCTTTTGTTTTTTAGTTTGATTATTGGTTTTCTTTCCTCTTCTTTTTTTTTTCCTTTTACGACCGACCTGAATGATATACCACACAGAAAAAGGAACTGTGTGCTCACATTGTAGAGGTTGGGGATGCAGATGGGATGGTTGACTGACCTCTTGACCTTTTTGAGTGACACTGACCACACATCCATCTATCTATTGATAGCGGATGTGGAACAGATGTCGTGCTTACTCAAAAGAACCGCTGTGAATGGCTTTTTCAAACAGCATCTTCATTTGGAAATATGAAAAGGAAATCTTTCAGTGCAAACAAAAAGGGGATGATATAAGGATTTGAATTGTACTTAAATGTTTAGTTTGACATTTTGGGATGTATTTTAGTTTGCTTTTTGGCAGATAGTTAAGTGATACAGCGAGCATAAAGACTTAAAAACAGATAAAAACCTGACTCTTTCCAAAGGTAACACAAAGCCACCTACCACCTTTTAAGATTCATTAATGAGAAACTAAACCATCTGGATGTTACTTTCACTTTTAGGAGGGAAAAGTTATGGAAACTTGAGAAATTGACTGATCCTGGCCGAGATGTCCCCCTGTAAAACTTTAATTTGTGTTTTACACATCTGTTTTCATGCAAACATTTCTGGAATATGGCTGATTTTCCGATAAGTGTTCCATAATGGTGGAGGTTAGCCTGAGCTTGAAGCTCCGCAGCTCTGCACCCCCTTTCAATTTTATTGCCTTTGCTAAGAGCCAGGCTAGCTTTCCCCCCCTGTTTCCAGCCTTTATTCAAAGCTAAATGGTAGCTTTATTCTAACCAGACAAACTGAAAGCAGTGTCTAATTTATAAGCTAACTCTGCAAAAAAGTGAATATGTGTATTTCGCAAAATAAAGAACTATTCCCTTGACATTAATTGTTGTAGAGCTGTAGCTCTGAGGTGGAGGAATTGTAGCTTACATAGTGAAGATTCAGTCCAGCTGAGAATATTTCATGTGCAGTGGAGGGAATGATTTCAGAAGAGCTAAACAAGTTAGGGGGTATTTTAAAAGAATACCCTCCTACAATTGATATTTCACTTTTGATTGATTTTTTATTTAATTTACTTTGCTCAGTAAGATCTTGTCCTGTACTTCTAGGTAAGAAAAGTTGTTTTGATTTTTATTGATGTTTCTCTTAATTGACTTTGCCAAGCGAATGGAGATTTTACAAAGTTTGTCCAAATGTGTAAGCCTTAAATTTAGCGTAAAAGAAGATACAGTATGTACAGCTGGTAAATCCCACTGTACCTGTAGAGACCAAACACAGAAGGGGGTGCGGGTCATCCTGCTTCCATGTTTGAGTTCCTTTTGGACCCATGTGAACGCTGCCAGAGGATGCCTACTCCTGAAGGTAAAATAATTTCTTTAGCAAAGGTGTGGATGAGACAGACTGCAGGGTCACGGTATGGGGAGTCCGTGCTTTCCTAATGACACCTTATACAAGACAGTTCAAGAAAGTGCCCACACTGGCACTGGCATTGAATTGCTCCTGTTCAGCCTTGGAGTTTAAATGACCTGCATGTGGTTTCCAGCCCCCTGCCTGTGCCTTTGTCCTTCTCATGGCCCCTCTTTGTGCTGCTGTGCTCTCTTCCTTATGGATTTCCTCTCACTTTTCTACAGTCTCCCCCCTCTTATTCACCTTGTCCATCATTGGCAATGGAATACAAATTATTTCTGTTTTTTGAAGACATTTTAATTTGATCTGTTTTAATATTTTCTGTGTGGATAAACCTGAAAAGAGTGGGAAGGCTCCTAAATATTTCCTGTTTGTTTTGTACCTAGAGATGTTATGTATGTAATCTGTCAGTAATGTCCAAAATGTATTACTACCTATATCCAAAACAATCTCCAATCCAAGTTTAATTCATATAAAGTCCCCCTCATGTATAGCTGTTCAGCACAACGTTAAACTGTGTTAAACATTAAACATTTATAATGCATTAATATGATTAAAATATATTTACTTAAATCTTTAAATTAAATGTACTATGAAATCAGTGCAGCATTACCAATCACAGCCTTTTAACCTAAATCAAGCCAAAACTGGCCATTTCCCAATAGATACCTAAAATTGATTTGCATATTAGCAGTGTTAGTTAAAATATATATTTTTAGTAGATGTAGACAAGTAAGATTCCTACCTGGGGCACCAGCACCTCCTGCATCACCTGTGTGGTTTGTTTACGTGTGTGCGTGGCTGCCCTCCAGGCCTGAAGACCATTGTGGGCGCCCTGATCCAGTCTGTGAAGAAGCTTTCGGATGTGATGATCCTGACCGTCTTCTGCCTGAGCGTCTTTGCCCTCATCGGTCTCCAGCTCTTCATGGGCAACCTGCGCCACAAGTGTGTGATCTGGCCAATCAACACCACCAAGACCTTCGACTGGAACGAGTACATCATGAACGACAGTAAGTAAAGACCAGGCTCCACCAACGGTGAGCTGGCAGCGACCACCAAGTATGAGTCAGCCCATATGCTTGAACCACAAAACAGTATGTTATTTTGGCACATCATAGACAAAAAGAATGGGTTGGAAATTAACTGCGCTAAATTGAAGATTGACAAGAAAACTGAAGTCAGAGATTGGTCCAAATGGATCTGCAGACTGCTGGAGAATAACTGACTGTAGCTGCGACAGAATGTGAGCGAAATGACTCATTATGGCTGTTCGTTCTTTCCTCAGCCAACTTCTACTTCCTGCCTGGCCAGTTGGATGCTCTTCTCTGTGGGAACAGCTCGGACTCGGGGTGAGTTTCCTTCTCTGCGCTCCTCTGAATGCTGCTGATCCTCACAAAGACTTCTATCAGCCTCAAGTCGGATTACATTATAAGTAAATAGTGCTGAGTCATTTTCGGGCCGGGTGCCCCTTCCTCTGTGTCTCTCTTTCTCTCTCCCTTTCTTTCTCCACCCCTCAGCCGCTGCCCGGAGGGCTACACATGCATGAAAGCTGGGAGGAATCCAAACTACGGCTACACCAGCTTTGACAGCTTCGGCTGGGCCTTCCTGGCTCTCTTCCGACTCATGACACAGGACTTCTGGGAAAACCTTTACATGCTGGTAAAGCTCATGTGAAAAGCTTGTTTGATAGGAGGCCTGTATAACACACCCAATTTCTGAAATGCCAGTGTTGGAAGTGCTGTCTACAATTTAATAAGCAGACTCATAAATCATTGTAATACTGCCCTCAAAGTGTAAAAGTGTAGTAATACTACAAGGCGATAAATACTCCACCACAAGTAAAAGTCCTGACTTAAGTAATTGTATGTAGGGATTCTGAAAAATTTACTTCAAGTATCAAAAGTAAACGCAATCCATATACCGCAAAATGTTACCTATCTGTGTTTTACTAATATTTGTGATGATAATGGATATAAAATAATTCTGCAGTTATGTTCATGATGCTTTTTACTGCTGTAGATGTTTAGTTGTGCGAATTTGAACTCCTGCTGCTCAGAAAAAAAAATAAATAAAAAATTGAATACACAGACAATACATGGTATACATACACTCACTAAGCACATCACATCAGTAACATCAACCTAATTCCAGTGATTACATATAAAATGTTTCACAATGTTTATATACAACAAACAATCCCTAAACTACTGACACAAGTCACCATGAGTCCTCTACTCAACTCTAGATGTGCTGCCTAACCTTCCATTTAAGCTATTACAATAATTTCACATTGGTGTCTTGATTAATTGAAAACATACATAATAAATTGATTTTTTGATAACAAAAACAAAAACCTGTTCAGTCTTTAGTGCAGCCTTGTTGCTAATAGCAGATATCCCGTGAGACTTGGGTTGCTGAGCAGAAAAGCCTGGTAGAAGCTCCTCTCCCACACTGATCCTCATTCTGGTGTCATGCACACAGTTTATGTGCACGCTGTAACTCCACCTCTCAGACAGAAAATGGTGGATCATTCTGCCTCTCATTTATCTTTTGTTCTCACTTTGACTCGCCTCATCTGCATACTGTGGCCAGGCCACTTCTGTCCTCTCCGCTCCACACTTAGCCTGTGGAGACACTCCTGCCTCCACACACGGAGGCCGAGTGCAAGGAAGGAAGTATGAAATATTAACACTTCTATTTTTGCGTCTTTCTTTGAAATTCAGCTCCCAACTACAGGCTCTTGCTGACATTGTGCACTGTGTCTTGAGAATAATGATTATGCAGCTGTGTTTAGGGAGGATGGTGAATTTGTCAGCTGTTCAGACATGAAAAGAAGTCAGTGTGGCAGACTGGATATGTTCACTTAATGCCACTGAAGTTTTTTGTTACCTACCCACATGGGATTTGTGTGGGACTTGAAGACATTGATTTGGACTGCTAATCAGTTTGTGCTTCTGTTGTTGGGAATGCTGTGTTATATTCACTTCCAGCACTACATGTCAGCTACATTCATAATTGATGTGTGGGAGGATTTCACTTCTCTATCCCAGGAAGTCCTCCTTTCTGCTCTTCTCCCTGATGACTGTAGTTTGCCTTTAGAAGTGGGAACCCTGCATGGGTCAGTTTAAGATTTGGAGCTGTATTCGTTCAGACTCGTGGAAAGAAAGATGTTTATTTTCCTACACTTCATATATTTGTGTCTCTAGATTTTTGTAATCAACTAGGGAACTTTCATGGTGATATTTATAAGTTAAAATGTTGACTTTTTTCAAAACTATTTCAGTTTAAAATTTCTGAGCCACAAATCTTTACTTATACAATGATTTGGGAATGTAAATTAACATATTTTGTTGGGATCCTTGTCTTACTCTAAGGACTGCTTATATACATCTATAAATAATATAAACATGTCTATTCACATGCAAATTTATTTAAACCATGCAAATAAAGACAACCATCACTTATAAACAGGAAGAAAAACATTATTTTCGATATTTTCAATATTTTACTTATTAGTTCACCCCTTCCTCTGCAGTTCAGGCTCCACACCCTACAGGGGATAGCATCCCAATCCATAGAAAATGTGTGCTTTGCACTGGCTCGTAGCATGTGCACTAAAAAAGTAGGTCAATTTCTATATCCCATGTCTCTCCCTGATGAACAACAACCTTGGGCTCATGCTGAGAATCTTAACAAACACAGAGTATCAGATCGTTTCTGTCCACACCATGAACAAATGGTTGTGTGTCTGTTTATCATTGCAGGAGATGATATCAAAACTAATTTCAGTGTGTTCAAACAGTCAGAGACATTTAAGCTGAATTCTGTTTTGCACCAGGAAATGCCCAATCAGGTTCTGTTCTGCCAATCCTCTTTTCCCCCACCAACAGCTGACTCTGTTGTTTCCGATGAGTCACTGTGAGAGATGAGCAGTGAGGCTGACACTAAGCATGACTCAGGGGTTTAGATTCTCTATCAGATATCATGAATGTCTCTGCTGCTCTGCCTCCCAACAGACCCTGAGGGCGGCAGGGAAGACCTACATGATCTTCTTTGTGTTGGTGATCTTCGTGGGCTCGTTCTACTTGGTCAATCTGATCTTGGCTGTGGTGGCCATGGCCTACGAGGAGCAGAACCAGGCCACCATGGAAGAAGCCCTGCAGAAGGAGGAGGAATTCAAGGCCATGCTGGAGCAGCTCAAGAAACAGCAGGAGGACGCCCAGGTCAGCCCTCTGCAGGATGAGAACAGAACTAATCCTGAGTCGTGTCCTGTTGTTTTCCTGACTTCCATTGTGTGTTTTCTTCTTTGCAGACGGCTGCGATGGCCACCTCTGCCGGGACAGTGTCAGAGGACGCAGTAGAGGATGATGGAGGAGGGCGTCTGTCGTGCAGTTCCTCAGAGATGTCAAAGCTCAGCTCCAAGAGTGCCAAAGAACGGCGTAATCGTAAGAAGAAGTGGCGGCAGAAAGAGCAGGAGAAGGAGAAAGGTGACAGTGAGAAGTTTGTTAAGTCAGAATCGGACGACGGCAGCAAGAGGAGCCGCTTCCGTTTCCCCGATAATCGCCTGGGTCGAAAGTCTTCCATTATGAACCAGGTGAGGAAAACAAGTGTGTTCAGCCTTTTACCAGCGTTACTCTTTTTGTAATTCGGCTCACTTCCCACTAACGGTTAAATTTGCAGATCTCAGCATGTAGAAGTAAAATGATCTGTGTCTCTAGCTTTTCTATACCTACATTTTTTTTCATTATCTTGGCAGTGTTAATGTATATGGTAAACATTGTAGCAAGAGTAAGCATCTCTTTGTAATTGAAATTTGGTCATTAAACCTCAGCTCCTGCAACAAAACTGTGTATCCACAACACTCACTCAGACCCTAAAGGGCATTGAAAATGAGTCTAAGGCTTTTGACCCTTTCAAAACATAATTGTTGATCCCAAGGCCATGACAGCACAAAGTCATTCATTTTATTTTTTCAGGCTCCAATCAGAGAACTGGCTATATTTCTTAAGTTTTTACTTTTCCACCTTTTCTCCATGTTTCTCATGTGGCAAAACATGCTCTAAAAAGTCAATGTTGCTGCAAATTATTGACCTTTTGTGAAAAATCCACCTAGTATTTCGTTTACAGAAAATAATTTTAGTTTTTTCATACAAAACAGCATTGGAAATATAAAACAAACAAATTACTTATATCAAACACAGAAACGCCAACAGAAGACATAACATCAGAGCCACAGAAATGGATAGAGGGGATTTTTATCGCTATGAATAGAATATAGATTCCAGTGAAAATGTGGCTGTAGGGACGGTGCACTTTTTGACTGTCAGGTAAGGAATATTTCAGATTGAGAGTGCTGCTATTCCACAGTGTGGTGTTGCACGAACTTGCATATAGAGGGGCGTATAGTGGCCAGAGATATAGAAACACATGTCCAGGTCCTGAATTATTCACAGTGATTACATGAATGTTTCAAAGGGAGCAATCCTGCAGCTTTGCGTCAGCCTCACTAGGGTTCCACTGGTTCTTTAAAGGGTTTTATGGAGCAGGATAGGAACTCTGGCCCAATGTAACACAAGATTGTTGTCAAAAATGTGTGTTCCAGTTGGGTTAGCATGGTCTCTGCACAGCTATAAAAATTCAGATCAATACTCGCAGCAGCCCAGATTGTCATGACTCATGTTCCTCTTCATGTTGTTTCAGCGGCCTATATCTCTGTCCTGTGTGTGTGTGTGACCTTGACAGTGTAGGATATCACTGACCTAATTATGTATTTCCTGCTGTTTATTAAGTCACATGATGCTCCAGCAGAATATGCGTCCTTAGGGGAAAGCGTCCTGGTTGCACTGCATTTCCCACAGATGTTGCCTTTCATCATGACCTCTAGAACTGATGACAAATCGCTTAAAAAAGATGGTGCAATCAATTGTGATCCAGAAACAGCCTGTACTACAGGACATCAGTCACACAAATGTCCCCTCTCCTCTCCTCATCCTTCTTCCACCTCCAGTCCCTCCTCAGCATACCCGGCTCGCCGTTCCTATCCCGTCACAACAGCAAGAGCAGCATCTTCAGTTTCAAGGGCCGCAGTAAGGACGTGGGCTCAGAGAACGAGTTCGCTGATGATGAACACAGCACGGTGGAGGAGTGTGAGGAGCGCCGGGGCTCCCTGTTCAGCCCCTACAGGCGGAGCAGCTACAGCGGCTTCCACGGGAAGAGGAACAGCACGGTGGATTGCAACGGCGTGGTGTCACTCATCGGCCCTGGGCCCGGTGGACGCCTTCTGCCTGAGGTGAAAATAGATAAGGCAGCTACTGACGACAGTGTAAGGAAGTCAATGAGTAGACCTATCTAGGCATGGCCCCCCTCTCGTCCGTTCCTTTTCTTTCTTGCTCTCTATCCTCTAATCTGTCATCTTGCAAGTCCGTATGTATCTCTTGGCTAAGCGCTCGCGCCTCCCCTCCCCCAGCCCTGCAGTGTATGCTGCCCTCCGACAGTAGGCAAAGGATGGAGAATTAAGTAAATTCTATTATGACTATACTATAGCCAACCCTGATTTTGGAAGGTTAGTGAAACTGGGTCTATCAGTGACTTCCAGGAAATTTTGTTGTTTGATTTGAACGATGAATGTCAATGTTTTGAATGTTCATATCAAATTATTTATTCATACATGCACATACTCACATAACCATACAGACACTAATCAAACACACATGATTGTTAAATTCTCCTGCATCCCCATTGGCCCTTAAGATTTTGGCCCATGCAGTTCACAGAAGCCTGATTGAAGCTGGGGTAGGCAGTTTTTTTTTGGCATCCTTGTTAATTGTTGTTAATCCAGCATTTACAGGAACTGCCTCAAAAACTCAACATAACAACTTTTCACTCTCAGCCAAGCATAAAAAATGTTTTTGCAATATTTAAAGTTGATTCACAAGGTTTCCACTCAGGGGTCTTAATGTGCCAATTGAACATGTTTGTAAAACCAGGTTATTATTCGTAAAGCATTTCAGAGTTTGAGAGATGCCTTGTGTTAATCGCAGTCACAAGCTCATGGCCGCAGCTTATTCATCTCCAAATTTATTAAGCATGTTTGAGCATGGCATCACAGTCTTTTCAGACTTTCGTGCCCTAAAGTTTAAAAAGAAAACAGCACGGATGTTCTCATAGATTCAACATTTTAACAGCATTGAGGTCACGTTCACCATCAGGATGATTAAAAATATTTTAACTTCTACTGGTCAAGAAAACTAAGAAACATGATGTAGGGCTCAAATGTAAGATTCTAAAGAAAATCTTCCCTTCCAGAAAACTACCTACTCCAGCTTTAATATTACTACACAACCTCATACATGAGATGTCACCAAGTACTTGTTGCACACACTCTAGTCATAAAACACAATTTTTGTTAACAAACAGCATATAATGATGAGTTAACATGCTATAGTGTGTTGATGTGTTCCTCCTCCAGGCATCCAGGTCCTATGCTAGCCTGTGTGGGTAGATCTACAGTAGGAGGCGGAGGAAACAGAGGGGACCAGCACTATAGAGCCACAGACATTTTATCTGCTTCCCTGATAAAATCCCAAAGCTGACACACAAGTAACACACCATCCTATTAGGCCTTAATTACATATAATTTAAGAAAAAAAAAGGAGGGCTGCTGTCCTTGTCTGTCTTGACCTTTCTCTGTTTTCCAAAATCTCCCTGGTCAACATTAGTGAATTAGCTGTGTCTCATTCTAGTTAGCATGGTAGATTTAAACCCTAAACTAGAAAAGCATGACATAGACAAAGTAGAACAATGGCTATGGTGTTTGTAATTTCCTCTCCTTCTCTTTGACTTGGAGCATGCTCATGCATGACAACTGGATGGATCTGAACTACCTGCCTCCATATGATCTCTTTACAATGCTCTTGACTTGATGGTTGCAATATAAGTTGTATGGTTTCAAAGTAGGAAGATACAGTAGCATCAATCAATTTGCCAGTAACATTTAAAAATGGCCAGATTTGGGAGACATTTTGTAAAATAACCTAATGATTATATTGCAATGGCAGCAAAGCCTCCATTATTGCATGACAGGACTGAAAATGCATTCATGCAGAAGCAGTTCTCCTTGCACAATATCGCACAATCCATTTATTATTTAATCGGGATGAGCTAATTACATTCAAACACAATTAGGTCAAGTAGCCCTAGACCACTGCTCCCACTTTGGCTGAGACCTGCATGCATTTACAGCATACACACATCTTCCTTGAAACCAGCATTGATATAGAAAAGATTGAAACATGCCCTCACCCCAAAAATTCTGATCATCAACTACTTTTTCCTGCCAATGCTGTTGTGCACTTCCCTCCGCCGGCCACCGGTGGTGATGTGGGATGGTGTTCATGTCCTCTCCATGGGTGCTTGATTCTTCCTCTCCTCCTGACAGCCGACTACTGAGGTTGAGGTGAAGAAGAAGCTGTCGGGCTCCCTGATGGTGTCTGTGGACCAGCTCAATACCTCCTTTGGGCGGAAAGAGCGGGCCAACAGTGTCATGAGCGTCATTACCAACACACTAGTGGAGGGTACTGCCACTTTAACCCAGCTATTTAACCTGCTCTCATTATTCTTTAACTAGGGCTGCTCTCATTGATTAGTTTGACATGAATTTCCTGCTTATCTGCTTTGCATATCCAATAGTACCAGATACATACAATGCATACAATTTTATTTATGATTTGATACCATTGCATGCGGGTATGCTCAAGCACGCAAGTATGTTTGTTTTTTGATGTGTGATTCGCGCTATGTCTTCAGAACTGGAGGAGTCTCAGCGCAAGTGTCCGCCATGCTGGTATAAGTTTTCTAACACATTCCTGATCTGGGAGTGCTCCCCAACCTGGATTAAGATCAAGGAGATTGTGAATCTGATTGTCATGGACCCCTTTGTGGACTTAGCCATCACCATCTGTATCGTCCTCAACACCCTCTTCATGGCCATGGAGCACTACCCCATGACCCCCGACTTTGAGCATATGCTGTCTGTAGGCAACCTGGTGAGTGGCCATCTTTCAGCTCTTATTTTTTTTTTTATCTGACTCACGGGTTAAAAATCTCCTCTGCTTCTTCTTTGCAGCGCATAGAGAGATGTTATTTTTGGGACTGTAATTGGCAGCTCTTTCATTGCAGATTCAGAGTTGAAAGGAGAGAAAAAACATTCTCACACCCCCCTGCTGTTTTCTTGTAACCATGTATTTTTCACATGCACGCTCCCTGTCTTCTCCCTTTATCTCTCCTTCTCTCCCCTGGTTGTGTGGAGCTGCTGTTTGCTTCAGCGGGACCAGCCTACCTCTCTGCTGGTTGGCTGACTGGTGGGAGGCCTGCATTAATATTTCATGGAGCCTGATCGATGAGCTACTCTAAAATGGAGCCTGAATCATGGCTTTGATAACTCAACCTGGCCATTTTTGCTATTAGCTCTTTCAGGCAAACCTGAGTGAATCTGACCTCTGGCACCATGATTGTTATTTTATTCAGCACCACCTTTATTAAAGGGAGAGTTGGCCTGAAAATAAATGCCCAATATTCTGTGTAACTTAATATAAAGATTCACCCCTGAACCCCTGAGCCTGAAAAATATCTATAGAGACCAAAATGGGTTTTGTCCCAGGCTGTCAGCATATTTATTTCTGCTGTAAAGTGGCCATTTTAACATGGTGGTCACTGGGGATTGACACGCCTTTAGAGCAAACCTCAAGTGGCCATCTGAGGAACTGCAGTTTGAAGCTTTCTCCATTATAACTCTATTGGATAAACAGGCTTTTTTTAATGCACTCTGCCGATCTGTTTACCCTCAAATCCCATAAAAACTCACAGTGAATCAATTTATTTTCATTGTGAAATAGAAAATGGCCTCTGTCTGACCACAGGTTATAAGTTAAGAATCAATGCCTTACATTTACTTACATTGTGCATTAATTCATTGTGTGGTCTCTATGATTGAGGAGCACCCTCAATTATTTATTAGGGCTGTTAGGAGACCACAGAAGTGCCGTTTCTCCTTTATTTACTACAGAACACACACTAGATGTGCAGCCTCTTTAAATAATTGGATTTATCCTGCCGGGTAATCATTAACATGCAGTTACCACAGGGGTCATTTATAACGTGATGGATTTTTCTTTAGCATTTACAATGGAAACTCAGATAATGGCTTATCACAAGTATAACTAATCTCCTGTGAAACATGATGTTGAGCCAAAATCCATTTGTTCAAATCCGTTCTCTTTCCTACCTGCCAGGTGTTCACCGGGATCTTTGCAGGGGAGATGCTTTTCAAGCTGGTGGCTATGGATCCGTACTACTACTTCCAGGAGGCGTGGAACTGTTTTGACGGTTTCATCGTGACGCTGAGTTTAGTGGAGTTGGCTCTGGCGGATGTCGAAGGCCTGTCTGTGCTGCGGTCATTCCGATTGGTAAATGCTCACTTTAGTTCCTCTCTCAACACAAAGAGCATGCAGAGCTAGCATCTTAGCATCCTTAAATACACTCTGCTTTATTCACTGTGTATGCTTGCAGGCTATATACCTGTATGTTTATTCCATACAGGTGTGTATATTTATGTTAAGCTGTCCCAACCATTTTTCCTCTTCTGGTTTCAACGCAGTTCTACTTATTCTCCTCATTTTAGCTTCTAGCCCCCTTCTGGCAGTAAGACTCATTACAAAAACATTTTCAACATGTGCTGTTGTGTGTTGACCGTCAGCAGCTTATCACAGCTCTGAACATCAGCACAAATTCAGGAGCGATGTTTTTTTGTGTTAAACTGATGACATGTTACTTTCTTGCCTGAGAATAATGAATAACCACTTTTTGGCAGGTACAGGATGATGATCTGTCAGCCCTAAGCAAAGTAGTCACACCTCTGCTCCTAAATCCAGTCAAGATCAAAAACTGCATTATATGGAAGATGACATGACGGCTCCCCATTCATGCAGTCAAGACATGTCAAGCCCACTGGTGGCTGTCTGCTGCTGACCGGGCACATTTCCTTCATGTTAGTGGATAGGACCTGAGCCAAACTAAAAAAAAGTCCATCCAGCTCTAGCTCTAAATGACCTCACTATTGTTGGATAGCAGCAGTTATGTTCAGAATAATTTGAATTCATTTTTGTACAGCAGGAGGAAGTGGAGATGTGCTGCCATCTTAATATGTGGTCTCTGCCTTAATGCGGTTTCACTTCTCTGAAGTTAGGCAGCATGTTCATGAAGTTAAAATGTTCCGACTAAATGATATCCCCTCTACTCTTTCCACCCTCCCAACTTCAGCTGAGAGTGTTTAAGCTGGCCAAGTCATGGCCCACCCTCAACATGCTGATCAAGATCATCGGTAACTCAGTGGGAGCCCTGGGGAATCTGACCCTGGTGCTGGCCATCATCGTCTTCATCTTTGCCGTGGTGGGCATGCAGCTGTTTGGGAAAAGCTACAAAGACTGTGTGTGTAAAATCTCTCTTGACTGTGAGTTGCCCCGCTGGCACATGAACGACTTCTTCCACTCTTTCCTGATCGTCTTCCGGGTGCTGTGTGGTGAATGGATTGAGACCATGTGGGACTGCATGGAGGTGGCGGGCCAGGCCATGTGTCTCATCGTCTTCATGATGGTCATGGTCATCGGTAACCTTGTGGTGAGTGTCCCAACTGAGATAAGCTCGGGGGGTTAATTAAATTTTCCTTTCAGTTGTAATTTTGGCTTCTAATGATGATTGAAACAAGATAATTAGAGAAAAGAGACTGTGCCACATTCCTTCTCACAATGATGCTGTTATTTTGTCATGTGTTGATAATCCAGTGCACCTCTTAACTTCACTTTGCTATTTGGTTTTAAGTACAATAAATGTATGCTATGTTTAAATAATCCTGATGTCAATAAAATATTGACCAAAATAATTCTGATCTTGGATTTTACCACCTTTAGACAGGGATGGTGTGCAAGTGTGCAAGCTTTCCAAACCACCATTAAAAAAAATTACTTAAATGTAATCAGTGGTGAAAAAAAACATTTGACATCCACATATTGATTTCTCATTCTGTCTCCAAAGGTGTTGAACTTGTTCCTTGCCTTGCTGCTGAGCTCATTCAGCGCTGACAATTTGGCTGCAACAGATGACGACGGCGAGCCCAACAACCTGCAGATTTCTGTCAGGCGTATCAAGATAGGCATAGCATGGATAAAAGCTAAGATGCGGTTATTGGTGGCCAGCCTGCTAAAGAAACCCCAGATGGAAGACGAGCAGAAGCCTTTGGACGACATGTATGACAAGAAGCTGAACTGCATCGCTAACCACACCGGGGTGGACATCAACCGGGACCTGGACTACGCCAAGAACGGTAACGGCACCACGAGCGGCATTGGCAGCAGCGTGGGCAAGTACATGATTGATGAGGACCACATGTCGTTTATCCACAACCCCAACCTGACCGTCTGCGTGCCCATCGCTGTGGGGGAGTCTGACTTTGAGAATCTCAACACGGAGGACTTCAGCAGCGAATCGGAAAATGAGAACAGCAAAGAGGTCAGTGAGAGAAGTGAATATAATTTACTTTTAGTAAATAAGTATTCAGGCAGTGACAACAAATCGGCAGAATTCATAATAACAAAACGATGATTTCAGAGCATTTAATTTATTTTGTATTTTTCTAAAAACATAGAAATGTTGTAGCCCTCCATGTGTTGTAACTGTACTCTGTAATTTCCTCTCTCAAGACAGTAGAGCCAATGTGTGTCTGGCTGCCCTGCCCCTTGCATACACTCATATAACTGAATTACTGGACAGAGTCATCTAGAGTGGCAGGAGGAGGCAGGCGTTGTGAATGAAATGATATCTGCTGATGTATATCCCTTAACAAAATGCATTTACAAGGCTTTCAGAGTGCATCATGTTCCATTTGATATTCCAGTTACGTAATTATGGGGGTTGTTTTAATGTCCCCCCCATTATGTGAAAAAGAAAAAAAACCTTTTGTGAATGACGTTGTAATTACCTCTTTTTGGCGGTTAATACATTAAGACATACATTATGGCAAGGGCATGAGTTTCATATTTTTATTTATTCTATTATTTTGGAAAATATAATGAGTCTGTGACAAACACAGATACCCCGACCTTCAAGGACAAAAATGTCATTTTTGACCAAAGTCAATGTTGACAACTTATTATGTAAAACTGGTATTTGAAGCTTTGAAACTCTTAAACATAGTGAATAACAATGTCATTTACATTTTTTTTTTTTTTACCTCAAAAGTAGAAAGAAGTGTTTTAAACGCATTCAGGTTAAACCACGGCCAAAATGTTTTCTAATTTTAAGCTTAACCAGCACAGTTTGGAAATAATAATTCTGTCAGGTCCAATTGGTCTGTCTGTGTTCAGATTCACCACAGTTAGCCATTAATGAAAACTAAATGTTTCCTAATCACTGAGACTTTGTGTGTCTGGGTCTGTGTGTGTCTGCAGCTGGATGACACCAGTTCGTCGGAGGGCAGCACCATTGATATCAAGCCAGATGTGGAGGAGGTGGTGGTGGTGGAGCCGGTGGAGGAATACATGGAACCAGAGGCGTGTTGGACAGATGGTGAGACCTCTGCTCCCTTGGTACCCATTACCTCCACTCGGGAGCACAGAGACTCCCTGAGGCTTTTTGGAAATGATAGGGCAGTGATGGGGGTGAAGGGCAGTTTCATTATGAAAGATTACTCATCCGTGGAGCCTGTGTCTATTCATCAGTCTGCCTGTCTGTGATGCTTACACTAATACACTGATGCATAACTACATCTAACTTTCATCTTATTTATCATTGATATTAAGTTTCCAGCTCCTTGCAAATTACTGTCAGCTGGCATTATGAATAGCAGATCAAGAGCAATTAAATAATTTGGTAAGCTTGTTTATTTACATTTTAAAGCAAACAAAGGCAGGAAAAAGGGCATTACATGAAGGCAAGCTAAACGATCTCATTCAATGTTTGGCAAGACTGGCTTTACTAGATAAAGCTCTTTTACTGGGGCTTATTTTGTGACTCTGGTGTGGTGAGTGACATTTCAAAAATTATTTATGGTACTGTTCCACAGCTAAAAAGATGCTTCACTTTGGAAACTGTACATATTTGTCCAATTTCCTCTCTGGGAAAGCAGTAGAACATTCCCCACAATAAAACAAGCATCCATATAAATACTCAAACCCAGGAGTATAGCCTCTTCTCTAACTATATCATTTGTGCTCTCTTCCGTGTGTCCTCAGCTTGTGTTGCCAAGTACAAGTGCTGTGACGTTGATATCACGACGGGCTGGTGGAAGAGCTGGTGGTACCTGAGAAAAACCTGCTACCTGATTGTGGAGCACAACTGGTTTGAGACCCTCATCATCTTCATGATCCTCCTCAGCAGTGGTGCCCTGGTAAGACTAGGACCATAGACCTGTTAAATAAAATAATAGAACATTATAAAAAGCTTGAGAGCAAATTTATATTCATCTCCGAATGAAACACACGTTTTACCTGAGGAAATCCAAATGGGGTAAAGATTGAATGTATGACCCATAAAAAATAGAGACACTTCACATGGACCGGTGTGTGTCAGAGAGGAGGTAAAACAAGCGGTGCAGTCAGTATGCTGGGCTGGGGGAGGGCCAGGAGCTCCTGTGATTAATGGACTGTACCATTTATCAGAGAGGGGATCTATTTCTGGGGATGGAGTAGGGCCACATTCTCAAGCATGTCAAATGCCTCTGAAATAAGTGCAAAGAAAGCTGCAAATCTACATTAGCAGCTGTGAAGTTATTTAATATATCATGCAGAACATTTTTTCACCTGTTTTATGTAGTAAATCAGTAGTGATCAGCACTTGTGGGCTGACTTATACAATTTCATCAGTGGAAACATAAATCTTTAGGTGTGATATTTCCCTCACCATCTTTGTTGTGACCAGTGGCAGATGTATCATCCTGACGTGTGTCCTGTTTCTCCACAGGCCTTCGAGGATGTTTACATCGAGCAGAGGAAGACCATTCGCATCATTTTGGAGTATGCCGACAGGGTTTTCACCTACATCTTCATCCTGGAGATGTTGCTGAAATGGGTCGCTTATGGTTTTGTCAAGTATTTCACCAATGCCTGGTGTTGGCTGGACTTCTTCATTGTGGATGTAAGTCAAACTCTTGTTTTTCTCTTTTGTACCACAGAGGAAGAAGGAGCACTCATTTGGTGCTCAACCACACCCTGATCCAACAGCAACACACTGGTACTAAGATAAACACAGACCTCAGTAGCAGAGCTAAGGCTAATTTCTGCTGTAATTATATGTCCTCTGCTTGATTAGATTACTATGAACCATGTCAAATGCACTTTATACACTGTATAGATACAGAATATGCAGGTGTTGTCTGATGGGTGTGGTTAGGTTTGAAAACTCAGGTGTTTCAATGATTATTTGCTTCATGGCATGGATTAGGTGACAATGCAGGTTGTGAACAATAACATTTGATTTTCTTATGCTTTGTGGACGGTGTTTTACAGGACTGTGCTGCAGTCTGTCAGTTTCACACATGCCTGTGTCACCTTTTACATCTCAATCAAGCAACAATCCTTATAAATTATTTGGTTTATCACTCAGAGATGCTTGAATATGTACAACAATTTTCTGCCTCTTTATTTGTATGCAGACACTAAATTTACAGTTTTGAGGCAGATGATTCTCATTTGAACACAGCTTTTGAAGCATGGATGCTATCACTGTTCAGAACCAGCTAAGTTAACAACCATGCTCATTAATCACAACCATATTCAAGTCATGCTCAGAGCAATGGGACAGATGTGTCTCAGATGTGTCTCTCTGTAGAGCTGTCTCTGCCTGAGTCTCTGACCTGTAACATGTTTGATATGTGCCTTTGTCCTCTCTCTCTGTGTACTTCTCTGCTCCTTGTGTCAGTCAAGACTGAAAGATCAGATCAAGGAAAATTCTTCACTCTATTCTCTGTTAGTTCCACAAATTACCACATTTACATTTTAATTTGTTTGATTTTAAGTCATCATCCGCTCAGACTTTAGAGACCTGATTAAGATGACAATGAGGGGATGTTTTCACACCTGGAAGCTTTTTAATTTCACACAAATGCTGAAACACAGAGTGATCTGCCCTGATTGAAAAGAATGAATAGAATATGAATTTTCCTGATTTCTGACTTTCTCCTTGAACTAACCACCTCTCCACAGTGTCCAACACCTCAGCCACTACCTGTGAATGGACTCCTATCAATGGCCAGAGGTTGACATGTTGATTTATTATAAGCTCCTGTATCCCAGACTCCATGCAAACATACACTGATGTGACAGCAAATGACAGCAGGGTTCAACAGTGCAGCTAACAGTGCCATGTTGCAACCTTTTCAAGACATTGGTAACCAGTTCTTGGTGTTTGGTTGCCAAATTCTATTATTTGTTACATAAATGTAGTGTTGTGCCCTGCAAAAGTATGTAAATATTTTCCTAAAGAGTCAGAAAACACATTTTTTTTAAATCACATGTTCATGGTTCCCACATACAGTACACATGGAGCTTGTAGCCATTAAAAATCCTACCACACTGTTCTGATCCTGGTGACTGCCATTGTAGGCTCCCTCCCTGTAGGTGTGTTGTCAAGCCCATCACTTGGGACAGTGCAGGGAGCCACATTGCCCAAGCTGTGAACATGTCACAGAGTGACGTCCCTCCTCCCCTCTTTCCCCGACCTCCTCCGTCCCCTCTTGAAAGTGTAACCTCAGGAATGTGGTGATTTTGTGCTGAGATGTAATGATGGTGGGTGACAGGCGGCTGCCGGTAAGTTTGGTCTTCACTAGAGCTCCCCCTCCAAAAAAAAAGAGCGACGTGTGCTTGATGAGTCTGGGCTGTGTTGTGACCTGACTGTGCCTCTGCCGTCTTGTGTTGTGGGGTGAAACCATTGCCATGGACTCTAAAAGGGGGGGCACCATCATTAAACCGGCCTGTATTTCTCTCCAAGTGTGCCTGACTCTGTGTGAGTGTTTTCCTCCTCATTTCCCTCGTGTCACTGCATCTTTCTGTTACCCATTTGATTAGTGTTTTCCTGAGTTTTGTTATGAGGGTGTTTTGGCATATTGTTATATTTTGGCTGAAATGGCATGGGGCGAAAATATCATGTTGGATAGTAAGGTGTTTTGTTTGTGAAGGCATATTACAGCCGTGTTAGGTTAAAATTAGATTACAGAGCCTGGGTAGAGGGCAATTCATTTTGAAAAATAACTCTGAATTTCTGTGATGAAAGTTTTACATTTATGAGAAAAACTCTCCAACTTTTTCTCGCAAATTTCTGACTTTATATTGTCAGAAAATGGTGTGTGGTTTTTGCATAAATTTACAACTTTATTCTCAGGGAATGCACTTTTTCCCTCCATAAATATAAGACCAATCTCAGAAATCATTATTATTATTATTATT
>JAOWBC010001714.1:12095408-12112460 GCA_028566105.1 Hypoplectrus providencianus
GTGTGTGTAGTGTGTGTGTGTGTGTGTGTCAATTCGGCAGCCCATGTGTGCCTGTGTGTGTGTGTGGAGCTGTTTGTGTTACACTGATCGGGTTCTCAGGTTGGTCAGTAACTCTATCATACTGTGGCTGAATTCTGGGCTGTGTGTGTGTGTGTGTGTTTGTGTGTGTGTGTGTTTAGGTTTGTGTTGCTGTGCTAGCTTGTGTGAAAGGGTTGGTTGACATGTGAGTGTTTGTCCAGACATTGTGCAGCAGCCTGTAACTGCCTCTCTCTCTCTCTCTCTCTCAGGGCTGTTGTCAGTGCGAGCTCATGCTAGTGATGGACTACAGCCGGACGGACGCTAACCTTAGCTGGTATTCACCAAACAGCATTCCTCTTTACTGAGACCAGCTCCACAGAATGCTGAGTCCTATTGTCCCCTATAGTGAGTACACCTTTTTCTTCTCTGCATGTCACACCGAACAGCCCGCTCGACTTTGTTGGACTTTGCCTGAATCAATGAGGCCTTCCGCTGCAGAAATGAGCAGGAGTGCACAGTGTGTGTGTGCTGCAGTTTGCAAACAGAAGGGAAAATGCACAGGTAGCTGTGAAAATGTGCGAGCCTCGGTGCAGAAACCTGATTTTTTTTTTCCTTGACGTGCTCCGTGGAAATGCTAAACCCCGGTCACCGGCCCTGTCTGAATGTTTCATCACCGGGCGGAAGACACCGATGGGGGGAAGGAAGAGGGGCAGAGGGAGGTTTGAGGGCTGATGGCTGGAGCAGCAGAAACCCCTCGGCTCTGCCAGTGTCGTTTTACCAATACAGCTCAGGACTTAGCACCACACACGCTGCCCCCTGCTCTCCCCCCTTCTTCCCCTCTCTTCAATGCTGACCTAATAACTGACGTGTCCAGTTTTGCCCCCCTCCTCTGCACCCTCCCACCAGGTTTTATTTGAGTCCAGTCCTCTGGCTCTCCAAAACAGCATTGTTTCCCGGCCAGCATGGGGCTGCCTCCACGGCCTCGGCCTCAAGAGCCCCTTTTTCCCGGCTCTTTAACTCGCCTCAAAGGAGCATTATCGGCATGACAGTTACAAGAAAAGAGGGAGAAATCAAACAGAACGGTTAATTTAGAAAGTATTACTTCATAATTGATGATAAAAAAAATAAAAAAAAACTTGAGCTTTGCTTTCTCAGCGTCCAAAAAAACATGGTTTGCAGAGGCTGTGCGGGGCAAGTGTGTGGGTGTGAGAAATCAGCCCGGACAGAACAGCCTGATTAAAGCATCAGGAGCCGATGCTTGACAGTAACCATGATGCTTTGTTTGCTTTTTGGTAAATTTCCTCCTTGAAATAGCCAATGTTATTATTCTGCAGCTCTTAGGATGAGTGGAATTTCAAATTGTTGGCAGCAGAATAAATAGTTGACCTTCTGTGTTGTTATGAAACATGTCCTCGCACAAGTGGCTTTTGATGATCTTGATTTGCTCTCAAACATGCTTTTTTTTCCCATGAAAACATGTTGCATGATGCATGCTTCCTCTGCTTCCCGTCAGGCCTGTTAAAGTGGCCGTCCCATCAGCTCCCTGCACCCTGCTAGTCCACTCTCCCTGCTGCTAAAGTAGACAGCACGTCCAAGAATGTCACAAACTGCTGGTGGAATAGTTAGCATGCCTCCAGAGCCGGCACACTGCTCGTCCTTTATGGGAATCTTCCAGTACACGACGTGCCTGCCTTTGTGTGCGATTTTCCTTTTACGACGGGGATGCACAATGCTGGTTTTCATCTGCTCTGTCCAGAAGCTTTGTGGTTCTTCATGCACAGAGTCTTTCTGTTCTGCAGCCCTTCGGTGTGCATGTGTGTGCAGGCGAAGGGAACGTATGAGAACACACAGCAGTGTTAGGTAGTCATGTTGTTTACTCTCAGGCTAGTGACACACAAACACACCCCTGTGCTCGCCGGTGACACTGCAGCTCACTGTCTTTGGCTTAAAGACTGTAGTCATGATTCTGCTGAGCAAAAGTCCGACTGTGAGGGACTTTGCATATGTGCAGGACATGTGAAGACTCTCACCTCTATGTTGGAATCTCCTTTGTGAGAATGTGGAGCATTCCCACTTCCCAACGTTTCCAACCACTCCTGCAGATCTTTGCATGCACATGCACACACATGCACACATGTTTAGGACAGGTACACCCCAAAACTGCTCTCACAAATCCAGTTTGGATCCAGCATGTGTGTCTCCTTCTCCCCGGGCGTGTCCGGCCCTGGCCCTCGTCTCTGGCCTGGCCGTAGTACTTCAAGCTGGGGCGAGCGGCCTCGGCCGGACCTGAGAAGAAACCTGAGAGAGATTCCAGGGGCCATGGATACTCCTGGAGGGATTTGGTGCAAAGAATCCGTAATCTGCACTTCAAACACACTCTTAAATCAGTCCCAGGCCGCCAACCCAGGAGTGCCCTAACTCTTGTTGCTGGGGCCCCCGCTGGTGTAGCGATACCTTTTCTTTTAAAACAGCACACACTCTCTCTCACACACACAAAACAGCTACACACAGGAGTCCAGATCTGGCAGTTTTTATAGCTCTCCTCTGACTGACCCCTATCCCTCGGCTTTCTCTCCCCGGCTCTGTTTTTATGTTTTGTGCAAGTGTCTTTGTGAATGACTCGGCTAAGTCATGGAGTAGTTTGTATAGAAAAAGACTGAGGGGATCTCCTCCCGGCCCCTGAAGGAGCAGGTTGGAGGACTCGGACGCCGTCTACCCCTATTGTAGGCAGAGTGGTACGAGTGCTGCAGTGGAGGGGCCAGTGAGGCCCTTCAGTACACACACAGACGCTAAAGTGTGTGTGAATAAGAGCTGGGATCATTAGTGCAGGGTGTGAATGGGCTCTAATTAGCCCCCAGTGTGTGTGTGTGCCTGTGTGTATGTTTGCATGCATTTGTGTCCACAAGAAAAGAAGGTAAGGGACCCAGGGCCCTGTGAGTCCACCGGCCCTGGCCTCTGTCTCTCTGAGGGTTCATCAGCTCATTAAGGAGTCCTCCGCTCCCGTTAAGGGCCCAATTAAGAACCAAGGTGGTGAGGCTCATTTGGATGGCCACACTTCATCGGATTCCTGAGGCAGCAGAATTCCAAGCTCGACAAAGAGACGCAACTTCTCTCACACCAGCACGGCTAATTAGTAAACGACCGTGCTTGGGAAATAATACACTTTAATCGTTGTGCCGTTAGGCGTTTGTTGCGCAGCGATCGTAAAATGAACTCCCACGGACGGAAATGTGGCTGCTGATGTATCGAGCTTCCTCTAATTTGTGTGCGCGTACTAACAGAAAACAACAAATCCCAGAGCTGTCCATGTGCTGGGAGCATAAGCTGGGAGCACAGAGGGGCCGAGGGACCAGGACAGAGAGGAGGGAATGCAACATGCACGCTGGGAATAGAGGCCGAATCAGGGAGGTGGAAAAGCAGAGAATCAGGGAAAGAAGGAGATTGCAAGGAAAAGATAGAGCTGCGGAGGGGGAGATAGAGCAGAGATTGGGAGTGAGACAGATGGAGGGGGTGATTGGTCATCACAGAGCCTTAGGACAGCTGTTCTTTGATATATTAGTGGACACAATGAGCTAAAGCCAGCCTGCAGTCACAGAAAATAGGGACCCTGTTTTTCTTGAAGGGGGGGTGGACGGGGTTCTGCCATTTGTGGACGTGCGTTAGCAGGCACGGGGGAGGGGGGAGTTGTTTCTAAAATTACGAGCATGAAGTGACGCATCCAGCAATTATTCCGGAGGCTTTCTAGTTCTTTTTTTTTTTTTGGAGAGTGCTGAGAGTAAAAAAAAGAAAAAAAAGAAAAAGAAAAGAAAAGGGGCAGTAAAATGAGCACGCTCTCAGCTGGGAGTTTGCTTTTTGCTGCACTATCATTAGCAATTCTAAACGCGTTTGTCAATTAATCAATGTTTAACAAATGCCATCAAGTGGTTTGGCTGCTGCTCCTCTCCATCCACTCTGCAAAACACCAACTTTTAACGACGCTGAATATTCGTCCACCGCTAATGAATTGGACATTTACCAAATGGAGGCCTGGTTGTTTTGAACACTGGTTGTTTTATATCTTAACTCTATTTTTTATTACAGTCAAGGGCAGTAAGAGTTTGTCATTCTCTTAAAATTACTCTTATTAAATACTCAATAAAACATTGTCTCACTGTCCTTATCTTCTAATAAAAGTATTAGCTGCACACGCTGACAAATCCATCCTGACAGCTGGCCTGAAACATTCCCAAAGGGGGCCGAAACAAAAAATAGAGTAAGTCAAAGTGTCATTCTGATACATGGAGTACAGGCAGCTCTCTCCACAGAGAGGCAGGCACCGGGACAGAGACACACACACAGAGGACATCCCTCAATGCCACTGCAGGAGATGGGCTCCTTCCTCCTGGGACCGGGCTGGTGAAAAGAGCTGCGTCTGCGTGCGCACTGGGCAGCAGGTGTGAAAACTCCCGCACTCTTCTGTTATTACATCTTTTTAGGGCCATGAAAGAGGGAGCAGATGAGCCGGAGGGAGGAGAGGCAGAGCGGGAGTGCAGGATTGTGTTTCTTTTGATTGATAGCAGCTCTGTGACTAATGCATAGATTTATAATAATTTTCCCCTCGAAATGCCCAATTATGCATGTCTGATGAATTATGATCCCTGTTGTCCGGTGTTTGCATTATTCCTGACTTGGAGCGCTTTGGGAAGGGCCTCTAGGACTGACCTCAAACTTCCTTTAACAGCTTTTTCACAATGCCACCCACATGATGAGGTTATTCAGCATTACAGTCCAGCTGATGTGGGATTTTTTGGACCAATAAAGAGGTTAGAGGGGAAAAAACTCAGATAGGATGGCTCATGTAGTGAATTATTAAGCTGGAAGCCAGTTTTAGTGTGAGACAATGCAAACGTACAAAGAACAATTTACTTTATCAAAGAATATTTACAATTATTCAATTTCCCCAATACCAATAAAGTAACACTATGATAGACATAGGAAAAAACATGATTCACCAAATTCAGATGGTGAAAAAACCTACTTTTCTCCCAGTTTGAGCATAAGATAATCTGTCTTTGCACATCTTTGCAGTCTGTTTTTATGTTAAATTGTTTTGCACAGTATAAATAAAAAGTATTTAACTTTCAACTAATTAATCAAATGCATAAACATCAGTACTGTATGTTAAGTATCAGCCAGTTGCTGAATCATATCTACCCCAAATCATGTCTGCAACAGGATGTTTTTAAATTGGACACTATAAACTGATACCTGATATCTACGGATATGTCTGCTCTCTTATTATATAGAATAATAGGAGCAATACAACAAATCTTCTCAGTGTGTTGGTGCAAACTGCAAGAGGTGATAAAATGTGTATTTCATACCAAAGTGAGAGAACATCCAGAGACAATTTTCCACTGTCTCCACCTGCCAGGCTGTGAAATGTGGCCGGCCCCTCAGATTGGTGTTTTTATGACAGGCCAGGTAGCACGCCGCGGCAGGACGGCAGCCGCCGAGTGAGAATGTCCTGCGTGATATTAGTGTCATAAATCACGGTGAACTTGAGAACAGAGGACTTAAGGGGCTCCAGGAGTGAACGACAAATCAAGATAACAAACACTGATAAATAACAGACTCTGAGTGCTTTTTTCCCCTCGACACCAAACTAAAACTCACTTTACTGCTCGTGTTTATTTAAATGCACAGAAGTGTTCAAAGATTCCTGCAGAAAGAGATAATTTCTTTTACATATTTATGTGCAGCGAGCAGGACTTTCATCCAATAACTCATTGATCAGCTGGCGTCTTCTGAATACAGAACAAGTGATGCATCTTTCAGAGCATCAAGTTTGTGAATGATCAGCACAAATCCAGCTCATGTCACACTCTGCCCTTCCCCTCGCTTTGGGTTTTCTGTTGTTACTGATTTCATTTTGAAGCTTTACCTTTTAAAGTGTCTGTTTCTGAGACGGCCGGAGCAGCGTTCTCAGCCCTCTCTGCAGCTTTCTGTTGAGAAGCATTGAAAGATTTTAGTTTTAGGCATAAATTGGCTCCTTTTCAACATATTTTTGTTTTGCCTTTTTGTTGTGTCGAGCCTTTGGAGCGAGCCGATTCTTTTAAAGTGAGCATGCTGCACAGTTTTTTCCAAAGAAAACTTTAATTTCATGGCAACTTTTTACCTCTGCGGTATGCTCTAGCCTTTTTTCATGGTGTTAATTTGTGATCAGCTAAGCATCCTCTGCAGGTTTGCATCACGCTGATGGTTTTATAAGAAATGAGGATGACAGGATTTATAGATCTTTTGTAACCACAGCGCTCTTCCTAACTCGTGTGCCGAGCCGTGGGTAGTTTTCTCTCGGTGGGTGGGGGTCGAGCTGGGCCCTGAATAGAGCCCTGATTGGATTGATCCTCGACGCTCTTGTTTACAAGCGGCCTCTTCACAATCGCCACAGTTTAATAGCACACTGTCCCAGTAGGGTTGTTGCATCCGTGTCCGTTTTGTTCCTCGGGGCAGAGAAAACAAAAGTGCCGGGAAGGGAGAAGGAGAAAGCAACCTCAGGGGACCTGTGAAACAGCACTGGAGCCCTCGGTCTTCAGGCTTCCTGCCAAGATAACGTTTCACCTCACCCACTAATACTTCTTTTATAGGAAACCACAACACAGTCTGGAGAACAGGCAGTGTTTATAGGCTGAGCACTACTTTGGTTTCAGCCGGCCAACATGGGAGTCAGTGGCTGTGTCGAGAGCAGAAATCACAAATGAACCTAACAGACTCCCTCTGAGCCATAAGTGGTCTAATTTTAATTTTAGGGCCTCCTCAAAGTAAAGCTGGCTGCTGCTGAAGAGAGCCGTGCCACTGTCTTCATCACGCACTCCTTCAATAGGATGCAGCTCACACAGGTCCCTCAATAAATCCCAGGCTGACACAAAAGCTGTCAGTGGACTGCTGCTGAATAGATTAATAAGATTTCCATAATTAGACAGGCCCCTGACAATAGGATCCTTCAGGCTTTGTCTCAGGGCCAACTGGATTGTCCGAGCCACGCACGTCTGCTGGACGGACGTCCGCCACAATGGCCGCACAGACAGTAAGGCGGTCAGCAGGAGAACATCTGTCTCTCCTGGGGCCGCGAACACACACCCACACCCAGTGGGAACCTTCATGTGCATGCACACACGGTTCTTATCAGCCTGCTCGCAGCCATCAGGCCGCAGAAGAACAGGCTTCTTCCACATTTCTGTCAAATAAGAGGGATTTTTGTTCACCAGACATTTAACAGCACAACTGATGAACCATAAAGTGAGCATGCATGGTTTGTAAATTAGTGATTTATCTGATATTGCAATAAGATACGCAATTCTTTTTTGCATTGTTGTTCTTTTAAACAATCCTTTTTTGGCATGGGCTCCTACCAATCTTAGCTTATTTAAAATGGAGAATAAGATTCATAGGGCAACAAAAAACTTAATTCAGAAAGACATTTTAACACATTTTTAAAAACGATTGTTTCTTTCTGCCATTTGGATATTACACCACCGCCTATCGAGGTTTACTGCAGCCATAGATAAACTACATTAAATAGTTCCAACTCCTAAAGCAGCTTTACTTATATTGATAACTTCAGCCAAAGCCTCCAGAATAATTGAATGAGGACCGGATTTTCAAACATACTGTTGTCCTTGTCCATTCTTAATAAATATGTTTTTTTAAACCCATAATCCTCCAGTAATGTGGGTAAGACAGAGTGGACGGTGTGTCAGGAGAGAGACGTCACAGCACAGGAGCTGAAAGTTTATAAGTTAAAGATGCCACATGATTTATATAAAAATGAACAAAGCGCTGACTGTTTCCTTCTGTTGTACAGGATCATTTCGAGTCTAACATCGTCCTGAAAGATATATTGAAGTTAATCTAATGATTGCAGTCCACATTGTCCTGATTTCCTGCTTCTAATCTTAGCTTTCTTCCTGCCTCTCCAGTGAATTAATCTACATGATTGCTCTGATTTAAGCAGAAGTGTAGATTAGAGCTTGCTCAGTTTATTGTGGAGCACCAGTGCTCTAAAAACCACAATCCAGCAGAGGCCAAGATCTAATTACATGGAAAGGGCTAAACTGCTCTGCAACCCTGCTGTGTTCATCAGGGAAGTGAATGGCGGCCTATCGCTCATTTAACTCGCTGTGTGCATGCAGAAAGAATTACGGAGAGTAACACACTTTTTTAGGGCGTAATTACTCTCAGATTTAACGGTGAATTCAGGTACGGCCAGCTGGTCATTACGCTGGTCAAGGGGGACGTGTGAGAGAAGTCCTCTCTGTATTGGTGCAGCCCTGATGATGGAGTGGACAGCAGTTAGCCCGCCTCACTGAGTCCTCTAATGTCCGCTCCGGTCCGCTCAGAGAGGACGAAGCGCCTGCTGTCCACTCCTTCCCCTCCCTCCTCCATCCCTCCCTCCCCGCTGCAGGTTTTATGAGCTCCCCTGGGCTCTCATCCATCTCTGTCACACACAGGCCCCATTATTGGGGCTGCTCACAAACTGGTTGGGCTGCAGATGGGAAGGGCCTGCAGGACATATATGGTTTCTGCAGCCCGGACAAAGACCTGCAAGTCAGACCGCAAAAATATGTGGTCATCTGGGTGTGGACGAGGCAATGTCTTCAGCATGTTTGAGAAAAAGTGAGCCGAGTGTGAGAATGTTGCTCCGCATCGCGCTGTGGTGGGTGTGTGGGCTGGCTGAAGCTTAGGGAAGTACTTGAACTGGTTTGGCCATTGGGAACTTAAGGCAGTGGATTTGAATATGAAGGACATGATAATCCAACGGCCATCTGGTCTGCCGGTCTCATCTGACTGAATAAATAACGGGCGTAATCTGAAAACACACATGGGGAGGTTTGGAAAGCGGGTAAAGAAAGAGGGCAAAGTTAAGGCGAGAGCCAGAGAGAGCAGCGGCAGAATCGCAGGCTGTGGATATTGAGATTTGATTTAAATGGCAATAAGAAGCCTGGCTCCACACACGCAGACGGCCATGAATAATGAATCATCAGGCGTCCGCTGCAGGAGAGGCAGAGAGGCCAGTAATGACGGCTTTTGCCATATTCCTTTTTTTACCTCCCTGTTTCTGGCTGCAGCAGTCCTCACCTCGGGGTAAATCGTGACAGTTCAATAATGCCAAGCTATGTGTGGAATGTCAAGCTAGCGCCTCAGCGAGAGGCAGCGCGAGTCCTCATGAAATAGATGATACTAAAACTGTGTAATACACACATAAACATGCTCTTTAGATGTGAGAATGCACACAGTGGCTCTATGAAAGTCATTGACACAGACATTGATTATAGCAGATGGAATGAACGTGTGTGCAGAGGAAAATACATGTGCACATCCAGGCATTTCAGGTGCAATAACAGCTGAATGTTTTGCTGGAATATAACTGGAGACGTGGAAAGTAGACCTTCCATGATACGTTGGCTGGATGTTTAGTCAATCGACAGGATAACAAGTGTTGAATTTTTCATGCAAAGATTGTAGAAAAGGTTGTTTTCAGCCCCTGAAACTGAATATCTTTGAGTTTGGGATAAATCATGACCTCAAATCATCACCTTGGGCTTTTTTTCCCCATTTTTTTTCACTGTCTGACATTTCAAATCATAAGTATATTCATTACTTGCACCACTAGTGAAAATTCTCAGTGGAAAATAGATACATCCCTTAAAATTGTCTCGTGCAGGTAAACAGAAAAAGCATGCAAACCATCAAAATTGGAAGCTGCTTTTTCCATTTTTTTTGCAGAGGATCTGTTGCCCTGCAGAGCTCATGCATGATCTGCACATTTCAGATGCAGTACCAGTTGAATGTTTTGCAGGGGAAAATAAAACCTTTTGCATGAGGGGACAGGGAGGAAAAACAATTCATGGAACAGAAACTGCTCTTTTTCTTTGAGCGCCCTCTCGGCTGCGAGCTCGGCGATGTGCTCAGAGCGTAGCAGCCATGATCAATCAGAGCTCGGCCTGCGCTGGAGTCAGCCAGAGGAACAGACATTCCACTTTCCCAATGTTCCATGGGAGACTGTGCTGATGAATAGTACACTATGCTGCAATTCCAAACCCAACCCCCTCTTTCTTTCTTTCTTTCTTTCTTTCTTTCTTTCTTTCTTTCTTTCTTTCTTTCTTTCTTTCTTTCTTTCTTTCTTTCTCACTCTCTCCACACCACTGTCCACACACACACACACACACACACACCCTCCTTCCCCTCTCCCTCCCTCCCTCCCTCCCTGCGTCCAGCCGGCCACTGGGCCTTTGGAGCTGTGGTGTGCGGTGGGTGGGTGGGTGTGTGTTGGTGGGTGGTAGGTGGGGGTGCAGGGCGGAGAGAGCAGGCATTCAGAGCAACATGCACGGAGAGATAACAATAGGTCCTCTGGGAGACCTGCAGATGTTAGCAGCACAGGGAATAGTAGTGGGATGTTATCGCGACTCCAACCTAAGCTGGGAAGCTGCAAGACAACACATGCAGCCTACCAATCTGCTTCTCTGCAGCCTCTCCGTTCCTCCCTCCATCTGGGAAATGTGACCCCCCCCCTTCTGCAAACATGCATGAAAACACTGAAAAAGACTATTTCTTGTCACTGAATGCTCAGAGAGGAGGAGCTCGGACCATTCGTCACTGCACAAATCAATATCTGACTGCAATATATAGGTTTTATTTCTAGAGAAATGTTTCTTACAAGTGTAAAGAATCGTACAGTTTGTCTGTTTCCCTGTGAGAAAAGCTTGGTTTGGTTTTTGCCACTTTATATAAAGATAAAGATGCAATATCAACCCAAATAGATGGACGATGTGACATCAATCTGCACAGCTGAATTTTCACCCCACACTTCACCAGTATCCTGTTTTCTGACAAACGTTTGATTTGTTGTTCCTGTGTTTCTCCCGTCAGGCCTGTTAAAGATGCACTGGAACCCAGAGCATGCCCAGCCGCTCAGCCAGTGGCCTGAGCAGCACCTGGACGTCTCCTCCACCACCTCCTCTCCGGCCCACAAGTCGGAGTTCTACTCCAGCCGCGGCCGCAGCGGCTACAACTACGCCTGGGCCAACGACGACATCTCCGCCCTCACGGCCTCCAACCTGTTGAAGCGCTATGCGGAGAAGTACTCCGGCGTGCTGGACTCTCCGTATGACCGGCCGCCCGCCGTGGGCACCTACCCGGAGCCGGGCGCCTTTGGGGGCCTCACTGTCCCAAAGACTGAGCTGGAGCCCTGGCCCCTGACACACAGCACTGATGCCTCCTACTCCCTGGTGCCCCCCGGCGGCCACGACAGCCTCTCAGGTTCCAAGGCTGCGGCCACGTCGGGCGGCCCCCCGGGGGTCGGCAGCGTCTCCGTGGTGAACAGTAACCTCTCGGACTCGGGCTACAGTGGCAGCAGCTCCTGCAGCGGCTCCAGCGAGTACCCCTCCACCTACAACGGCACCTATCTCTCCTCAGGTTACTGCCCCCAGCCCAGTGCAGCACTTCCCCCTGCCTCCCTTCACACTCTCCAGTCCACCCCCACCCTAGTGCCCAGCTACAGCCCCACCACACCTGTCTATAACTACCCCCCCAGCACCTACCCGCCCCAGACCAGCCTCGCCCCGAGCTACAGCCACCCCTCTGCGACTTACCTGCCCTCAGGCCTACCAGCCCCTACTCCTGTCCCCTCGAGGCCCACGGTGGTAGGAGGCAGCTACAGCTACCAGAGCACCAACCTCGGCACAAACGAGTCTGGAGGGACGTTAAAGAGAAAAGCGTTTGAGATGAGTGTGGACGAGGATGACAGCGGGGACGGGTCTCGTTATAGGAAATACAGCTATGACCCCTTGAAGGCTGGAGGGAACTCCCCCTACAGCGTGAACGACAAGGCTGAGTGCAGAGGAAACGGCTTCAGCAGCTCAGGCAGCACAGACCCTCAGACCTTTAAGCCCAGCAAGCCCTCCTCCCAGCCCCTGGTGTCTCCTCAGTACGGGGCAGCAGGGGAGTACAGCCCTCCGGCGGGCCTGACGGGGGAGAATGGCGTGGCGGATCAGGGCTTCCTCCAGCAGCAGCAGCGCTCCCAGGCACACAAACGCCCGCTGTGTGGCGAGACTATGAAGAGCCCAGACCCCCGACTGTTGGACCTAGTCAACGGGGAGTTACTGGACTGCAGCCCGGCTCTGAGCTGGGGGGAGCTGGCCGGGCTCACCCATGTCAAGGCTGCCCTGGAGGAGGACCTGCTGTGGCCCGTGTTGAGGCCCAGTCCGGTGATGCGGCCACCAAGAACCGTCCTGCTGTTCGGCCCCCGGGGAGGGGGTAAGACCACGTTGACTCGTTCCTTGGCCTCCCAGCTGGGGGCTTCCTTCTACCGGCTGAGCGGAGCCATGCTGGCCTCCAAAGGGAAGGCGGAGGCGGAGCACATCCTGGGCTCTCTCTTGCAGGTGGCGGGCGCTCGGCAGCCCTCGGTGGTGCTGCTCAGCCAGGTGGAGGCCATGGAAGAGGAGGGGCTGAGGCAGACGCTGCTGACCACCCTGGAGAACGCCCAGGTGGGGACCACAGGTCTGGTGATTCTTGTGTGTGCCACGGGGAGGCCAGACCTGCTGCAGGACGCGGTCCATCGCAGCTTCGCCAAGCGGTATCACGTGGGGCTGCCGGATGTGGGGATGCGCAGGCAGGTGCTGCTGCAGGCGCTGTCGCCTCAGGGCTGCAGCCTGAGCGAGAGGGAGCTGAGCGCCGTGCTGCAGCGCACGGAGGGCTTCTCCGGGTGGGAGCTGCTGCAGCTCAGCCAGCAGGCGCTGTCCTCGGCCTCGTCCCCCACAGGGGCCATCCACGGCTCCAAGCCCCCAGCCTTCACGGACTTTGAGAATGCCTTCTGCAAGGTGCGCCCACACACCACCACAAAAGAACTGGACACTTGTATAGAGTGGAGCAAGATGTATAACCACTGAGAACGCAGCCGGCCGCTGCGCTCGGACTGCGGCGCGCCCCGGCCCGGCTCTGACATGGAAAGCCTTGGGAATGTGTTGTTGTTGTTTTGTAATTACAGATTATGCAGCCAAAAGAGCCAGAGAAGCTCGACGGTACGGAGTCGTTTTACTGGCAGAAGCATGCCATGGTGTGCTGTTTTTGTTTTCGTATGAATATCCGCAATATTTTAGTTTTCCCAAAGAGAAGAACGATGAATCGGCCTTGTTGAGTGGGGTATTGTGTTAGTCTTTTGGCCAATGGGAAAATCACATTATGTACTATTTGGATGCTCTCAGAGATCCTGATTAGCCTTGGTCCGGGACAAAATCAATTATTTGTTGCGAGGTGACGTGGTCCAAGATGATGGATAATCAGGGTTTGGAAAATCCCCCCTTTGACTGCTACTCTCAGGATCCTATTTATTGCCAGTCCACTTCCATGTTATCCTCATTCTGATTTCGTCTCCAGTTATTCAGCACGAAGGGCTCGGGATAATTTCAGCAAGCAAACAGTTTTTGACCAAAAAAGATGTCAAACCAAATGCAAAATCAGCAGTGTTGGTATATTCTCACAACAGACTGATCCTCAAAATCACAGGAAAAGAATCACTCTCGATCGCTTCTTACCAAATTCAAATCTTTATTGTTCCGATAAAAAGAAAGAGAAAATTAGCAATTAAATCGGATCATGCTGCTGTTATTCCTAAATTGTTAAATTCTGCAGTCACACTCGACAGGTTTGGTTGTACAAAAACTTCCTACATGTCTTCATTTTATCATTTTAGACAGCTACATACATTTAGTTTCACATTCCTCATCGTCGCAGTTTTCCTGAGAATGTCACGTTCAGAGCGAAACACCTGCACAGCCAGCTTCTCCTGCAGCGCGTCTGTCTTCTCCTTCACTTCCTCCTTTTGTTTTCTTAGTGTGTAGTCTTGTTTGAAATGCTCAGGAAGAATTTCTTTACCTCAGAAATATGAAATAAAGAATGTATGTAATCTTAGGGTCTTAGTAGAGAGCGGCGGCGGCGGCGGCGAGCGAGGAGAAACCTGACAGTCTTGTAACACCCACTACAGCTGGGCTTTTACCTCGGGAGAGAAACTTGAATATGCTACAAAGAGTAACATTGAATGTAATTCAGGTATTTCAAAGGATATTTGATGCCATAAATCCATGTATTATTATATATGAATATATAAATACGTTTTCTTTTCTGTTCTTTTCCCTTTATTTTTATTGTAGTTTATGGTGGAGTGATGATTGTCTTCAAGAAATGCTATGTAGAATACAGAAAATATTCCTTTTTTTGTTGGACAAGCTGATTTCCCCTCCCCGTGTTATTTTTCACATGCATGTCTGCAGAATATCATTTTAAAAAAATGTAAATACAACGCACACAATCACACGTGCACTCACAGTGAACATCTGAGCACAAAACACTTCCCAAAAAGAAACAAAAACGAGTAAACGAGTAGCTTTCAGGAAATCCCAAAGTCGAGGAATTCACAGTTGATGTGTACATATTGTGGACAATCCAGACAGATCTCTGCTTTTCCACCAGACCTGCCGTTCTTTTTTAACAAGCTGGAAAATCCTGCTCACTGGCCTGGCGGCGCAGAGGTCGTACGTTTCGACCGTTGCCATGGTCCTGAGGAGGTACACACACACAGTGATGTAATATTTCCCACTGCCCTTTCTCCCTCCCTCGCTCCCTCATCATTATTTTTCTCTTTTTCTCTCTCCCCAGTGCAATCTCATTAGATTGGATTGCCCCCTGGCCACGAGCCCCAGTGGCCATGTGGCGTGGTATCCTCTCCCCACCCCCTCCCTCCGCTCCCTCCCTTTCTCTTATACCGATTCCTCCGGAGTGGAAGTGGTCTGATTGATGTCCAGCAACCCTATATCACAGTGCAGCCGTCCCTCTCCAGCTGGTGGCTTCAGTCATGCCATGCAGCCAGATCAATCAGAGCGACCCCCGCCGTGCATGCTGATCACTGTCTCCCAAACTGAAAACACATTTACCCCTCACAGACCAGCCCCCAACGTCCAGCAGCAACAGTAATGCTGCCAATTATTCACACGAAATTACAGAAAAAAAGGAAACATCGGCCCCAACGTTTCGATTCGTTGTCCCCGCTCGTCCCATCAGTTTGTCCAACAAAACAAGCTTTTATTTTTTACATGTTTTGATCTGTTATGGCGGTAACTTTGTTCTTGGTTATTGTACATTTTCTGTAACCATTTCTACCTCATTTTTGCGGCATATTGTACATGAAAGTATTTATTTCATGTCTTTTTTAATGTCTGTTTTGAAAATGATAATAATGTTCTTGAACTGTAATGGTCTACCTCAGAAAAGACTGTATTTTAAGAGAAGAGTATCACACAATATTAAACAGAATTTGTCAAAATTGCGCTGCGGCTGCTTCTTGTTTCTTGCAGAGGTCAGCGCGGCCGGTGGACCTGTGTAAATATTCTCCACTACGGCGCTGTTTGCAATCGTGTAGAGTGCAGAAAACACATGATGGTGGTGCTGATGTGTCTGCATGTGCAGCCTGGCTTGACCCCCCTGTTCAGGTCAGCACGGATACTTAAACTGATTGCCAAATCATTTAAAGCAGCGACAAGGTGCTTTCATTTGGTGTTGGCTGGGGCGCCCCCTGTGGACAAAAGCAGAAGTGTAAGTGTAAAAAGAATAATCTGGCTGTGAGTGACTTTATTGGTTATTTTTAAAACTTTTTTCTTCTTTAAACAAACTGCTGCTCCTGCCCTAACTACAAAATATAAGCAAAGAAAAGAGTAACTCACTAACCAACTACCTGCAGAGAAGCTTTGGGAAAATGTGAACATAGGCTCTTCTCGTCTGTGTCGCTTAAATTATTCCATCTGATTGGAAGTCTGACCCGAGGACGGACATCCAGAATATAGAAACTTCTCCATGTGGACTCATGTACTTGTAGAGGTCTTATGGAGGCATCAGTATTAATTTAAGGAGGTAAAAACTTCTTGTAGCTGCTTTAAAGAGTGCAGCAGATAAAGTCCCACAGCACAGTGGGTTCACAGGTTAACGAGTCAAGCATGTTAAACATATTTCCTTTAACTAGTTAACCAGTGAAGGATAATAAGTTCCATTAGTTTACTAGTTAAAGTCTTAAAGCCAGATTGAGCCTCACTAGTTTGGACTTCCATTAAATGACTTTTATTTAAAAAGTAACACCAGGAAAGGGTTTAACTTTTATAAATTGCTTCACATTGTCTCTGAGGAGCAGAATTTAATGTTTCTAGCAGGATTCAGGAACATTTTTGGAGACATTGTAGTGGAAAGAAATATCCAGTTTTAAGCTTAATTTTGGCTTTGTTTTCTAAGGGAAACATTTTTAACCAATGATGTGTTCGAGGGCTGTCGGCTTTTTGACAATTATGCCTTTTTTTTACAGTTTCTTCTTTGATAAACTGTTTAATTTCTCTCTCTTCATACATTTCAGAAGGTTAAACATACACTTAAACAGCTTACTGGATATTTAGTGAAGAAAGTGTGAATCAGGAGTAGACTAGTAGATAGTAAATAGATGAGTAGATCTATTTACCACTTGATGAGTTACAAACTTTGTCTTTAACTGCTTAAAGAATTTAAAGCCTGTTAGACCTCACCAGTAAACACGTTGAGCCTCATTGGTGAAACTAGTGAACATTTTAGACTTCACTAGTTGACTCTAGAGTAAAATGTTCTAACTATTAAGTTGTTGAGAGGCCAACTATTCAGCTTTTGCCTTTACTAGTTTCTTTAATAGCATATTAGCTTAAATTAGTTAACCAGGAAGTATCCTGGACCCCACTAGCTGACTAGTTAAGTCAACATATTTATCACCAGTGTAACTTGTGGACTATTTGCTGAAAAAGAGTGATGAGTTAAAGCTAATGTTGAACTGGTAAGAATGCTAAATGCTAATTAATGCTAAAGGATAAAGTGCAGATAAAGACCAAACTAGTAAAGGGAACTGAAGTCTGACGCTACAGATGTGGAATAAAAAGCTCAAACAGTTTTCTAAAGCTGAATATAGCTTCTTTGTGTGTGTGTGTGTGTGTGTGT